>CM059877.1:33133608-33188608 GCA_030490815.1 Acer saccharum
TTAGTGCCTATAACATGTGTGCTTTTAGGCCTAGGAACTAGAGTCCAAACCTCATTCCTTTCAAATTGGCTTAGCTCTTCTTGCATGGCAAGAACCTAATATTCATCTTTCAAGGCTTCATCAACCTTTTTGGGTTCAATTTTAGAGGTGTAGAATGTAAAGCTAATGAGATTAGCTATTTGACGCCTAGTCCTAACACCCTCATTCACATCTCCAATAACATCATCTTTGTTATGGAGTTTTTTAACCCATGGAGCGGGTTCATTAGAGTCCAAGAGAGGAACTCTATTAAGAGGTTGTGTGTCCTCATTATTACCATTAGACGTCCCAACATTTGGAGTCTCCACAACCCTCTCCAAAGGAGAGTCATCATCTAAAACATCCTCCTCCTTATGGTCATTAGACTTGAGCCTTGTATCATCAATGACAACATTGGATGATTCCATGACGGTTCGAGTCTTCAAGTTGAAAACTCTATAGGCTCTACTATTCAAGGCATAGCCAATAAAGATACCCTCATCACTCTTAGCATCAAATTTGCCAAGTTGATCACGATCATTTAAAATGTAGCATTTGCTTCCAAATGTGTGAAAGTAGCTAACATTTGGCTTCCTACCCTTCCATAACTCATAGGAGGTATTTCTAGATCCAGGCCTTAGGAAAACTCTATTCCCTATATAGCAAGCCGTATTGACGGCCCATAGGTTCCTAGGGACATTTGTTGCTAAATAACATCACACGGGCCATCTCTTAAAGGACCCTATTCTTCCTCTCAACAACTCCATTTTGTTGAGGTGTCCTAGGAGCCGAAAACTCATGGGAGATACCTAAGCTATTGCAATAGCTTTCAAAAGAGGCATTCTCAAATTCCCTCCCATGGTCACTTCTAATCCGTTTAATGCTTTTAATGTTTGAGTTCATTTCATTTTGAATTTTTGTACAAAGCATTTTAAACTTATCAAAAGTTTTAGATTTTTCTCTAAGAAAATATGTCCATGTGAACCTAGAGAAATCGTCTACACAAACAAAAATATATCTCTTTCCACCTAAACTCTCGGTTTGCAGTGAACCCATAAGATCCATGTTGAGAAGCTCTAGGGGCTCCTTGGTGGAGAGATATTTGCCCTTTTTATGCATGCTCTTGGTTTGTTTTCCTTGTTGGCAAGGCCCACAAACACCATTGGCTTTCTTCCCAAGCTTAGGGAGGCCACGTACACAATTGAACTTTCCAAGGGTTCTTAAATCCCTAAAGTTCATGTGGCCAAGTCTTTAATGCCACAACTCTATTTGCTCATCCATGGACACATTGTTTGAGATTATTCTAGCTTCAAGACAATAGCAATTGTCGCTAGATCTCATACCTTTCAACAAGGTTTGTCCATTGGGCTTTAGGATAGAGCAATCATCTTTACTAAACAAGACGGAATATCCTTCATCACTAAGATGTGAAATGCTTATCAAACTGGCTTTCAAGCCATCAACAAATAAAGCATTGGATAAGGAGGGTAGTCTAGGAACGGAAATGGTTCCTTTCCCTACAAATCTCTTTTTGGATCCATCACCAAAGGTGACACATCATCCTTCCTCCATGACAAGAGTCTCGAAGAAACTCTTGTTTCCTGTTATTGATATGAACCTCACCAAGAGCAGTGAGACCCGGAACCAATATATGGTAACGAAGGATCGTTTTCTAATTCAAGTTTATAACAAAGAACAATATAAGGACCGCGACCCGTTATCTATATGGAGATAAGAACCAACGGTATCAAGAAAGTTGTAGATGCCACACTCAAGAACGAGAGAGAATTGTGAGTGATAAGTCAGAGATCAAAGAACCAAAGAGAAAACGCTCTCAATATTAATTTTTTCCAAAAGTTCCGAAATAATACATCCAAGCGGCTCTTAAATACTAAAAGAAATCTAAACCCTAGACGGAAAAGAAAGTCTAAAACTCTAAGGAAATAAATTAGTCGGCCATTTAATTGCCTTACAAAATTTAGGAAATAATTAAAAAAAACAAAAATATGTTGCAATTCGGATTCCTCCAACCCTAGCTTGTTCCACACGCCCAAGCCTCTTGTTCACATGCCCAAGTATCTTTATTCAGCCCAATTAGTTGTCTTGATAATGTTAACTAAGCCTTGGTCTTCATGTGGGCCCATCTTGGACTTCAATATTTCAGAATTAGTCCACGTTTCTTGAATCAAGCCATTGAGCGCTTCTTTGAATCTCTTAGCCCTTGCCCTTGTTATTGGCCCAACTGGTACATGTAATGGATCTTTTGATGCAGCCCCTTTATTCTCATCATTCCCTCCTTCTTGAAAAGGATTTGTCCTCAAATCGTCACCTACATCAAAAGGAGACAAATCAGAAACATTAAAGCTTGCACTAATATTGTACTCACCTGGAAGGTCTAGCTTGTAGGCATTGTCATTGATCCTTGCAATCACTTGAAATGGACCATCTCCCCTCGGAAGTAGTTTAGAACGCCGCTGAACCGGAAACCGTTCCTTCCTCATATGCAACCACACCCAATCTATTTATTTGGGAAATAATTAAAAATAGGAAATATACTAAAATTTGGAATCCTCCAACCCTAGCTTGTATCTCACACCATAATCAGCTCTTTATTAGGAAATATGCTGAAATTCGGACTCCTCAGCTCAAGTCTTCGCGCAACAAACTAGATGGCTGAATTTGGGCCTGTTGTGATCTGTTACGGAGGACGAAGTCTTCATAACATCTGTAGAGATCGTCTTGGGCTTTCTGAAAACATATTATAATAGACAATCCGACTTCAGATGCTCTCTGTAGAGGCCCACGAAGTTCAGCCCGGCGTCTAGCTCTCTTACAGCTCAAGTCTTCGCGCAACAAGATAGATGGCCGATTTTGGGCCTGTTATGATCTTTTACGGTTGCTGGAGTCTTCATAACATCTGTAGGGCTCGTCTTGGGCTTTCCGAAAACATATTATAATAGACAATCCGACTTCAGATGCTCTCTGTAGAGGCCCACAAAGTTCAGCTCAGATTTGGGCCGAACTTGAACTTCAGCAACTCAGAATTAGCCCATCATTAAATGCTTCTTTGATCCTCTTGGCCCCTTGTAATTGGCCCAACCGGAACATGCAATTGATCCTTTGATGATGCTTATTGATTCTCATCATTCCCCCTCTCTTCAAAAGGATTCGTCCTCGAATCTTCACCGTAATGTTGTTGATAGCCTTCGACACTTCATCAAAGTCCTGAAAAAGAGAAACAAGAACACCAGGCCGAGAAGTTGGCTGATTTGAAAATAATGCCTTTTTGATCTCACTCTTTTTTGCATAGAAGTTCATTTGTTTTCTCTCTTTTTTTCCCTCATCGGCCGAGATTTCTTTTTTTGCTGTTTCAATCTCTTTTTCTTTTTTCTCTCTTTCTTTTGAACTCTCACTCTCCTTTTTTACATCTCTCTTTTCTTTTAACCTCACTTGATCTTCATATACTTGTATTGGGGTTAAGGGTACAAGAGTGATTCGTTTTTTATTGAGTACAAAGGAGTATCTATTTGTATAACTATCATGAGTTACACGCCTATCAAACTGCCATGGTCGCCCCAAAAGGATATGAGTCGCATGCATTGGTACCACATCACACAAGACTTCATCTTCATATTTACCAATCTGGAACGCCACTAAGACCTGTTTAGTCACCCTCACCTCACCACTATCATTCAACCATTGCAATTTATACGGCTTAGGATGCAACATCGTTGGCAATCCTAATTTGTTAACCATGGTTGTGCTTGCAACGTTAGTACAACTACCACCATCAATAATCATGCTGCATACCTTATCATTAACATGACATCGGGTGTAAAAAACATTGTCACGTTGTACATCGTCAGACATTTTTTTTTTTTTTTTTGGGTAACAGATCTGAACAAACTTTTTTTTTTTTTTTTTTTGACTTGGAATCTGATCAACTTTTTTTTTTTTTTTTAATTTTTTTTTTACAAACGAAAAAATAATAATAATAATAATAACAATAAAAAAGGATAGATCAAACCTGATTTAGAAGCCTAAGCTCTGATACCAACTAATATGAACCTCACCAAGAACAGTGAGACCTGGAACCAATATATGGTAACGAAGGATCATTTTCTAATTCAAGTTTATAAAAACAAAGAAAATAAAGGACCGTGACCCATTATCTATATGGAGATAAGAACCAACGGTATCAAGAAGGTTGTAGACGCCACACTCAAGAAAGAGAAAGAAGGTGAGTGATAAGTCAAGGTTTGAACGCCACAAGGTAGAACCTTGATAAGTTCATAGTTCAATGAAGAACCAAGAGAAAAAGTTCTCTCAAATAATATTTTATTCAAAGTCTAATCTCCTCAAATAATACATCAATGCGTCCTTTAAATACTAAGAAAAGATCTAAACCCTAGACGACAAAAGAAAAGGAAATAAACTACTTAGCAATTAATTGCCTTACAGTTAGGAAAGTAAAAGAATAAAAACTAGCAACTAGTTGACTTTGTTTGGGAAACAAATCAACTATTTATTTGGGAAATAATTAAAAATAGGAAATATACTAAAATTCGGAATCCTCCAACCCTAGCTTGTATCTCACACCATAATCAGCTCTTTATTAGGAAATATGCTGAAATTCGGACTCCTCAGCTCAAGTCTTCGCGCAACAAACTAGATGGCTGAATTTGGGCCTGTTGTGATCTGTTACGGAGGACGGAGTCTTCATAACATCTATAGGGCTCATCTTGGGCTTTCCGAAAACATATTATAATAGACAATCCGACTTTAGATGCTCTCTGTAGAGGCCCACGTAGTTCAGCCCGGCGTCCAGCTCTCTTACAGCTCAAGTCTTCGCGCAACAAGATAGATGGCCGATTTTGGGCCTGTTATGATCTTTTACGGTTTCCGGAGTCTTCATAACATCTGTAGGGCTCGTCTTGGGCTTTCCGAAAACATATTATAGTAGACAATCCGACTTCAGATGCTCTCTGTAGAGGCCCACGAAGTTCAGCTCAGATTTGGGCCGAACTTGAACTTTAGCAACTCAGAATTAGCCCATCATTAAATGCTTCTTTGATCCTCTTGGCCCCTTGTAATTGGCGCAACCGGAACATGCAATTGATCCTTTGATGATGCTTATTGATTCTCATCAGTTATGTGCCTAGAGCACCCACTATCTAAATACCAAAAATTAGAAGAATTAGCCTTTAAGGCAATTTGTGCAACATGGCAAACATTTTCATTCTTCCTAATACACCTAGGTAAAACATTTTCTCTCCTAGTGGTCTTTGGTACATGGGCTCTAGATGTCCTAGAATCATACAAATTAATATTATCATTCCTAGGAACATGCATCATGGCTCTTTTCTTTTTCTTCTCAATCATGCTTCTAGTTTTGCACATTTTAATATAACAAAAGCATCTTGGTCTAATATGACCATCAAAACCACAAAAGTGACATGTAGGAATAAAATAAGGAATCATACCTTGTCCTTGTGTGCACATAGGAGCTTTCCCATGTCTTTGCGGTTGAGTAGGTTCAATCCATTTTCGTTGTTGAACCGGTCTAGCTTGCTTCTGAGCTCTAGCTTGCATGATTGGTTCCTTTCCTTTGTGAGCCATAGGTTGAGAAATGTTCACTTGAATGTCTCTTGAATGTTGAGCTTGAGGTTGCCTTCTTGGCGCCACCTTCACTTGTGCATTATTCGAACAATGTCATAGATCAATTTTCTTCCTAGGAGTTTGCACCGGTGAAGCTTTTTTGTTGCCCAAGCTCTTGACAAACACGGTCTTATTAGGGGTTGAGATCTTCTTACCATCTTCACACGGACTCTTACCAACACCAAGTATATGGTCAAGCTTCTTAGTGCTAGAGTCCATCCTAGCTAGTGATTATTTAGCTTCATCAAGCTCCTTCTTCAAACCTTCTTCATTCCTCTTAGATAAGGCTAACTCCTCTCTTAGCTTATCTTCATTAGATGTGGATCTCACTACTTCTTCACTTAATTGGTCTATATGAGATGAGAGCTCTAGGTTTTCTTCCTTCAATCTCATGATCTCTCTCTTGTTTTTTAACCTAGAATTCTCAAACTTGACCATGTAGTCTCTAAGATCCATCCTATCCACTTTTCCATTAGTAGAGCAAGATGAATAGCCATCATCACTTGAGTCAATTTCCTCTTGACTCTCATTCTCTTCTTCACTAGAGCCTTTGCTCTTATGAGAGGAGGCAAAGGCTATGAAGTTAGCCATGAGCTCTTCATCATCAGAAGGCCCATCTCCCTCATTGGAGTCATCACTTCCACTCCATGTGGCGGCCATCACTTTCCCCTTTTTCTTGTTAATGTGATTAGCACATTCAGGGGCAAAGTGGCCTATGCCACCACACTCATAGCATCGGACCCCTTTCCTTTCGGTCTTCTCATGCCTAGGCTCAAACTTCTTGAATGGAGTCTTTTTCTTGAAGTCTTAACCCTTGGATTCGAAACCTTTCTCCTCGGATTTGTAGAATTTCTTGAACCTTCTCATCAAGAGAGCCATTTCTTCGTCCAAGTCATCATTCTCCTCCTTCTCAACTTTGGAGGCTTTCAAAGCAATTGCCTTTTGCTTTTTAGGAGGTGTGGAGGTAGGACCCTTCCTAGACTCATAAGCTAGAAGCCTCCCTATCACCTCACTCAGCTTCATATCCTTGTATGTGTTATTCTCCTCTAAAGCCGTCACCTTAGATTCAAACCTATCGGGGAGAGATCTCATAATCTTTTGCTTGATTCTCCTATCCGAGTAAGGGTCACCAAGTTGAAGACTTTGGTTAACTATGTCCATCAACTTGATCTCGAAATCGTTCAAGCACTCATTCTCCTTCATCTTAAACATCTCGAATTGAGTTTGGAGGACTTGAAGCTTAGAGTCCTTCACCACTTCGATTCCCTCATGTGCAATCTCTAGGATGTCCCATGCCTCCTTAGCTATCCTAGTATTTTGAATCAATTTATATTGATTTTCG
Organism: Acer saccharum; assembly: GCA_030490815.1. NCBI lineage: Eukaryota > Viridiplantae > Streptophyta > Magnoliopsida > Sapindales > Sapindaceae > Acer > Acer saccharum. The sequence continues at coordinate 33,140,627 of CM059877.1, forward strand.
TCCATTGCACATAGGATGGCATGCATCGCCTTCCTATTCCATTTTGATGCCTCAAACTCTTACGCGTTCCATTCCGCCTTAGGCTTGAACACATCCTCTCCTCCACCCATAGGAGACATCATGGGTGATGTGTAGCCGTCTTCAACCGCCATCCAAGCCCGGTCATGGATTTGACATATGTACGACTCCATCTTGCCTTTCCAAGAGGCATAATTCAACTCGGTAAGAAGTGGAGGCCTTGTGCTAGAAGCACCCTCGTTGCCACCACCATTTCCACCATTTCCACTCATAGTGTTTATGAATGAATGAAATGAATGCAAATGTTTGAATGATAAAAAAACACACAAAATGCAAAACACACCAAAATAAGCAAGGATCACCTAAGTATATCTAAGAACCCGCTCTGATTCCAATTGAAACAAATTAATGGAGTGTAGTATATTAATATAGAAGGGGGGGGGGGGGGGGGGGGGGGGGTGAATACATTTTAATCGATTTTACCAAATTTTCGTGTATGGTCAAGATTACGAAAATACCCCTAATAGACAATATAGTATAGCAAGTGTAATATGGTGCAGAAATTAAATAACACTTGATATTTACGTGGAAACCCTCATTGGAAAAACCATGGGATAATAAGTAAGCCACACTCGAACCTCGAATCCACTAAATGTGTAAACCGATTACAACCTAATCCTGGTAAGTAATCACACACCTACCTAATCCCGGTATAAGTGAACCTAGTCCAATTGCTTGTGATTTATGCAACCTAATCTCGGAAGCTACACAAGTCTTACTTCTCAATGAAGAGATGATACAACCTAAGTGAATATATGAAATACTCAAATGTGCAACAAGAGTTAGGTAACCCTATATGCTTATCTAGGATGATGATATATCAAGAAATACAATCCTAGATATCAAGAGCTAAGTGACATGTCAAAAAGCTTAGCAAATCATAGATTATGCAAACCTAGAAAGCTATCACAATACAACTCTCAAACATTCAAAACACTAATCTCAAACTTGTATCTAAGATATATATGAATAACATACAAGTAATAAATGAGACTGCTTGCAAACAAAGACACAAAATATGTAAGATATTAGTGAAAAACTTACCAAGCAAAGTGTGATGAAGAATCCATGCAAGATGATATCTAGATGATGATTGATGATCATGGAAATAGTTTTTAAGTAATCAAAGGTGAGTTCTTGTGTATTTTTCTTGCTTTGAAAAATATCCTATTTATGAAATCTGAAAATCAACTCACTTAAGTGACCTAAAGTCATAGAAGCATATTTATAGGGGGTCAAAGTCAAAGTGTTGCATTTTAATAAGTCCCCTTGTTTTTGCCTTGGGCGCTGTACAGGTTGTTGTATGTAGAGCGAATTGTACAACACCTATTTGGGAAATGAAAAACATTATTCATTGGTGCTATTCGAACAGTGCTTCTGTATAGCGCCTAAATAGCGCCACAACTCTGCCTTCCCGGGAAAACAGAGTGTCGTTGTACGTACTACGCTTTGTACAGCGACCCAACAGTGACCAATTAAATCGATCAGTTCTGTACAGTGCCTATCCCATTTCCTTCAAGCCTCAGATGGGCGCTGTACGAACAGCGCTTTCAATAGCGCTTTGTACAGCGCCTTACACAATGTATGAATCCTAAGACTATGCATGACATGGCAATGGACATACAAGATGTAATCAAAATAACATGCAAGAAGAGATATTAATTAACATTAATGCACATAAATAAGACACACAACATATAAGAATTAAACACTATGCATGAGTTGTGAGTGTGTGCAACTATCTCTTCAAGACAAGTAAGCACTTAGAATTTTACCTTCAGTGCTTATCAAGATGAGGTCTTCAAAAGGCAATGAACTTGAACACCAATACCTAAGCTACTCTTACAAATAACCCCAACATGTGGTTTGTCCATGAAATAAGTCAATCAACAAATGGGAACCTTACAGCTTTGAGTATGGTGACATAGGACACATCTCTCCCGATTGTGGAAATTTGAAGAACAAGAAGAAGGGAAAGGTAATAGCCGCCACTTGGATTGATGGTGTTTACTTGGGAGAGGAAGAAGAATCTTCGGATGATGAAGATCAAGTGGCAAACTTCATAGCCTTTGCATCCTTTCACAAGAGCAAAGAAGTTGATGATGATGAGGAAGAGAATCAAGAGGAAGATGACTCAAGTAATGATGGCTCTTCATCTCACTCTACAAATGGGAATGTGGAGAGCATGGATCTTAAAGACTACATTACCAAGTTTGAAAGCTCAAGGATGAAGAACAAAAAGGAAATTCGAAGACTGAAAGAGGAAAATCTTGAGCTTTCTACTAAAGTAACCTACTTGGGTGAGGAAGTTATAAGATCCAAGAAGGTTGAAGTTCAATTGAGAGAAGAAGAGGACAAAGCTAGGAGTCTACTTGTCAGTATGACCGTTAGTAAAGAGAAGCCTAATGGTATGATAAATGACTTGAAGATTCTGAATGACAAGAGAGGTCTTGGCTTTGAAATTAACAAGGAGATCCCCACCCCAAGTAAGACCATGTTTGTCAAGAGCATGAGCAACAAAGAACCTTCATCTTCACAACATCATAGGAAGAAAATTGATCTAGGAGAATGCTCAAAAAGTGCACAAGTGAAGATGGAACCAAGAAGTCAAGCTCTAGCTCAACCAATGATGGTTCCTCAAGCTAACTTTCCTCAACCTAAAATCCACCAAATCAAGAGGCCAATCATGCAAACTCAACCAAGGAAGCAATCTAGATCAGGTTCAACAACAAAGATGGAACAAACCATTTCAACACTCCAGACTACCTCAAAGACATGTGAAGGCTCCAATACATTCACAAGGACATGATATGATTCCTTACTTCATCTTTACAAGTCATTTTTGTGGTGTTGATGGTCACATTAGACTAAATTGCTTCAAGTATATTAAAATGTGTATAGTTAAAAGCATGATTGAGAAAAATAGGACTATAGCCAAAATGCATGTTCCTAGGAAATCTAGAGCCAATTTGCATGATCCTAGGACATCTAGAGCCAATATACCAATGACCACTAAGAAGGAAAATGTTTCACCGAGGTGGATTAGAAGAGATGAATATTTTTACTATGTTGCTCAAATTACCTTGAAGGCAAATTCTTCTATTTCTTGCTCAAAACCTAACTCGCAAGTGCACGAATCATGAAATAAGTACAGCGACAAGTAGGGATCGTTCCCACGAGGAAAAGTGATTTACTGATTAAACTAGTTCTAATTAAAGCTAAGCAATTAACAGTATCCAAGAGATTTTGATTGATTGATTGATTGAAACTAAACTAAACTAAGAAAACAGTTAACAAGAATATGTGAACGTGATCAAGAGGTGAGAGGACTAGGTCATCAATGCTCCCCAACTATGCTTACTCAATGCTTTGAATTGACTTTGATAAAAGATATTGATCAAGTTAAGGGTTCATTCTTAAATTAAGTGTGATTAACTTACGAGCATATTAACAGGCATGATAAGCTTGACCACACATCAACTTAACGAACAAGTGAACCAAAACTTAAGAGCATATTAACAGGCATGATAAGCTTTACCCATTCAATTAAAAAGTGATTGAGAGTGGCGACGTAACACACTATAAACTCAATCATTAAATTATCAAAACCCTAGATTCATGCTTAGCATATTAACAAGCATGAGCAATAATAAAGAGTTATGACATAGGATGAATTGAATGAATCAAAACTTGAATTAAGAAAATATAGTCAATTCTAACAAAGAGTATTCATAGAGGTTCACATTGATTCCCTAGTATGGAGTTAGTTACACATAGCGGAAATAGAAAGACAAGAGATAGAAAAGATAAAACTCATTGTGGCCTTTAACAAATTCTTCCAATCTTCGATGATGAAATCGTCTTCGTCTTCAAATCTTCTATGTGTAAAGATGAATCAGAAAATTGTACGATGAGTTGTGTAGTGAAACGGTCTGTGATCTGGAGGGTGAGTAAGAGCCTCTTGCAAAAACCCTAATATCATGTATTTATAGCACGAGTTTATGTGACGTGATTAGAAATCCCTCGTTAGTGAGGATTTGCCTCACCGCTGTCACTGCTGCTCTAAAAGCCAGAGCGGTCATGACAGCGGTCATTAATTAATTGCACAGCATTGTGGTCTTGACAGTGTAACTCCGGAGCGGCCTTGACAACGGTCATCCTCTGATATTGTGGCATTGTGACGACCGCTACAGAAATACAGAGTGGCTATGAGGGCGGTCACCTCTAATATTGGAACACTCTTGGAACCATTGCAATAATTCACAGCGGCTTTGACAGCGCAAAGCTGCTATTTGCAGAAAACCCCTGAACTTGCATAAATTGCCCTTTTCTTCTGAAATCCTCCAAACATAACATTTAGATCCAAAATCCTGAAAATGCTCAAATACACAAATTAGATACCTAAAGGACTCGAGAAACAAGCAATTGATTGGAGGAATGGGGCTCAACAACATATACAATAAATGACCGATCAAATAGCCCTAAACCTATCTTTTGCTAGCCCTCAAGCAAAACTAAGAAAACAAAAACAATAAACAAAACTAGAAAATAGAAATCCTAACTAAGCCACTTTCGTAGGGAACACGGTAGTATTGAGCGAATTCTACAAGCCTTTAAACCTCTAGGTGTCCCTAGTAGGAGGAGTTTTGTCTCCTGAGGTTTTACAGCTATGACACCCACAAACATATCCTGCGAAAACCTGTCATCCAGAGTACGTCGATATGTGCCCATATTGAGACCATGCATGCAAAAGTCAATAAGTAAAGACTGATATTTAGTCACAAATCCGAAAACATTGCTCAATTGATAGTGAAAAGCCCAAGCTCAAAACATTCTAGCTTCCAAGACACATCATCAAATGCTATAGATATAATTCGCCTCGACTCTAATTCTCACAAGATATCGCTCATTAATTTCACATAGAACCTAGGCAAATACACTCATCAAGCATATGAGATTGGAAGTTATGCACAAGAAAATTTCAAATAATTATTGCATATAAATGTATCATTGAAAGAATGCTTGATTTGAAAGCAAAAGATCTCATGGAAAGAATCAAACATTACGAACAAGATAATCACATGCCATATTTCTTCTGTCATAACAAGGATAACCAGCAAATCAAATAGACTTTCATTCAGGTTGTAATGGGGTCATTGGGTGAAGGTTAAGAAAGAACGGAAAATTGGAATTCAAAAACCTAAGATCATACCAAGAGAGTCTCCTATTGCCATTTCGGCTTCGTACAAGTCTCGTGGTTTCCTTTTCAAGTGGAATGAAACCACTTATTATTTAATTCCTCAGAATTCTCCTTTCTCCCTTTGTCAACTCCTTTTGAGTAGATTCAAACTTTGTAATCTTCATTGACTTTATTGCACCATTTACATTCTATTCTCTTATTCTATCAACACGCCATTCATTGTTTTTTTTTTTTTTTTTTTTGAATCAGAGATTACAATTATTGTATTACTTTCAGCTTCAAAACTTTTGGATTGAATGTAGCTCTTCGTTTCCTTGACTTTAGCAACAATTTATGCACACCGTCACATGCAAAAATAGTACATCCTATTCACTCTCTCAAAGTATGATCCCAAGCTATAAGGAATGGCTATATCATTGGCTTATTTGGGTTACATTTATGTGGTGAAGAAAGAAAAAGGCTATCAGTGTTTGGCTTTAAACAGGGCTATGGAGCACACACATGCAGGTAGGAAATATTTAAGGCCTTTTAAATAGCTAAAGCACACATAGTCTATATCACTTCCACTGGTTTGTCTTACACAAGATCAAAATACAACATGCAAAATCTTTTATGATAATCGTTCTATAATGCTCAATGTACAACCTATAGAGATCGGATCTAATGCTAAGAACCTACTAAGTGTTTAAAGAGTATAAACAACAAGACCCTCATAGTATGTCTTTTATGTACGCTTTTTGGTTTAGTGAACTCACAAGGGTAGTCTCCACTATTAATCATGGCAATTCAACTCAGCATTATATCCATTATTATATCAAGAGCATGTCATACGTTTTGAAAAATGCAATGCAGTACCCTAAATGGCAAGATGTTAGTGTAAACTTATTGATTCATGCATATCATCTCTAAGGCACACATCAAAGTATCTCGTCATGGAAAATGCAGGAACGACAGACTCTAAAAAACTAAACAAAAAACTGACTCAAAAACAGACTATCACACCCTTAAACCTAAATCCATCATTGTCCTCAATGTATGAAATTGAAGCACAAGACAAAACGGATAAAGATACGGCAGGGAAATAGCAACACAAAAATAAGATAGCAAAATCGATCATAATAAACTGAATCCACAAATTAAATTCCGAGTATCACAATTATCAAAGCTAAAACAGGAAAGAAAAAACAAAAAGATAAAAGAGAAATAAAATAAAAAGAAACATATCATACTGTAGACTCAAGTCCGTCTACAGTGCCTCTAGCAATCATTGTCATGCTGATGGCTTGGGCCAGGCCCAAATCTGTCACCTCTAGGAGGCGCGGTGAAGAAAACTCCATGATGTGGCTGGGTTTTGGTCTCTAGATGAGCAGCAACATAACCTGAAATAACATGGGAATGAGAGGGGTCAAATGGCTGAGTCGGGCAGACTGTGGCTTGACGAATCTCATCAATCAAAATCTGCATGGTGTCCAAGCGTGCGATCATCTCATTTCTCAGGCCTGTTACCCCTGTATCTACGTAGCCCCTTATGGTGGATAACATGTACTCTACCCACTAAGGCCTCTACTGTGACGGCCCGACTCCTAAATCTAAGGTAGCTCCGGTAGCATAATCACCACCTTCCTGAAAGTGCTGCTCCAGGATGTAATCGTTTGGGTCCGCCATGTTTTCATCGTCATCATTGTCCTGACCAGCCCGACGCCTTTTGCGTGCAGGGTACTCACCAATTGTGGGCTGGTTACGTTTGCTCGCTAGCTGGTTCCATGTCACCAAATACAATAGAGTGTCCGGCTCATATTTCTCATCATCCGGACTATCGACCACCAACCCCGCAGTGACACACATCGCAGTAATCAAACAAGGGAAGATCGCATTTGAATTGTCATTTTGCTTCCCACATCCGTAGATTTCCTTCCAAATGAACTTGGCGACATTTATGTACCAACCTCTCCTGATAGAGTATATAGATGAAACGCCTCCTTAAATATCTCTGAACCATGATGGGTCGGTTTCTATTAGGCTGCAATGAATAGGTACCAGAATGCCACATCCATATGCACATCCTTTCTCAGCAGCTTGTTCCCATTCCATCCAGCGGTACCCAACATGCGAAGCTCACGACCTATGTTGATTTTACTCAGGAACGTTGAAGGTTCTTCCTTAACCGGAGGCAGCTCATAGTATTCCTATATCTTTCCCTATGAAATCACCACAGGCACCCCCTAACCATAACCACATTGTGGGCAGTGAATTGATCCTGCACCATATTTGCATAGAATTCCCGGGTTAGGGCGTAGTTGGCTAACAGAGGTTGTTTCACATATCTGGTCCAAACTCTTTCCTCCACTACCTCTAGAATACCAGTCTAACCTAACTCAACTAATGAAATCCCCCGCTCTACAATCACATTTCTCCTTTCCTTTAACCTTTTCTTATAGTCAGGATACTCGATGAAAGATTGTTCAACGGGCCGTTTGTCTCTTCTTTTGCTAGGATCCAAAGGAACATGACCTCCTCGGATAGCTGTCCTTGCCATATTTGAATAATACACAAGCAAACAACGCAAGTTATAACTCAAAATTAGGACAATAATGCACACAAAATTTTTGGCAACACTCTGGCAGTACAAACATCAAACCATGTGCCTTATTTGCACAACTTTCCTCCCCATTCATTCAACACCACAACACACAATACATAGCAGAACAATTTTAAGCAATATCAACACAAATTCCAATTTAATTGCTAGAAACTATGTTGTTGAAAATTGATAGCACAAACTCACTCTACAATATTACCTACACCATACACAATCATTCAAGAACACATGCAATGGATAAATTTGTCCCAAATCCTAAATCCCCAAATTCGGCCATAAACCCTAAATAAATCAATTGAAGAAATATATGGGAGAAGAGGGATGGGAACATACAATTATTGGCAACAAATAACAAAAAAAAGAAAAAAAAAAAACAAAATAGAATAAGAGTTAAGAGAATGCCGTGTTGATGAAAGCGACCGGTTTTGAAGAAGAAAGAAGAAAGAAGAGGGAAGAAAAGAAATTTAAAAGTGGGAAGAAAAAGACAGGTCGGGAAAGAGACGAGTCCTATAAATAGGGCACGATCGTTGTCACTACCGCTCTAAAAGCTAGAGTGGTTGTCACAGCGGTCAACCCTCATTGGTTGGTTCCTCGTGAGTGCAAAACGCACCGTTTCACTTAAGGACTGTTATGGCTTTTACAGCGATCATGGGAGCGGATTAATCAGGTCTTACCACTCTTACTACCACTGTGAATTACTGCAGCGATAATCACAGCGGTTTCATTCACATAGCTTACCGCTATCACAAGCCCTCTGGCTTTGACAGCGGTGAGCGCTTATGACAGCGGCCATCAAAGCGCTCTTGGACATGACATCTTTTTATTTTATTTTATTTTTATTATTTTTTTAAACACCCCCAAACCTGAATTTAAGTAAAGGGAACACTAAATTACCACATGAAAAAAATAAAGGGAAAAGAAAATACCAAGGTGGGTTGTCTCCCACCGAGCGCTTTATTTAACGTCTGGGCAAGACGCACAGGAGCCTTACGGCTCATTGAGAAAGCAAAATCCCACACTGCTTATCTCAGACATACTAAGGTACGACTTTAGTCTGTGGCCATTTACCTTGAATTTACCAACTTCACGAAGACTTTCAATTTCCACAGCTCCATGCAAAAAAACTTGAGTTACCTTATAGGGGCCAAACCACCTTGATTTCAACTTCCCTGGAAATAACCTCAACTGCGATTGATACAGTAGGACTAGCATCCCTGGATGAAACTCCTTATGAAGGATTTTGTTGTCATGTAATTTCTTCGTCCTCTCCTTGTATATCTTCGCGTTTTCATAGGCATTATTCTGGAGCTCCTCAAGCTCACTCATTTGCAACCTTCTTTCCTCCCCTACCTTATCTAAGTTGAAGTTCAGCTTCTTCAGAGCCCAATAAGCGTTGTGTTCCAACTCTATTGGCAGATGACATGCTTTGCCAAAGACTATCCTATAAGGGCTCATACCTATTGGGGTTTTGTAGGCCGTTCTGTATGCCCACAACGCATTATTAAGCTTCGTAGACCAATCCTTTCGATTTGGTTATACAATTTTCTCTAGTATCTGCTTAATCTACCCGTTGCTCACTTTAACCTGTCCTGAAGTCTGAGGATGGTACAGGGTTACCACTTTGTGTGTGACACTATACTTCTTCATTAACGAGGCAAAGACTTTGTTACAAAAACGGCTCCCACCGTCACTTATGATTGCACGAGGCGTCCCGAATCTGGTGAATATGTTCTCTTTGACAAACTTCACCACCACTTAACTATCATTCGTCTTGGTTGCGATTGCTTCGATCCACTTTGAGACATAATCCACAGCAACCAGGATGTAGGTGAACCCGTGTGAGGATGGAAAGAGTCCCATGAAATCTATTCCCCACACATCAAATATCTCCACAACCAATTGGCTTGAAAGAGGCAGCTCATCTCTTTTACTAATGTTCCTCATTCTTTGGCACCTGTCACAAGAAATACAAAAGGTATAAGCATCTTGAAATAAAGAGGTCCAGAAGAAACCCGATTGGAGAACTTTCAGAGCAATCTTCTTGGCACTAAAGTGCCCTCCACAACTAAAGTTGTGGCAGAATTTCAGCACATCTTGCTGCTATTCTTTAGGGACACATCTTCGAATGATCTGATCAGCGTTATATTTGAACATGTATGGCTCATCCCAAAAGTATTGTCTTGTGATGGAGATGAATCTTCTTTTTGCATGCGAGTTCAGATCAACTAGTATGATGCCATTTGCAAGGTAATTCACGATGTTCGCATACCATAAATCATTAACTCCTACAACCATCAACTGTTCATCTGAAAAATTCTCATTGATTGGCACAAGCTTGGTGTTTCCTTCTACGTTTTCATCCTCCACTAATCGAGAAAGGTGATCAGCTACCACATTCTCGCTGCTCTTCTTATCCTTGATTTCCAAATCAAACTCTTGCAACAAAAGGATCCACCGGAGTAATCTCGGCTTCGCTTCTTTTTTTGTTAGTAAATATTTCAAAGCAGCATGATCAGAATAAACAATGACCTTGGATCCAATTAGATATTGATGAAATTTTTCCAAGGCACTAACAACAGCAAGCAATTCTTTTTCAGTAGTGGAGCAATTCAATTGTGCATCATTCAAGGTGCGACTAGTGTAGTAAATAACATGTGGAACTTTATCTACTTGCTATCTTAAAACAGCACCTACAGCATAGTGTGATGCATCACACATTTATTCAAATTGAAAAGACCAATTAGTAGGCATGATTACATGAGTAGATGTCAATTTATCCTTCAAAGATTCAAAAGCATGCAAACATTCATTATTGAAAACAAATGTAGACTCCTTGGTCAAGAGGTTACATAGGGGATGACTAATTTTTGAAAAATCTTTTATAAAGCGCTTATAAAAACCTACATGACCAATAAAACTCTGCACACCCTTCATTGAAGTGGGAGATGGAAGTTTAGCAATTACTTCAATTTTAGCCCTATCTACTTCTATGCCTTTATCAGATATCACATGTCCTAGTATTATTCCAGATTGCACCATAAAGTGGCTTTTCTCCCAACTAAGAGTTAAATTGGTCTCAGTGCATCTTTTTAAAACACTAGTTAAGTTATCAAGGCAGTGGTCAAAAGAATTACCAAAAACAGAAAAATCATCCATAAATACCTCAATATACTTCTCTAGCATGTCGGAGAAGATTGACATCATGCATCTTTGGAAGGTGGTAGGGGTGTTGCACAACCCAAAAGGCATTCTTCGGTAAGCAAAGGTTCCGAAGGGGCATGTGAACGTCGCCTTCTCTTGGTCCTATGGAGCTATGGCAATTTGATTATATCTTGAAAATCCATCTAGGAAGCAGTAATAAGCATGTCCCGCCAAACGCTCAAGCATATGATCAATAAACGGCAAAGGAAAGTGATCATTTTTAGTTGCGCGTTGAGCTTGCGGTAATCTATGCACACTCTCCATCCCGTTGTCTTCCTTGTAGGAATCAACTCATTGTTCTCATTAGCTACCACCGTGATCCCAGACTTCTTTGGCACAACATGGACCGGACTCACCATTTACTCTCAGATATAGGGTATATGATACCCACCTTAAGTAATTTTTGGACTTCTTCCTTCACAACCTCTTTCAAGTTCGGGTTAAGTCTTCGTTCAGCCTCCCTAGAAGGCTTCATACCTTCTTCTAAAAGAATGTGGTGCATTCAAATGGCAGGGCTTATTCCCTTAATATTCGCTATTATCCATCCAATGGCGGCCTTATGTTCTTAGAGTACCGTCAACAGTCTCTCTTCTTTTTCTGCCTCTAGGTCAGAGGCTATAATCACTCGGAGGTGTCATTCATCCCTAAGAAGGCATATTTAAGGTTAGACGGAAGTTGTTTAAGCTCTAGTGCAGAGGGAGAACTCATGGATGGGATTAACGACTTGTTGATCTCATCTTCTATTTAAGCACTTACTTCCTCAATATCAGAATCTTCTTCTGAAACTCCAACATGTTGAATTTCTTCATCATCTTTAAATACATCACAAACCCAATCTACCTGTTTTTCAGATATTTTTTCTAACAATTCATCTTGCACTACCGAATTCACCACTTCAATTGAACTACACTCAGCTGAGTAACAATCATCGGCTACTTCAGGGAACTGAAGAGACTCAAAGATTTTAAACTCTACCATTTCATCTAACACAGTTATCGTTAGCTTTCCATTCTGGACATCTATAAAAGTCTTTGCAGTTGCCATGAAAGGTCTTCCCAAAAGAATAGGTTTGCAGTTTCTATCTTTAGCTCCTTCATTTATATCTAGTACAACAAAATTTGCAGGAATGATGAGATTATCTACCTGCACCAACACATCTTTAACATAACCCCTAGGGTGTCTGACAGAACCATCGGTCAACAGAAGTGACATGGTTGTTGTTGACGGTGATTTTTCGCCAGTCAATCAGTCAACAGTTTTATGTCGATGAAAACCTGTAAATATGAATGAAATAAAGGGTATAATAACAATCAGTGATAAAAGACGCGAAATACGTGGTAACACTCCAAAGGTCAAAGAAACGTCCACGGGTTGTTGCCCTAGCTACACAGTTAAATCCACTATAATTATTGTAAAGATACACACTCTGATCTCTATAGCTGTTTTTCACGTACCCCTCTCTTTCTGTTTTGCAGGGGTATTTATACATGTTAGTACTAGGGTTTTCTGGTGCTGCTAGGGTTTTTTGGGTGTTGTGACTTGCAAGAAATGGATTCCATAATTGGCTCAAGAGCCCCTTTCCTATTTGGAGTACTCTTGTATTAAATGCTATTGAATCCAACTTTGCCTAGGGCTCTGAGGCTCTGACGTGTCTGCAGGACGTTTGTGTCTTTGTGGGATTCTTGTGACAGTGCTATAGTTGGGTTGGGATTACTCATCGTTGTTGATTATGCTTTTGTCATAAAAGGGCAGGAGTTTACCAAGTAGAGCCGAGTAGGTTTTATTGCCCGAGCTGGATCATTCGGCCTTATCTGGTTTTATCCCTGTTGCTCTTCTTGCTGCCGAGTAACTTGTTTACAAGAGGAGTTCCCCCCTTGGTTGACTAATCCCTTGACTTGTTGTCTACGTGGCTATGCCAATTTTGTTCGTTTGTTATGACGTGTCCTCTATGACGAATTTTACCTATAACAATACCCCCTTAAATATTTGAGCCGAATGGACCTGGTCTGGCTTACTCGGTAGAAATATTTAATCTTTCGATTGGCTCTTCACTTGATAGCCCGCTCTTGTTTGAGTGTTGTCGTTTTCCTCATCAATGCCTCATTAATGCTGGGTTTTATTATCTTTTGTTTAATTCGCATCATTAATGACGTGTCTTAATTGTATCCGCATACATTCGATTCATCCCTCAATCAAAGATTTGTTGATGGTGACGCTTTGGTCTTCTGACGGCTCGAAGTTCCCTATTGCTGCCACTTGTCTTCCTGTGGTTGGACGTGCCAAATGGCATTTATGGGACACGACATCTCTGCTTCCCTGTGCATCACCCACGTCACTGTCCATACCTTTCTGTTTCCCGCTTTTTTACGCATTTGTCCTAGGGTTTCGAATTTCGAACCCGATGTCTCACCTATTTAATCTCGTGTTGAGAGGAACTGGGCTCACTTTTTCTTTTCTACCATTTCTTTCTTCTTTCCTGAGAATGTTATTTCTAACAAAAGGTCTTCAGGGCTTTTCTTCTTCGTTTTCTACTTCTTGCTTGCCTTTTCGAGTTTTTCCGCTGGTATTTGATAACTCAGGTTCATTAGTTCGTATTGGTTAGATCTCTATTTTAAGCCTCTCTTGCTTCGTTTTATTTGGACGCTGGAGATTTTCTACCCCCAAACCTCTCAATTGAGGGTTTCTCTTTCTACTGTTCGTGAAGTTTACTTCAACTAATATTTTAAGGTTAGTTCTCATGGATTTTAAAGCTAGACATCGTCTTTTCATTATTGGAATGGCCGCTATCGAGTGGAACAATGCTTTTACTGCCTCGTGAATTCATAGGTTGCTGGAAGATCCTCCTTCCGATCAACCTCGTTTTTTGAATGCTGACGTTTTAGGACTTGTCTGCGAAGTTCCCCCTGCCTCTGATTCTCTTGAATCTTCTCAAACTTAAGTCCAATCTGACCCTTCTGTTTCTGCTCGCAGTGATATTCGTCCATGTAAACGAATGGGAAAACAAAAGAGCCAGCATAAAGTATACAAGGATTCTCACTGTCGAGAAAATCGGATCGGCTCTCAGATGGTAAACGAGAATGATATGGAGGAGGAGCATAGGGCGACCTGTATCGTTTTTTCTTTCAAGCGAGTATGCACATACGACATTGAGCCAAATGTGGTCGGTCCAAAGGAAATCTGTAAATATAAGAGTAGGTTTGATATAGACGATGATACTATATCGTTGAGACCTACCGATGGCCGTGCTGCATGGAATCCCCCACTTGGCATGGTGGCAGTTTATGGGACGATTCTTGCTTGTGGTGTTACACTCCCCCTTCAACCTTTTATCACCATGTTTCTGGCGGAGGCTCAAATTGCCTCGGCTCAGCTAACCCCGAATAGCTACTGGATCTTAATGTGCATGTGGCATATGTGGCATAGGATGAAGATGCCACCCCCCACTCGTCACGAAATTAGGCATTTTTATTCCTTGAAGCAGTTGGGGAAGACCGGAATCTATTTTCTTCTTTTAACCCAACCTGAAAATTGGATACCAAAGGACGTTGTTGATATGAACCTCACCAAGAGTAGTGAGACCCGGAACCAATATATGGTAACAAATGATCGTTTTCTAATTCAAGTTTATAAAAACAAAGAAAATAAAGGACCGTGACCCATTATCTATATAGAGATAAGAACCAACGGTATCAAGAAGGTTGTAGACGCAACACTCAAGAAAGAGAAAGAAGGTGAGTGATAAGTCAAGGTTTGAATGCCACAAGGTAGAACCTTGATAAGTTCATAGTTCAATGAAGAACCAAGAGAAAAAGTTCTCTCAAATAATATTTTATTCAAAGTCTAATCTTCTTAAAATAATAAATCAATGCGTCCTTTAAATACTAAGAAAATATCTAAACCCTAGACGACAAAAGAAAAGGAAATAAACTACTCAGCAATTAATTGCCTTACAATTAGGAAAGTAAAAGAATAAAAACTAGCAACTAGTTGACTTTGTTTGGGAAACAAATCAACTATTTATTTGGGAAATAATTAAAAATAGGAAATATGCTAAAATTCAGAATCCTCCAACCCTAGCTTGTATCTCACACCATAATTAGCTCTTTATTAGGAAATATGCTGAAATTCGGACTCCTCAGCTCAAGTCTTCGCGCAACAAATTAGATGGCTAAATTTGGGCCTGTTGTGATCTGTTACGGAGGACGAAGTCTTCATAACATCTATAGAGCTCGTCTTGGGCTTTCCGAAAACATATTATAATAGACAATCTGACATTAGATACTCTCTATAGAGGCCCACGAAGTTCAGCCCGGCGTCCAGCTCTCGTACAGCTCAAGTCTTCACGCAACAAGATAGATGGCCGAATTTGGGCCTGTTGTGATCTGTTACGGATGATGGATTCTTCATAACATCTATAGGGCTCGTCTTGGGCTTTTCGAAAACATATTATAATAGATAATCCGAATTCAGATGCTCTCTGTAGAGGCCCACGAAGTTCAGCTCAGATTTGGGCCGAACTTGAACTTCAGCAACTCAGAATCAGCCCATCATTAAATGCTTCTTTGATCCTCTTGGCCCCTTGTAATTGGCCCAACTGGAACATGCAATTGATCCTTTGGTGATGCTTATTGATTCTCATCAGTTGTGGTCCGTGGGAAGGTTAAGCTGGCTACTGATGAGAAGATGAAGGGTTTTATCTGGGGTTTCCCTTCTTCGAATAAGTTCTGGAAGAACAGTTGGTTTTTTATGGGTAATCGCTGGGGCTGAGCAATCGATTTTGACCTTGATGGTGTTTGGGTGACCCACCGAGTTCCCCGATATTTTTGTTCGCTTGAGAGCTGGAATCAAACGACTCCATCTTTTACTGATGGCGAGCTTGTACATTTAGCTCGGGCGGCCGTGCACTCTC
The DNA here is from genome assembly GCA_030490815.1 of Acer saccharum. Taxonomy (NCBI): domain Eukaryota; kingdom Viridiplantae; phylum Streptophyta; class Magnoliopsida; order Sapindales; family Sapindaceae; genus Acer; species Acer saccharum. The sequence goes on from CM059877.1 coordinate 33,156,614, forward strand.
TGGAAAAAAGGGGTAGGCCGTATCTTTTTGATGAGGAAAAGATGATCAGGGCTTGCCTTTTCCCTCAAATTTCTGCCCGCCGATGACGCTGTGAGTTATTTTCTATGGTTTTTGCTTGTTATTCCCTTTTTGGTCGGCCTACTGGCCTAATGCTATTTTCTATATTCTTCAGTGTTCGATATAGATATCGTTTGTGACGTCCAAGCGCGCCGGATGAAGGCTATTGTAGAGACGAGCCGAAAAGAAGCTATGCGTCAGCGGGATGCTGGGATAGCTCCTCCCCAAGATGGATCTAACGAGAGTTCTCTTGAGGATCTTCCCGAGGAAGAAGCTGATGAGGGTGTGCCTGAGTATACGCCCGAGGAGGCTCATGATCACAATGAGGATCCGAGTTTGGTAGAAGATGAGAATGATCTAGAGGACCATGCTGCAGACAAGGCAGCTGCCAAGAAGGGTGACCAAGCTGGTTCTTCTGCGTCCAAGGGAAAAGAGAAAGTTGGAGAGCCATCTAGGCCAGCGGTTTCTGTTTCCCCCGGAATTTCTCTGGCCTTTGTTGTGGACGATGCAGGTCAACAGGAAGGCTTGCCTAGTGAGCAGAGTGACCCGAGGGGCTCTACTGCAGGCAAGGCAACTGTTGGAGAGGGCGGGCTTGGTTCCACTGCAAACGAGGCAGTTGCCATGTCCCAGGGTGTTGAAAAGGTTGGGAAACCCTTTAACGTTGCATCTGTTGAGGTTCCAAGTTTTGCAGTGTCGACTTTTATCTCTTTGCCGACTATGGTTAGGAATGAGGTTTAGTTGGAAGATCCTGCTGCCAATCTTGACACCCGCATGAGGCAATCTATAAAGAGGAAGGCTTCATTTTCTCCTAGCCGTCCTGCCCCGAAGGTTTCTCGGGTGGTTTCATATGTTGACTCATCCTCGGGTGACGAGGAGGCTGGCACTGGGGTCAAAGAAACAGTGATTCGAACTCCTCTCCGAGGCCAAGCTGGGACTCCTGCTGGAGATTTTACTGGCTCTTCTCCTCCGGCAGGGGCAGGGGCAGCGCCAGCGCCAGCGACTATCCCGTCTGATGTGGGTGTTGGCGGATCGGGACCGTCTGACGAATAGGTTTTTGTCGTTTAAAATCACACGTCAAAAATATTTATAAAATCTAGCAAGCCTCAAAAGGGTTTTAAAAACACAAGTGTAGTGGCAAGCAAGGGTCGTCCACAGAGATCAGAGGTAGCGATGATTAGTTTAAAGTTAATAAAATTAGTGTGCATAAAAGTAAAAGAAAATGATTGGTGGTGAGAAATGTGAATGAAAATGCAATATAATCTAAACTAGGAATACCATGATTAAAAATGGATGCGAATGAAGTGATATGACTAAGGTGTTGATGGACTCGTAAGCGAACAATGGGAAATGCACCAAACTCTCATATAAGCACATATATCAAATGTAACCAACCTAGGGTGTATAAAGTTGGCTATTTATCCCTAGCGAGCGATCAACCTAGGGTGTATAGCGAAGATCTCCCACTAGTGATTAATCCCTTCTATGCAACCAACAATGGCTAGTCGCTCAATTGGGATTCTTAACCATGAAAGCTCATCTATCTAACTATGGCTCAACCTATTTCTAACGTCGTTATCCAAGGGTGTATAGTGATGACTTCCAAATCCCTCACAAGTGGCCGCCCTAGGGTGTATAGCGGAAGCCACCCGTTTAAGATTGGATGAAGCTCAAGGTTATTCAACCGGATTCTACTCAAAGGTTAGTTCTCGTAAAATCACTAAAGTAGCCAACCTAGGGTGTATAGTGAAGGCTTCTAATCCTCTGACACGGCCGACCTAGGGTGTATAGTGAAGGACACTCGATCAAGGTTAGATTAAGACCGCGGTTGTTGAGTTGGATTTTCGAAAATCCTTCCATTCAAATAGAGCAATAGACAACAAAAGGGTGCACACCTAGTTGCCTACTCAAATAATCCAAATTAACATGCTAAGAGGGTGTATCCAAGCAAATCAATATTGGAAAGCAATTAAAGCAATAGAATAGAACATAGAGATAGATATAATATAAAATATAGAGTTTAATTACAAAGCCCAAATATCCATCAAACTAATCACATCAAGCCCTTAGTGGGGGATTTAGCTACTCATGGTTCTTAATAACAAATACAAAACTAAGAGAAGAGATTGAGAGGAAACCCTAGAAGAGCTCTCCTTTCTTCAAGCTTGAATCCAAATCTCCTTAGTTGCCTTTGGATGAGTAGAGATGGGTATGGATGAGAGAGAAAGTATTCCTAGGCTAGAAAACAAGTAAAGAAAGAAATTATCTAAGTGTGGAGGTGTTGGGGATCTAGGTTAGTGTTTAGTTATCTAAAAGAGAGAAATTGAAGAAGAGGTAAGAAGATAGGGTTTGTCTTGTGAAGAAAGTGGTATATTTATAGGCTTGGGAAGTTTGGGAACGATTTAAGTGTGAAAGGGCGAAATTACCCCTTAAAATGGCCCAAAAATGCGTCATTGGCAGTGATGGAAAGCGTAGAGTGCGGGTGGAGTGCGGTTGGTACCCGCACTAACTCGCACTTTATTACTGAAATGGTCATAACTTTCTCTAGAAGACTCGGAATTGTGATCCGTAAAAGCCGCTGGAAAGTAGACTTCTGGGGCTTTTCGAATATGTATTATCTGAAATGTGGTTTGACCTGAGGAGAGAGATATGCCCTTTCGAAGTTGGATTTTCTACATAAGTATATTACATTTTCAGCCCCTTTTTGCACGAAATCCCGAATTTTGCTTCCAATACTAGAAAATGCACGAATACCTAAAATTACGCACAAAAAGCCCATAAGAGACACTAAAAACGCAAGAGAAAGAAACAAAGGATAAGGAAAAGAGGGCCAGAATATACAACAATTTAGGCACGATCATCGTATAGCCAGCCTGGTGAGCCTACTCCCCATGCCATGTTGAAGGCTATGGCCTCTGGCCATGCATATATTGGGGAGGATAACTGGAGCCATTTTCGGGTTAGGCCCTTGTCAGATCGACTCTATAATTTCTTCAGTAGCGCATCTTATGTTAGTAATCTTAACTGATTTTTGGTTATTTCTGTTTCTTTGCCATTGCTATTTCACTCGGTTTTACTTCAATAATTGGTTGCAGATGGTAGCTGAGATGTGGGAGGCCTGTCGGGCTGGTAGGGCTCAAGCAAATAAAATAAGGCACTTGGAAGCCCAATTGAAGGAAAGCGAAAATCGATGTGCTCGGGTTGAGCTGTCTTGCCAGGAGAAGCTTAGATCAAACCAGGAGTTCATGGATCGGTGCCTGGCAAGTCAGATGGAAGCTGAGTAAAAGGCTTCCATTACTGCTGATGAGGTTAAAAACATTAGGGACCTGTTGTCTTCTACTCATGAGGAGATGCTCCAGGCTGAGCAGAATGCTGAAGAAGTCAAGTCGTCCTATGAGCGCAAAATTGAGGACTTGGAGCGCTAAGCCCTGACAGTGAAATCCCTATCAAAGGAAGCTAGACTGGAATTGGAGATATAGGCTTTCGACCGTTTTAAGAGGTCCCCGGCTTATGATGCCTTGCTTCTCAGGGAATTTCAATGAGGGATGGTCTCGGCTGGAGAGTTCTTCGGGATGAAAAACAGGGCGACTGACCGGGTCAGGACTAACTGGAGTCTCTCGATTAAGAAGCATGTGGATACATCTCTGGATTCCCTTCGGATCCAGATGAAAGAGTGGCGTGCATATTGTCGGAGCAAGGGTAAAATGCCACATCCCATGCATTTAGAGGTACCCACCGCCAATGCTTTCTCCACTTACCATGCCTGTTAGAAAACGGGGATTGATGGTGAGGATCCTGATGTTGGGCCTGTGCCTGGAAAAGATTACAGTGCCTGGATGGATGACGAAGAGGATGAGATTGTGTGGCCCTCTGATGATAGCCTCCTGAGTGAGTACGTAATGGAACCTGACCCGAGTATCGGCGGAAGCAGCTCACAACCCCTGGCGCCATCTTCTTGATAGCTCTCTTTTTATTCTTTTCATGTTATAGACAATTCCTTTTGCAAGGACCTTGTACGTATTTGTTGATCATATATATACAATCCTTCACTTTACGTTTTGCATTTGCTCTGTTATTCTTGTGAATTAGGATGCTCTTTCCTACATATTAATCCTGCGTATTAACAATAAGTGTCATAAATGGAGACGAATATAATGTGAACCTTGTACGGCTTTATCTTTTAACCGGCAGCATATATTTAGCCGAGTATTATTTGATCGGGAATTTCCACCCAAGTTGGTCGATGATTGAATCCAGTACCTTTCTGGCTGCTTCGTTTTTGAGTTCTATCTTAGCCGAGTATCTTATTAACTGGCGATTATGTTATTATTTTTGCTTGAGCTAAGTAACCTTTATCTTAGCTGAGTATCGTATGAACTAGCGTTTAGGTTTATCATTTTTTACTCTGGCTCCTTACCCTGGTGTTGTGTCAAGGCTCGCCACGACCATACACTTGGGTCCCTGCACAAGTCAACTAGGACGTCTCTTGGTTTTGTATGTGCAGGGGTTTGCCGAATCATTGGGGTAGTACATACCGGCCAACACAGCTGCGCATCTCACCAGCCTTTCTGGTGGCACCCCGAGCAGTTTTCCAATTACCCTGGTGCCTTGGGTTGGCCTTTTTGCTAGGTGGCGTGTTTACACCATCCTAACTAGGCAGGCATGATATTTCAGCTTTTCTGCCCTTCGGACACTATCCATCCGCTCTTTCGCAGTTTAATGGCGCCTGATCTTTTAATGTTCGAGGATTCTTTTTGGCTGATCACCTTATTCTCGGGGAAGGTTTTGCCAAGGAATCTTCGGTTTTGTGTAACTAGATTGGCCATGAGTTTTAGCAAACAATGTTTATTTATTAGAAATTGAATATCCAAAAACTAAAACTTGGAACATATAAATGTAAACTGCAGAAAACTTGAAATATTTAAAGAATTTAAGGTAAGGGATTCCTTAGGGATAAAATATCTTCAGTTATTGTGCGTTGCATGGTCGAGGCACCAAGTCACCCCCAGGTCGAGCTATCCAGTATGCTCCATGTCCTGCCATACCGTCAATGATGTAGGGTCCTTCCTATTTGTCGGCGAGGGACCCTGCTGTTTTGTCCTTGGTGTTCGGGGACACCCTTCTCAGTACTAGATCACCAAGTTGAAATTTTCGCACACGGACATGGGAGTTGTAATACCTTGCAGCTCTTTGCTGGTAGGCAGTGTTCCTTACTTGTGCTCTGTCTTTGGCTTCTTCAAGTTCGTCCAAATTTTGTAGCAGTGCATTGACTTTGTGATCTAGATTGTATAACTAGGCTCTGGGTGAGGTAAAAGCTGTCTCCATCGGGATGACGACTTCGGTTCCGAATGCTAGAGAGAAAGGGGTTTCCCCTGTGGATGTCCTTGTAGTTGTTCGGTATGCCCATAAAACCTCGTGTAGTTTGTCTGTCCAGTTACCTTTCTTTGAATCCAACTTTGCTTTTAGCGTGTGCTTGATCACTTTGTTTACTGCCTCAGTTTGACCGTTGGTTTGTGGATGGGCAGGCGAGGCATAATAGTTTGTGATCTTGTGTTCTTGGCACATCTATTTGATCTTTTTATTATCGAATTGGGTCCCATTGTCTGTTATGATGGTGTTTGAGATCCCAAACCTGTATAGTATGTTTTTTTTTTTTGACGAAGTTGGTGGTGTTCACCTCAATGATGTGCACAAGTGCTTCTGCCTCTACCCACTTAGTAAAATAATCAACTGCCACGATAGCATGTTTTGCTCCTCCTTTAACTCCTATAGGCATTGTCGTATAAGGTCGAGGCTCCACATGGCAAATGGCCGAGGGGATGTTAAGCTCCTAAGCATCTCTAGAGGTTGCCGAATGTCATTGTTGATCCTTTGGCATGTTTCACAACTTTTCGTAAATCGTTGGGTTTCAGCGAACAAGGTTGGCCAATAGAACCCTTGCCTGAGTATCTTATGTGCTAGGCTCTTACCCCTAGTATGGTTTCCACACACCCTATTGTGAACATCCTTCAGGATCTGGTTGGTTTCTTCACCAGCGACACACCTTTGCAATGCTTTCGAAAATCCTCTTCTGTATAACTCGCCATTCAGAATTGTGTACCGGGTTGATCTGTATCTGATGTGTTTGGCTTCCATGGTATCTTCTAGTAGTATATTTTCTTCCAAGTATCTCCTAAGCTAAGTTATCCAATCGTCCAGACTTGTTCGGATTTCTACTATCATGATTTCCATGGGTTCTATTGTGCTTGGTTTGGTCAAGTGTGCCACCGGTATTGCCTTGGACCTGATACAAGTCATAGCTGATGCTAGTTTGGATAAGGTATCTGCCTTTTCGTTTTCTTCCCGATGGATCTGAGTGACTTTCTGAGCAATCTCTTGTAATGTCCAGATAGGTTATCATGTGCTCATCTCTTGCTTGGTACTCGTCCAGCACCTGGTTAACCACTACTTATGAATCGCTGAAAATTTCCAACTCATCTGCTCCCAAGGCTATGCACACCCTTAAGCTGGCCAACAGAGCTTCATACTCGGCTTGGTTGTTAGTTACCTTGAAATCAAACCTCATGGCACACTCTATAGCGTCCCCCTCTAGGGTTGTTATGAATATTCCTGCCCCGTTGCCATGGGTGTTTGATGACCCATCTACATGTAACTTCCACTAAAAATTGTTCACTTGTTTTCCTTCCATCATTCTTCTTACCTCAACATTCGGCTCAGTGAATTCTGCTACGAAATCTAACACCGCCTGCCCTTTTATTGCTGCATTTGGGTTGTATTTGATGTCATATTCACTTAACTCTACAGCCCATTTGGTCAGCCTGCCTGAAAGTTCTGGTTTTTGTAGGATAAGTTTCAGTGGGTAGTCAGTGTACACCTCTATCGTGTGCGCTTGAAAATAAGGCCTCAGTTTCCTTGCTGCCGTGATCAGTGCGAGAACTACTTTCTCATCTGGTGAATACTTAGTTTTGGTTGGTAGCAAGGCCTTGCTTGTGTAATACACTAGCTTTTGCACTCCTTCCTCCAGTCGAATCAGTACTGAACTCGTTGCCACCTATGTGACAAAAAGATACAGGTACAAGGTTTCCCCGACTATTGGTTTCGAGAGGACGGGTGCTCGTCCTAAGTATTCTTTCAACTTCTGGAACACTGTTTCACATTCTTCGCTCCATTCGATTCCTTTTCCTTTTTTTATTGCTCTAAAGAATGGAGCGCGCCTGTCTGTTGATTTGGTGATGAACTGGTTGAGCGAGGCGAGACATCCTGTTAGTCTTTGCACATCTTTCAGTGTCTTTGGTGAAGCCATTTCTTCTAATGCTTTGATCTTTTCGGGGTTTACTTCAATTCCTCTTTGATGGACTTGAAAACCTAAGAATCTTCCTGACGGTACCCCGAACACACATTTATTCAGATTAAGCTTCATCTTGTACTTTCTCAGGACGTCGAAAGTTTCCTTCAAATCTTCCGAGTGTTTTTCCGCTGTGACACTTTTAGTCAGCATGTCATCTACATAGACTTCCATATTCCTTCCAATATGTCGAGCGAATATTCTGTTTACCAGCCTTTGATATGTTGCTCTGGCGTTCTTCAAACCGAACGGCATTACTTTGTAGAATATAATCCCTGATCTGTAATAAAGGCCGTCTTTTCCTCATCTGCTTTGTTCATCCGGATCTGATTGTAACCTGAGTAGGCATCCATGAAACTTAGTAATTCATGTCTACTAGCTGGTCGATTCTTGGCAAAGGAAAGCTATCCTTTGGGCAGGCTTTGTTGAAGTCTGTAAAATCTACACACATCCTCCATTGATTGTTTTTCTTTTTTACTAACACTACGTTAGCCACCCATCCCGAGTACTTGACTTCCCTTATTGACCTCGCCGCGAGTAATTTTTTCACTTCTTTCTTAATGGCTTCACTCTTTTCGGGGTTGAATAGTCATTTTTTTTGTATTATTGGTAGGAATTCTGGATCAACGGACAAATAATGTGATATCACCTTTGCATCTATCCCGGGCATATCTTCGTGGCTCCACGCGAACACGTCTTTGTAATCTCTTAACAAGTCAGCCAGCCTAGTTTTGATGTGTTTGTGTAGGTTCGCACCTATCTTGACTATCCTGGTCGGCTCACTAGGATCTAGAATTACATCCTCTGTTGGCTCGTCTTTTTTAGCTTTGGGTTCCTCTCTAGGGTCGAGTTCAAATTCCTTAGGTGTTTCCACCTATTCCTCTACTCCCTTAGTGGTCTGCTCTTTGCGCCATTTCTTGTGACCATTTAACCACTCCTACTCCATATTCCGTTGGGAACTTCATCATTAGGGCATAGATAGCCGTCACTGTTTTAGGTTTATTCAAAAATGGTAGGCCCAACATCGCGTTGTATGGCCAATTTTCTGTATCCATGACCACGAAATCGAGTAGTACTGTCTTCTGGCAAGGGGCTTTCCTGATTTTGACTGGAAGTTTCACGGTTCCAAGAGATCTTACTTCTACTCCGCCGAATCCTCTGAGTGGGGTGTGAAATGGCTACAGGTTTCTTCTATCCAACCTTATTTGGTCATACACTTATGCACTTAAAATATCCACTGAGCTTTCGTTGTCGATCAAGATTCGGTGGACTTCTCTATGGCCGATATGTGCACTGATGACCAAAGCATCATTCGACTTGACATCTACACCATGCGAGTCAGCTTCAATGAATATAATTGGGTCCCAACCTTCATTGATTCTCTTTGGGTCTGGTTCAATAGAATTAACATCGAGGTCTTTTCGGGCATCCATTGCCTCCCGAATTTCTTGGGTCCTTTCTCTGTTACTTTTCCCGGTTGCTGGTCTGTCGAAAATGGTGTTAACTACTCCTTCATCTTCGGCTTTCTTTGGGCTTTGATTCCTTACTCGGCTTTCCTGTTGGCCTCAACTTTCCTGCCAATTATCTCTCTGTCCATCCGTTCTCTCGGTTTTCTTTAGGACAATATTTTTCAAGTGTCCTTCCCTGATAAGGGCTTCAATGTGGTCCCTGAGCTGGAAACATTTGGATGTCTCATGTCCATTCTCTTTATGGAATCTACAATACTTCGTGGTGTCCCTCCAGGCGTAGAATGATTGCTTGGGAGTTTCTTTAGACATGTTCTTTTCTTCCAAGATTGCCAGCACCTCTTCTTGATCTTTCTTTAGTGTGGTGTAATTCGTGTACCTACCCTGGAATTTTTGGCAAGGCTAATCTATCTTTGGGTCATAAGCCCAACTACCATCTTGGCCATCCCGAGTTTTGTGCTTTTGCTTGTCACCTTTTGTGTTTTGTATTTTGTGTTTTGGGCGCATTATCTTTTACTTTAGATCCTTCTAGACGCCCACCATGTACAAAATAACCTCCCGTCGTAATTTCTTCTTCCTCGGCTAGAGCATAACCCCCAGCCATGTCCATCATATTAGCATAACTGGTCAGGCGAGCTCTCCTTAAATCGAATGATAGTTGGCCGTTTTGTAAGTTATTGATGAATGCTGCAACGATGGCTTCGTCATTTGCACTCCTAATTTCTGACACCTCTTGGCCAAATCTTCCCAAATATTTCTTGAGCGACTCATCCTTCCCTTGTTTCAGCTAGGACAGGTGAGCAACTGACTTCTTTCTATGCACATTCCCTAGGAATTGTCTCAAGAACGCCTTACTCAGTTCTCCGAAATCACTTATGCTTGTTGCTAGTAATCTACCGAACCACCGAGAACCTAAATCCCCAAGTGTTTACGGGAAATTTAGGCATAGCAGGGCATCATTGTTGATGTACTGGGCCATAGCACTTCTATATCTTCTAACATGCTCATTTGGATCAGTATCATTTTTGAATTGCTCTACATATGGCATCCTGAACCTTTCCAGGAAGGGCATCTTTAGGATTCCGTTGGCGAAAGGACTTTCTGACTCGTCATCTAATAATTCGTTACGCTCATAACGCTTAACTAAAGCATCCATCTGACGTCGATTATTTTGATCTTCCTGGGTCAAACTTTGTATGAGTATGTCCCTATCTCTTTCCGGTTCTCCCATCGAGTTAAATCCTTGACTGATGGTCAACTTCTGCCTTCTTCCTTCTTCCTTCTTCCTTCAGGTTCCTGTTCTCTGGTTCCCTGGTTCAAGCCATGCAATCGTCATTTATGACCATGGTTTTGGTCATTTTCTCCCGAAGACGATGACCGGTCTCTTTTGTGTGCCCGTCTTCTTAGTTGGTTCAGATCTCTTGCCCGATTGAGGCTATACCTTCTGCTAGAGTAGTCTCCCCCTCTATACTCCCTACTGTCCCGGGCTTGTCTTTCCGACAGTGTTTCAGGCCAGTCCGTCGGGTTTCAACCCATCTTTAGGGGTGCGTCTGGCGTTGGGGTGACTACCACAGAGCGTAACTTCCTTGGCTGCTAATCCGGGGTAAGCATGTTATGGGACGAAGTAAACCTTCCATGGTAGACAGGTTAATCCCTTGCTTGGCTGCATTAGATATGAGCTGTTGTAGAGATGCCCGGAACCGTTGAGCAATCTCCTCGCTAGTTGGAGGGAAACCTTGAATGCCAGCCATGGCAGTTGATTGATCCGCGGTTGTCAACATGGCATCTGCAGCATTAACAGCGGTGTCTTCCTCTAACTCGTTATCTGTTAGTCCTTGACTATATCTAGAATCGCTGCTATCTCCTTCGCCGACCATTGTTTCACAAGGGTTTTCGAAGTATGTTAAAAAAGGAATGAACCACAGCGAGCCCCTCCTTCTAGCGCCAATTGTTGACGGTGATTTTTCGCCAGTCAATCAGTCAACAGTTTTATGTCGATGAAAACCTGTAAATATGAATGAAATAAAGGGTATAATAACAATCAGTGATAAAAGACGTGAAATACGTGGTAAAACTCCAAAGGTTGGAGAAACGTCCACGGGTTGTTGCCCTAGATGTTTTTCACGTACCCCTCTCTTTCTGTTTTGTAGGGGTATTTATACATATTAGTATTAGGGTGTCCTAGTGCTGCTAGGGTTTTTTGGGTGTTGTGACTTGCAAGAAACGGATTCCAGAATCGGCTTAAGAGTCCCTTTCCTATTTGGAGTACTCTTGTATTAAATGCTATTGAATCCGACTTTGCCTAGGGCTCTGAGGCTCTGACGTGTCTACAGGACGTTTGTGTCTTTGTGGGATTCTTAGTGACAGTGCTATAGTTGGGTTGGGATTACTCATCGTTGTTGATTCTGCTTTTGTCATAAAAGAGCAGGAGTTTACCGAGTAGAGCCGAGTAGGTTTTATTGCCCGAGCTGGATCATTCGGCCCTACCTGGTTTTATCCCTATTACTCTTCTTGCTGCTGAGAAACTTGTTTAAAAGAGGAGTTCCCCCCTTGGTTGACTAATCCCTTGACTTGTTGTCTACGTGGCTATGCCGATTTGTTCGTTTGTGATGACATGTCCTCTATGATGAATTTTACCTATAACAGTTGTCTTCTTCAGGTCATTCAATCCCAGTTACTCATAGGTAGTGAAAGGCATTAAATTAATACTAGCTCCCAAATCTAACATGGCTCTCTCCAAAGTTGTACCTCCAATAGTGATGTTGATGCAAAAACTACATGGATCTTGTAATTTTGGTGGCAACGACTTTTGAAGGACTGCATTAGCACTTCCGGTCATGAATTCTTGATGATTCTCCACAAATCTTGTTTTGTAGGTATGAAGACTCTTGAAAAACTTGACATATGCTGGCATCTTCTGAATCATCTCCAGTAAGGGCAAGTTGACATTAACTTTTGAGAGAATGTCATATATGTCTTTGTATGATTTTTCCATCTTGCTCTTTTGCAGTCTTCCTAGGAATGGAACTGGAGGAACATATGGATTGGGTGACTTGTGTAGGAGTGGTGAAACTTTGGATTTTTCCACCACTATCTCTTCCTCTTAGGGTATTATGTTATCTTTTGAGGGACCTGAAACAGTAGCAGATTTATCAGAAAGTTCAGTAGGTCTATCACTAGTTAGTATCTTACCATTCCGAAGAATTGTCATAGCCTTTGCTTGCTCAGTATAACTTGGAAATTTGCCATGTTCCATCCTTTGATGAACCTCGGCTGATTGCCCAACTTGAGTGTCTGTCTTCTTCAATGATGCATAAAGATTCTGAAATTGTACCTCATTACGTTGGTTCATTTGCTGCATTTGTTGGTTTTGTTGATCCATTCGTTGCTCCAATCGTAGGAACATATCTTCTATTGATGGCTTCTTGGGTTGGGATTCTGAATTTTGTTGAGCACCTGTGTTAATCTGCCTTTGATTGCTATTGTTGTTGTTGCCCATTGGTTTCCAGTGCCTTGATTATTGTTTCCCCATTGGTTTCTAGAATTCTAATTGTTGTTGGACCACGAAAAATGGGGATGATTTCTCCAACCTAGATTGTAAGTGTTGGAATATGGATCATTCTGTGGTCTTGAATTATAGTTGTTCATGGCTTGAACTTCTTCTGCTTCTCCAGGTCCAGGACCTCTTACTTGGTGTTCACCTATAAATGCTTTTTGTTTCAATTGTCCTATATCAGTAGAAGGAGCATTTATCTTCTTCATCATTTGTTTCATCTGAATAAAGCTTTCTGTGTTCGCATCTATGATATAGATTCCCTTCTTCCTCCTGGAGTTTTTGTGACGAGAGTTCTGGGCCAACTTTTCAAAGATAGCGTATACCTCCTTAGGTTGTTTGTCATACATGGATCCTTCATAGGCATTGTTCACTAAAAGACTTGACACTTCAGTCAGACCATCATAAAACCACTGACATGGTTGATTAGTAAGAAATCCGTGTTGAGGACAATCCCTAGTATATTTCTTGAAACGCTCCCATGCCTGATAAAAAGTCACATTATCTTGTTGAAAGAAACTTGAGATTTTTTCTCGGATTTCACTAGTTTTCTGAGGTTCATAATATTGATCAGTAAGCTTTTCCCTTACTTCATCCTAGGTTCGTAAGGATGCTGGAGGCAATGTCAACAACCATGTCTTCGCCTCATCTTTTAATGTGTGTGGGATGCACCTCATGCGCAGCTAGTCTTCTGTAATCCTATGGTTAGGTAAGGATTGTATTGCTGCGTAGAACTCTCTCACGAACAAAAACACATCTTCATCTGGTAGACCGCGGAAAATAGGCAGCTGGTTATAGTGGCTATTTCTCAGTTCATAATTCCTTACTGCAGGTTCTAGCACAATACACAAGGGATAGTTGCTTACTAACCGGCCTACTGTAATCCTTCATAGTTCTGATGGGCTCTGGTTCTGGCTCATAAGCTGGATTTGGAACAAGGTTGGGAATGGGGTCAGAACCCTGATTAAGTCTCTCTTGATTCTGATCTGGAACACATTCCATTGCTTGATTTCTGATGCAATCAATGTTATCATTCAAAGGTAATAATTCTCCCTGTTGAGATCTTTACCTTGCATCTACTGTCAACACCTGAAATCAAAATAAGACAAACACAAGTAAACTAAGAAGAGAACGAAAGAAAGAAAGAAAATAATGAAAAGCTAAAAAGCTAAAAATTAATGACTAGACTACCTAAATTAGATTAAATATATTAACTAAAACTAAAACTAGAAACAACCAACAAATTCAACAATTCCCCACTAGTGGTGTCAAAAACTTGATGGATAAAATCGTGTTATAAAAACCTAACTCGCAAGTGCATGAATCATGAGATAAGTACAACGACAAGTAGGGATCGTTCCCATGAGGAAAAATGATTTACTGATTAAACTAGTTGTTAACCGCCAAAAATGGTAGGGGTCAAAGAAGAATTTTCCATCAACATTGGGGGATAATCGAGATAGAATGACATCGTAGAAAAGCATCCCGATACCCCAACTTTAAAAATTGGCTGGGTACAACCTCCTACCAGCCCAAATCGAGATCAAGGGTTCCTAAACTCAAAAAGTACTAGGAAACAAAGAAGCCAAAGTTCTAGGGACTCCACTGCTGTAGGATCCTAGTACCCCGCTGCCATCCGGAATCCCGGTATCCCGGTACTCCAATACACTCATACAAAGTTTAATAATCAGGAAGAAGGCAAGATACCCGAGTACCCCGATCCCACCTAGAGCCAGCCAATCAGGCAGTAAGTATCAGATTAATAGATTACTAAGTATCAAGGTAAGATCAAGTACGCCGAAGATCAAGCTACATAGAGAGACAAAGAGACGACAACGTTTTGATAAATAAAGAAGTATATTCATTCCCGCCATTAAGAGTTCTATTTGAATTGGGAGTCAACTCCCTCACAATCTGCTAGAGAAAGAATCGCTTGATTCTAGGGATCAATTCTTAGAAGGAAAGAGATGATCTTCTCGCCAATCGCCACAGAAAGCCCCGAAAAACTCTAGGTCACTAGATCGAAGTTATAAGAGTGCATGGCAAGAAACAAGACCTATATATACATCATATTATCACAAAAAAAAAGGAGGAGAAGGCAATTCTGAGTTTTAAACCCGACTTGATATTTTCCACTTATCGACATGCACGAGAGCTCCATCGCCATCTCCATCACCAACTATGTTCTAACCTTTTTACTATAATCATCAAAAATCTCCATTGTATTCAGATATATGTTTATTATCAATATGAAGTGAGTTATGAATATGATCCCAATGATATACCATTTTTGATCCACCATTATCATTGTTTTTTATTGGTTTTATCTCTAAAGGTTAAAGGTATCGAACTACTTGATATCTCTCCGACTGAGATCTACCTTGATTTCAGTCACTATCATAGTTAATTGGAAAAATCACCCCAAGTGACAATTTTCGGTTAACACTTTTGGCGCCGTCTGTGGGGACTACTCCCATCTATTTACAAAGCTACCTAGCTCTACCCAGAATACTCACAAGATGAGGCTCCGATCCACTCAGGGCCATCCCGACCCCTCAGAGTCCCACTCCCTCGCTTCCACTCAGAGAAACCAAGGGAAGAGAATGGGAACGAGAAGCCAGATCTCGGCACGATTCCTCCACCCAATACGGGCTACGTGCCCCAAGACCCTACGGTCTAGGAGGTAAATCAGAATACTATGGAGCAACATGCTGCTGTCTACGTGGAAAGCATCCGCCTCCGGATGATCGCCTAAGGAATACCCTTCGAAGCACCCAAGCTCATGGGAGAAGCCAGACCGAGTACCCGGGTACCAGTCTTTGACAGACTCGGGTCGCCTTTGCTAGTACCATATCATTCTGGGGATTTCAGACCCCGACAGGTGAAGTCAGCATTTGACATCCCTCCCAGAAGGATCTAGCCAACGGTTAGACTGACAGACGAGAAGAGGGCTCCAAAACCCGACGCAGGTGGTAGTACCGGGCCCAAGAGAAACCCGCAGAGTACCCGACCCTAGAGGGAGGAGCGTAAGGAGACAACCATGCTATCCGAAACTTCGGATAATGAAGGTTCAGTAGCCAGATCCAGGCATGATGGGTTCAATCGTCTTGAAGATCAAATGACCAAAATGGCAAAGGAACTCGAGGAGCTAAGGAAGGGGAAACACCGGAGTACCCGGAAGAACCCTTGGGGGAGATGAATGCACCCTTTTCTAGGAGGATTAGAGAAGCAAAGCTACCCCATAAATTCAAGATGTCGGCCGAGAAATATTCTGGATCTGAAGACCCCGTGAGCCACATGGAGAGTTTTGTCCATCAGATGGAGATCCAGAATGCTACCCGGTCAGCAATGTGCATAATGTTTCCTTCCACCCTAACCGACTGTGCCAAGACTTGGTTTAGAAAGTTACCTCCAAATTGTGTGGATTCTTTTACAAAGCTTACTACAGATTTTTGTGCTCAGTTTCAGGGGATCAAACCTTGTCCCAAGAACCCCGTCCTACAGCAGTATGTGATCTTGAAGCGGGGTGAGACGCTAAAGTCCTATGTAGAGAAGTTCCACAAAGAAGTGATCCAGATGGGAGTGTTTACCGAGAAGGAGACCTTGGCTAATTTCAGAAGGAACATGTGGGCTGGCAGATTATTCCGATCATTTGCCAAGCATCCACCTGAGACTTACCAAGAGGCTTATGATAAGGCACTAGAGCAGGTGGACATAGATGAACAACTCTAGGTCTCTGAAGAAGGAGTCTCTGAAGCCTGCACTTGTAAAGAAGTTTCAGAATCACCCGCTAAACCAGTCGACCTACCAACCACCACCTCCTTCCCAGCATCGGGATAGATACCCAGTGAGAAGGACCCCTCATAGAATCACACCTCCACTAAGAGAGGTAGCACAATTAGCAAGTGAAGAAAACTGGTACAACCGTTACACTTCTCTCAATGCATCCTGAGAGACCATATACCTCACCATCCACGACAAGGGTCTACTTAAGAAGCCCGGTCCTATAAAGATCTCGGCTGATCAGAGGAACCGTTACAAGTACTGTGATTTCCACGAGGATGTAGGACACAACACATCTGAATGCTACAGCCTCCGCAACCAGATTGAAGGATTGGTAAGGGGAGGACTCTTGGTTGAATTTTTACAGTAGGTACGACTGTACGGGATATCATCAAGGTGGGAAAAGAGGTGCAAGGGGAGATGAGAGATGTGGAAGAGAGAAGGAAGGATAATAGTAGAGACTTGATGCAACAAATCCAAGTCATTCACACCATCAGTGGAGGCCCAACACTAGCAGGGACTTCTAACAACTCAAGGAAGAATCATGCTAGGAAGATCCTGAGGTTTACTACTATAAGGATTCCTATTTATTGATTGGCTTATTTCGTGGACAAACCACATGATGGGGTTTGGATTGTAAGGGTAGTTTAGGCGATTGAGGATCAAGCTCAAAAGGCCCTTTTCAAGACCTCAAGGTGACAAGCACTCCAAAGGTATTTCTCTAGTGCTTAGTTTTCTTTGAAGAGATTTAGATTGCACACACACACTTAGCATACTTGCATTTGTGCGCATTCTCTTCACATGTCACTTTTCACACTTGCACTTTGTTGTTATATCTTGTTGTGTGTTTATGTGTCGTGTAATTCGTTTCCCGAATATTGTTCGGAAACATCCATGCTTGCATAATGTTGTGTTTGGTTTAGCGTGAAGATCGCCTTCGGAGAATGCACTTGGCTTCTCCTTGGTTTCACCTCATTTGGTGAAATGGCAGTTGTAATCGACGGCCTGGCCACCGAATGAAACCGTCATTTGAGTCCAGAAAGTTCTGGATCAATTCTGTAGTTGATTCAGCGGTTACGAAACCACCGAATGAAACCATCGTTCATACTTGATTGATTTTTTCTCTCGGGTTTGATCTGCGGTTGAATCGGCGGTTTCAAAACCGCCGAATGAAATCGTCGTTGTTCCCCTGTTCTTCTCGGGTTCAATTTGACGGTTGTAATCGGCGGCCTAGCCGCTGAATGAATCCGCCAATCGTGTGTTTTCAGGGGCAAACTTGTCTTTTCACATGCTCTGTTATTGATGTCTATAAATACATCACTTTCTCATCTCTTTGAACCTAGCTCTTTCAATACAAGAACCCTAAAGTCTATAGAGAGATTTGTGAGAGAAAAGGTAATCAAGATTGCTCATTTAAACACTCAAAACCATTTCATATGCATTAAACTTCATCTAGCATTTTCTAGCATATCTAAGATGCTTGCTTGCATGGGTCTTTCATTAACACACTTGCTTTGGTAAGTTCTTCACTATTATCAAATATAATTAGTGTTTTATTTATTAAGGCATCTTTTTTATTACTTGCATGTTCTAAGATTAAATTTTAATATTCAAGATAGAGATTGTTGTGTTAATATAGTCCTAGAGGACTATCCGACCTTGAAATTCGTTCAACCTCTTCTAGCAGTTCATCAGCTGGATCAGAGCAAGTACAGGATCAGAGGATGATGAAGGAATTCTCATTACCTACAGTTGGATCGCACCTTTCAGCTATATTGTTAGATGATGCCCAGAGAAATTACGAGCTAAAAACCTTACACTACAACGCACTACAACACACTCCCACATTTTGGTGGAGGCCTAAGTGAAGACTGCCTTCAATTCATGAAGGAGTATTATAGTGTGGTTACTACTTTCCCACTTAGGAATCTGACGGAGGATCACTTACGCATGCGTTGTTTTTCGTATTGTATGAGAGACGACGCCAAGAAGTGGCTCATGGCATTACCGGCAGGATCACTTACCCCGCCTTCCTCTCGCTCTTCTTAAATGATGTTTGAAAATATCGGGGTACCGGGATACTTGTGGGTAGATAGGCGGTAGGATCTTGCGGCAGTAGTGTCTTTGGGGCCTTATCTTTGAGGTTTCCTGATTCTTTCTTGGTCCTGAAGGTTCTAGACCTGGCCGGGATGGGTAGAAGTTCATATGATCGAGTGTTGTGTTAATATGATCGAGTGTTGTATTGTGATAGCTATCTAGGTTTTCATAATCTATGTTTAGCTAAGCTATTTGACATGTCATCAAGTTTTTAATATATAGGATTGAATATATTGCAAAATCATTGATCACGCTCTAAATGTTCACATTTAAGCGCCCCTTTACTTGGTTTTTGTAATCGTTTTCCGAGCATTTTATGTGTTTAACATTGTAAATAAGTCTTTTCAGGTAATTTAGGCATTTCAAGGGCATTTTGGTCCATAGTGATGAAAAGAGGGCAATTGAGGCAGAAAACAGAAGAAGAGCAAAACCCGGCGGGTTCATGGATCCTGATCGGCGGGACATGTCCCGCCGCATGAAGCCACGGTGCAAGCAACCTCAGCCTGGTAAGTTCTCACCTTTTGCCTGGCTGGAAAGAAGCCGCTGCACGAAGCCGCGGGAAGTCACTCAAGCAATCGTGGTGAGTTTAGACACACCTTTTAGATGGACATGTCCAGCTGCACGAAGCCGTGGGGAGAATCATCCAAACGTCCGGCGAGTTCATGCTTCCTAGCTAGCGGGAATGAAACCGCCGCACAGAACCGCAGCAACCCTGGCGAGTTCAGACAGAAGTCACGGAGAGACTTGTCTCGCAGAACAAGTCTGCAAAGAAGGAAGAAACAAGCCTGGCGGGTTCATGCCGCGGGAACAAAGCCACCGCACATACCCGCCAAGCACACTGTCGAGCTGCAAGTGGATTGAATTTCAGCCCAAAGCCAATCAAATGAATCTTTTTTGCCACCTAATGTCCTTGGGATGCCTACATCACCGAGAATGCACAAAAGAAGAAGGGGTCTCTATGAATTCTTTCAACCATCACACTTAGAGAAGGAGATGTAGAATATAGACATTTTTAGTTAGAAGAAGAATAGAGAGAGTTTTGTAGTGGGTTACATAGGGTTTTTGGAAATCAATAGAGAGGTTTGTTAGATAGTTGTAGAAAAGTCAAGATAGCTTTCTTGGCTACTTTCTAGGCAACCAAACACCCATATTTTGGTTCACTTGTGTGATTACTTCAAGTTGCCTTAGAAGAGTTTGTTTCTTGGATTGCAAGAAGGATCATTTCCATTTCACAAGAATTTCGATTGGTGATGTTTCCTTTGTTTGTATTTCTTAGTAACTTGGATTCTATGTGTAACTAAATCCTCCTTGTTAGGGGATTAGAACCTTTCCATATAATCAATCATATTGCTATCACCTTCTCAAGTTATGCATGTGCCTTTTAATCCATGTATGTGTGGTAATTGCAACTACCAATTCTTCATTAATGCACAATAACTTGATGAACTAGTATGCTTAAGACCATTTATTGCATGTACCTATTATGCCATCTATGTTGTAGAGAGTACTAACTTGTAAATCTCTACTAACACTTTGAGTAAATCTCCTCTAATCACTTTTCTAGTCTTAGATCATGATTGGAGTTGAGGTTTAATGATTATGATTTCACATGAATAGAGGCATGTTAGGGAATTATGATTGAGCTTAAAAAATGATTGATTAGTATATGGGTTAATACTTGAATGAATCTATTCCCTAGCAACTTTTAATCTAGAATTTAAATCAATTAGTTGTAATTGTTACTTAGCCAATTTCAATCTTAGCATAGTTAATGTGTTAATCATCTAGATAATTTAATTAGCCCTTTATTAGCTTAGTTTGGAGATTGTAGAGATTTGCTATTTAGGCGTAAAAACATTGCTAATCCTTCGTGGGAACGATACCCTTACTTGCTCACTACACTAGTCCAATGACTTGTGCACTTGCAATAGGGTCAACAGACTCGCACGTCCCTCTAGTATAACCGAGGTAGAATAGATTAATTTGTAGTGACATTTGTAGAACTGGTTCGGGCGCATCAAAATCTATGGTGCCACTGCCGAGGACAGCGTTTATGCCACTATAGAACGTTAGTTAGTGTACTCAATATATATAAGCATAGTAAATTTCTGTTTTGAACACTTGACCTTTTGGTAGTTCTGTTAGTGTACTTTCAGGTTACTCGTCACTAATTGATGCACGAAAGACGATCTTTGGGGAGTCCGCTTCTACCTTTTGTTGAAAATATTGATCGGATGGCTAGGTTACCGACCATGATGGACAGTCCTAGAGGACTATCCGACCTTGAAATTGGTTCAACCTCTTCTAGCAGTTCATCAGCTGGATCAGAGCAAGTACAGGATCAGAGGATGATGAAGGAATTCTCATTACCTATAGTTGGATCGCACCTTTCAGCTATATTGTTAGATGATGCCCAGAGAAATTACGAGCTAAAAACCTTACACTACAACGCACTACAACACACTCCCACATTTTGGTGGAGGCCTAAGTGAAGACTGCCTTCGATTCATGAAGGAGTATTATAGTGCGGTTACTACTTTCCCACTTAGGAATCTGACGAAGGATCACTTACGCATGCGTTGTTTTTCATATTGTATGAGAGACGACGCCAAGAAGTGGCTCATGGCATTACCGGCAGGATCACTTACCCCGCCTTCCTCTCGCTCTTCTTAAATGATGTTTGAAAATATCGGGGTACCGGGATACTTGTGGGTAGATAGGCGGTAGGATCTTGCGGCAGTAGTGTCTTTGGGGCCTTATCTTTGAGGTTTCCTGATTCTTTCTTGGTCCTGAAGGTTCTAGACCTGGCCGGGATGGGTAGAAGTTCATACCCTAGCTGTCTTGTAGGTAGGCGGGGTTCCCGGGTACCTCTCCCATTGTTGCTTTCTACCTCGACTCATTTTTCAAGGCCGGTGGAAAATTCTTTTTTGATCCCTGCCATTTTTGGCGGTTAACAGAAGTCCCCCCTGACTTGAACACCGGCATCTTACTGGGGTTGGAGTCAGGATTTCTAGTCCATTTGAAGAATTTTCCATTCTATCTACCTATCTAATCTCGTCTGACTGGCCTCCATAATCAAAGGGGAATCTTCCTTGGATTTGATAGCATTTAATGCACTCTCCACGTGCTGGATAACAATTGCTTTCAGATTTCAAACGGGCCGTTTTGGCGCGACTCCCCTTGAAACCGTCGCGATACTTTTCCGATTACGTTTCCCCTTCTATCTCGGTAATTGTACCCCTCTACCTATAAGTACACTGCTCATTTTCCTGTACTCACACTTGCTTGAACCTTTTTAATTTCTTCCTCTCCCTAAATTCTTACTTCCTCTTGAATCTTCTCTTTCTTCTTCCTTTTATCGAAAATGGCCTCACTATCAAAAATCCCAGCTTCAGCACTAGTCCTTCCTGCCTCAAACCTCCATTATATTTCATCAAATCCTCAACCTACCTCCTTGAATCCTCCTGATAGCCTCGACAAGCTATTGAACGTGGAGCGGGTGGAGTCGGACGAGAGTTCCCCGACATCCTAAGGAAAGAAACGCGGTCGGGATAAAGGTGGTGTTGCCGAAAATAATACCCCGCTCAAGCGTCATCGCTCTGAGGGGAACTTGGGAAATGGGTTGGGCTCTGGTACTAGACCCGAAGTTCCAGTCCAAATTGCCGATGAAGAAGATGACGAGGATACTGATGTCGAGGTGGAGGAGAGGAACATCCTGGTCGTCAACCTAGCTGAGGTTCAAACTGGCCCTTTATCTTCTTTCCATGACGGTCGGATTGTCTCGGATTCTGTTTGCACCGCCGACACCCTTTTTAGATTGAGGGGGACATACAAGATCCCGAACTACATCTCTCTGTTTCTTCCTCATCGGGGTTTTAATGTTTATACCCTTTCCGCGAGTCGCTTGCTAATTCATGTGGTCGCCTTCGAGTGCGGGGTCCGGCTCCCTCTTCACCCTTCACTCCGTAGGTTGCTTGTAGCTTTGGAGCTGGCCCCTTTTCAAATCTGTCCTGGGTTCTGGAAGAACCTAACGAGATTCTTGGTGCTCTGGAAAGAGCAATGTGAGAGAGATGATCTGTAGAAGGAAGTGGGTCTTGATGAGATTCGCTATATCTACCAGGTAGCCAACTTGACACCCCGAGGTCTTATTTGAGGCCCAGCAACAAAATGAAGTTCGTTGTACCTGGGGCGAACGTGAAATATAACCAATCCTGGAAGGATGAATGGATTGTGGTCGAAGGGGATTGGGGCCATTCGGTGCATATTGGAGGGACTGAGTATCCGGTCCCCACCCAATTCTCTCCCCGAGATAAATGGAGCACAGAGGTTCTTTCTTCTGAATCCAGGGGGATCCTGAAGAGGATCCAGGATCGGGGTTACATGAATTTGCAATATCCTTCCTACGACCCCTTTGAAGGAGCCCAACTAGAGAGGTATCTGAGGATATCTGTCGTCGATCCAGATAGATGACTGCGCCTTATTAATATATATCTCTTTTTTTATTATTTTTTTATTATTTTTTTTTTGACATTCTCTTTTCTTTTGCAGTTTCGGCAGCTCCCCTCGTGACATCTTCTCTTGCTTCTTTGGGACCGGTAATCCCGGCTATCAGTGTACCCCGCTCCCCTATTCTTTCTCCTTCTAGTACCGAGTTTGCATCAGGGTCCCATCCCCCAGCACCTACTTCTTCCCCTGCATTGGCAGGGTTGTCATCCTGTTCTCTAGTTTCCTCTCCTGCAAAGATCGCAGCACGTCCATCTCTGAGTGAGATGCTAGCGAGAGCTGCCAAAGTTAAAGTCTCTCCACTCCCCAACCTAAAGCCGGCTACTAAGGCAGTTATTCACGAGCCTACAGTCGTGGTTGCCCCTCCTACTTCCTTTGTTCCTTCAGTAAGGTGTCCTGCTAGGGCGGAGAAGGATAAATCTAACCGGGTGGAGAAAGAAAAATCTACCACGACCAAGGCTCCTCCCACTGATCTTCCTTCCGGATCGAGGTCGCAAGATAGCGGCCAAGAAGAAATTGTTTCCAAGTTTATCGCTGCGTGTCCGGATGGGAGCCTGTAATAGATGTCTTCCCTGCCTTCTGAGGTTTTGGCTACCAAAGGCGCTTCTCTACTTGCCGAGGTATGAGCCTTACCCCTTTAATTTATTAGATATGATTCTGTTTTTGGTATTTTATCTTCTTTCTTTTCTTCTGCAAGGCTTTAAATTTGCCTTGGTTATGGGGCAGTAGGTGACAACTTTGAAGGAAGCGAACTTGGCGCTTCAAGCTAAGTTGGAAGAGGCCCACGGCGAGCCCAGGCTGAAGAAAACATCACTACCCTAGTTCAGGCTACTTCTGAGTCTGAGTCTGAGTCTGAGTCTGAGTCTAAGTCTGAGTCTGAATCTGGGAGGTAGGCTGCCTTGGTGGAGTTGGAAAGAATGAGGCGTGCTTATGACACTGAGACCATCATTTCGACTCGCCGCAAAGCTAAGAGAGAAACTGTCAAAGTAGAAAGGGCAGTCCTCCTGGATGAGAACCGGTTTCTACGGGGTACCGTGAAGGTTTTAGAATCCTGAGTGGATTCTTCCTTCACAGATGGTTACTTCACCGTCTCCTATGAGGTTACCAAGGCTTTTCCTCCCCTTTTCGACTTGCTAACCCTTCTTGGTTGGGATCGGGATCATATCATGGCCAAGGCTGCTGCGCTTTCAGACGCTGATCCGGATTAAGGAGGTCCTTCACCGGCTGTCGCCATCCCGGATTCGTTTCCTCACCTGCCTACTGTCGGTTCTGGTGATACTATCGAGATGGAGTATCAGGATCCTCCATCTACTCAAGAAGATCTAGGACAGGATTCTGACCAACAGGCTAAGGTGGCAGATTTCTTTGCTGAGGCAGGCGTGCTTGGAGTTGATCATATTTCAATTGTTGCTGAAGTCTAGGTGGCGGAAGGGATAGATAGCTCCAAGCAAGAGGGGCAAGCAGGAGGAGAGCAGATGAATAGATCTAGGCAGGAGGAGCAAGTAGGGGAAGGGCAGGATATATGATTTTGCCTTTTGTTATTTTTCATTATATGTATACCCTTTTTTTTTAGCTCGTGAAAGGGGATTGGGCACCCTGATTGATTGAATGAACTCCTCCTCTTTTTTTGCAATCATTCTATTTTACTTTCCTCATATGCTCGCTTGCAGAACTTCTGTCTTGGTCAAGGATAGTACTAGTATGCTTGAATATGCCCCAAGTATAGCTCACCCGGACATCTTGATTGCCTGGTAAATAGCGAGATTCATATATGCCTTGTTTCCTGTGTATGAAGCCAAAGCTGCCTAGATACCCTGACTTGATCATTATTTGCCTAACCTTGATGAATTCTTTATTGGGGATCCTGATGATTATTTTTATCCTAATCGCCCATCGGGGTGATGGGCCTAGCATTTTGAGATGGTGACCTGGTTCCTTGATGCTTCATCCTAGTAGGCGGTTAAAGCCATTTAATACTAGGATTTTATACGTGATGTTGAGAAGTCAAGTATCCCGGTAAGGTATCTTGATTCTTTGGCGATCTGTCCTGGTAGGCAACTAAGGCCACTTTAGCACTAGGTTTCTCCTGGAGAGGGGAATTCCCCATCCGAGGTTTCATGGGGTCCATATAGGTCCTCCTGGTCTTGACAAGGTAGACTCTGGTAGGCGACTACGCCTCTTATGCGTTCAAGCACCAGATCCTTCCTAGAGGAGGGTATACCCCGACCAAGGTAGCAGGAATGCCATATGGCCTTTCCTGGTCTTGAGGTGATCAGAAAAAATGGCGAAAACTTGCTAGGTGAACTTAGTAGAATCATGTAGGAGAATAAAAGCTGACTTTATTGAATTTCTCAAAAGAGAATACAAAGCAAAAACGGGGTACACATATCAGAAGTATACCAATCGAGATAACATTCTTCTTCAAATTTTAGGGGTAAAACCTTTTGAGGTGATCAGCATTCCAGGTGTGATCTACCGGGTAACTATCCATGTTTTCCAACTTGTATGCCCCCCTATGTACCACTACCTTTATTAGGTATGGACCTTCCCAGTTGGGGGCCAGTACCCGTCAGACCTCTTTCGGGTATTCTGGGTTACCTTTTTTAGGACTAGATCCCCTTCTTTGAAATTTCAGGTCTTTACCTTTTTTTTGAAGCATCGGGCTATCTTGCTTTGGTAGGCTGCTATCTGCTCGGCTGATTTATTCTGCTTCTCTTCGAGGAGGTCTAGATTGGCTCTTAACTTCCTTTCATTTTCTTCTAACTCAAAATGCTGGACCCTGAAAGATGTCAGTCTATGCTCGATAGGTGAGACTGCCTTTATTCCAAAAGCAAGCAAGTAGGGGGTTTCCCTAGTAGCAGTCCTTTTGGTAGTCCGATATGCCCAGAGAACATTAGGGAGCTCGTCAACCCATCCCCTTTTCTTCTGTTGGAGTTTCTTCTTGAGGAGCTTCTTGATAGTCTTGTTAGCAGCGTCTACTAAACCGTTAGACTGAGGGTGGGCCATTGAGGCCAGTCGGAGATCGATACCCCGTTTTTCGTAGAAAAATCTAAAGTTGGCATTGTCAAATTGCTTACCAAGATCGGCGATTATGGCCATCGGGGTTCCGAACCTGCAGACAATGTTTTCCTTGATGAAGCTCGTGGTATTGGCTTCGATTATTTGGATCAGGGATTTTGCTTCCACCCACTGGGTGAAATAATCTATGGCTACTACAGTATGCTTGGCTTGACCGAGCGCGGTAGGAAATGGCCCGATCAGGTCCAGTCCCCAGATAGCAAATGGATAAGGTGTGCTGATTGAGGTGAGCCTTTCTGGAGGTAGATGGTGAAGGTTGGCGGTCTTCTGACAAGGTTCATAGGATTGTGCAAACTTTCTAGCGTCCTGATGAAAAGTAGGCCAGTAATATCCCATTCTGAGCACTTGGTATGCCAGAGTCTCTCCTAAAACATGGTTGCCGCAGTCCCCTGTGTGTACCTCATCTAATGCCCATTGAGCATCATCCGGGTGAAGACATCTTAGTAACGGGAGCGATTTTCCTTTGCGGTTGAGGTGCCTTTCTACCAAGCAGTACCGGGTTGCAATCCTCTTGAGCCTGCGTGCTTGATCCGGGTTCTTAGGGAGTGTGCCATTTTGAAGATAGTCAGCTATGGGATCCATCCAATAAGGTTATCGAACGACCGGGTTTACTTCTAACCCCGGGGCCGTACTAGGTTGGGGTATTAATTGGAGTGGAATTCCTTTAGGTAATATTTGCCCTCCGGTTGAAGCTATCTTAGCTAGGACATCCGCTCGATGATTCTTCTCTCGAGGGATTTGTTCCATTTTCATACCTTTAAACTTCGTAGTTGTTTCTTGGACTTTCCTAAGATACGCTATCATGATGTCACCTCTTGCCTGATACTCGCCGGATACTTGATTAATTACTAACTGGGAGTCACTTTTAAGTAGGAGGTATTCAGCCCCTAATTCTGTAGCCACCTTCATTCCTGCTAACAGGGCTTTATATTTTGCCTCGTTATTGGTAACTTTAAACTCAAACCTGAAACAATGACTGCATTCAATTCCTTCAAGGTCAATAAGGATGATCCCGACTCCGCAACCAACTTGATTTGAGGCTTCATCTGTATACAAGATCCAAGTCTTGCAATCAGCGGGCCAACCCGATGACTCCAGGTCCGAGCTCGGATCTACAGAGGTATCCGGATAGGAAATCATGCTGAATTCTGCTACAACGTCGGCCAGGGCTTGAGCCTTGATCATTGTTCTTGCCTTGTACTTTATGTCATACTGAGTGAGCTCTAGGACCAACAAGACCAATCTACCTAACACGTTTGGCCTCTGAAGGAATTGTCTCAAGGGTTGGTCAGTCACCACTGCAACTGTGTGAGCTTGAAAATAAGGCCGAAGCTTTCTAGCTATGGTTACTAACGCAAAGGCTAGCTTCTCTAGAATGGTGTAGTTCTTCTCAGATTTTGACAGAGAACGACTTACGTAATAGATTGGTCTCTGGGCTCCATCACTGCACTCCTTTACCAAGGCTCCTCTTGTCATGGTTTCTGATACTGCTAAGTAAAGTTGTAATTCCTCTCCTGGAAGGGGTTTTACTAGTAACGGTGGACTAGCTAGATACTTCTTTATTGCCTGAAACGCCTGCTCGCTTTCTTGGTCCCATTTCATGTTCTTCCCTTGTTTGATAATTTTAAAGAAAGGTAAGCATTTATCTATAGATCGAGATATGAAACAGTTCAGTGCTACTATCCGGCCAGTCAGCCCCTGTGCTTGTTGGAGTGTAGTAGAAGATTCCAGATCCATGATGGCCTTGATCTTCTCAGGATTGGCCTCGATTCCTCTCTCATGCACTATGAAGCCAAGGAACTTCCCTGCTGCTACTCCGAAGGCGCACTTAGTCGGATTTAGCCTCATCTGATTCTCCCGGATCACTTGGAAAGTCTGGCGTAAGTCCTCAGAATGTTGGTTGGCCATTTGAGATTTGGTGATCATGTCGTCTATGTATACTTCCATAAACCTCCCTATCAGTTGCTTGAATAACTTGTTCACCAAGCGTTGATATGTGGCTCCAGCATTTTTGAGGCCAAATGGCATAACCTTGTAACAATAGAGACCTTGCCCAGTAATGAAGCTGGTCTTGTCTTGGTCGGCGGGGTGCATCATGATCTGGTTGTATCCTGAGAAAGCAGCCATGAAACTTAGGAGCTTATTTCCTGTAGTAGAATCAATTAACTGGTCGATCTTAGGAAGAGGGAAGCTGTCTTTTGGGCAAGCTCGGTTGAGATCGGTATAGTCCACACACATACGCCACTTTCCATTGGCATTTGTCACCATGACTACATTGGCGATCCATTCGGGGTAGCGGGATTCCCTGATGAATCTGGGTTTCAAGAGTTTATCTACCTCTTCCTGTACCGCTGTGTTCCGCTCAACGTTGAAATGTCTCCGTTTCTGTTTAACAGGCTTGACAGTAGCATCTACAGCCAACTGATGAGCTGCTAGGTTGAGAGGGATACCCGGCATTTCGTCATGATTCCAGGCAAAAATGTCGTTATACTCCTCCAGAAGTTTTACCAAGCTTCCTTTAACCTCGTGATCTAGTGCACCTCGTGATCTAATGCACCTCCTATCTTCACTACTTTGGTTGGGTCTCCTTTTCTAATCTGGATTTCTTCTAACTGCTCCATAGGATGTCCACCAATCCATCCTCGTTCTTCCGTTTCAGTTTCCTCTATGATCAAATCTAGCATTTCTCCTACCTCTAGGACATAGTAGTCCGGCTCATTAGTAACATGGGTGCATTGCTCGACTAATGTGGTAGGATTGGTGGAGACTGTATAGCAGGTGCGTGATGCTTGCTGATCTCCCTTGACTTCTCCTACCTCGGTTCCAACCAGGAACTTCAGTATGTTGTGATAAATGGATAGGACTCCCCTGATTCCCGATAGGAAAGGTCTTCCCAAGATTGCATTGTAAGCGGATGAGATATTAACCACTATGAACTCTGTCATAATATTCTGTTGAAGGGGGGCTTCTCCAATTATCACCGGCAAAATGTGTGTTCCCACTAGTATCACGGAGTCCCCCATAAGACCATACAAAGGTGTAGTGTAACTGTTGTAGCAAGGGTTCTTCAGGTTGAGTTTCTCAACTGCTCATTTGAACAAAATATCCATGCTGCTTCCAGTGTCTATCAGGATACGGTGGACCCGACAATTGGCAACTTGTACTATGATCACCATTGGGTCATCATGGGGCTGTATTGTGTTATAGGCATCATCCTTGGTGAAGATGATCTGAGTAGAGGGAGGATAATCTCGTGATCCTCTGGATGTCCGGAATATATCCTGACCAATGGTGTGTCTTGGGATCTTCCTAGCATGGTTTTTCCTTGAATTGTTGGAAGTCCCTGCTAAGGTTGGGCCTCTACTAATAATGTGAGTGATCTGATTTTGCTGTGTCAAGTCCTTTCCTTCTTCTTTCCTCTGAGGCTGGATATCCCAAATTCCCGATGGATCCTCCTAGATCCAGTATTGCCACCTGCATCATGCTGAGCATTCTTCCTTTCTGCCGCCGGCCTTGTTGTTGGCTGGATCCTTCTGGGAGGGATGTCGAAAACTAATTTCACCCGTCGAGATTTAGGATCTCCAGGGTGATCCGGCTCTAGTAGAGGCGGCCCGAGTCTGTTAAAGACCGGTATCCGGGTACTTGGTCCACCCCTCTCTGTAAATTTGGGTGCTTCAAAGGGTATTCCTTGGGCAATCATCTGGAGATGGACGCTCTCTACGTAGGCAGCAACATGTTGTTCCATGGCATCTCGATTTGTCTCGAGGACTGCGGGGTCCTGTGGTTCTGATCATGGATTAGGTGGCGGAACTGGTGCCGGGATCTGGCTTCTTGCTCCCTTCCTTTTCCCTTGATTTTTTTGGAGGGAAGTGAGGGAATGGGGCCTCGAGGTGGCGGGTTGCTCCTGAGGAGATTGGAGTCTCATCTTCTACTTTTTCTGGGTAGAGCTTGGTAGCTTATTAAGGGTGGGGAGTTGTTTCCCACAGACGGCGTTAAAGTGTTAACCGAAAATTGTCACTGGGGTGATATTTCCAATTAACAACTCAAGGAGGACCAGGATCGGGATAGATCTGGTCGGCAGGGTATCAAGTAGTTCGATACCTTGTGCTTCCTAAAGATCCACTAAGAATGGTGTGTGATAGTAGTAAGAGAAGAAGGATTCTGATGTATGGTAGAATGAACACTCGATATATTTTATTCAGAATATCATATTGTAAGATTACATTCAATCAATAGCACAACTATTATTACAAGAACAAAGAAACAAAAATAAGCTTGGTGGGCAATGGCGATGGAGCTTTTCGTGCCTGTCGATAAGTGGAAAAAGTGTGGTAGGGTGTCGGTCCCCCTCCTGTGATCATAAGGTGAGTATATATAGGTCCGTTTCTTGTCATGCACTCCTAGAACTTTGGTCTAGGGTTTTAGTATTTTACGGATCCTTCTTTGGCGATCCACGAATTCGTCGGGGATTCGATCCCCGAAATCAATGGTTTCCTTTTAGAATTGAAAGAGTTGACTTTGCTTTTGAATGAGACTTTTGAATGGCGGGAATGTGTGTAATATCTTGTCTTGAACGATGGCGCTTAATGCTTGTTTTCCTTCTCGCTTTAGGCAGGATCGGTGCACCGGGATTTTGGTGTTTAATTTGCTAAGTGTCTGCCACGAGTTTTGTGGGTTGGGATACTCTAGGTACCCCGCCTTCCTCTCGCTTTTATTAAATGATGTTTGAAAATATCGGGGTACCGGGTATCGGGCTACTGGGATACCTGGGTGTAGATATACGGTAGGATCTTGCGGCAATAGTGTCTCTAGGGCCTTATCTTTGAGGTTTCCTGATGCTTTCTTGGTCCTGAAGGTTCTGGACCTGGCCAGGATGGGTAGAAGTTCATACTCTAGTCGTCTTGTAGGTAGGCGGGGTTCCCGGGTACCTCTCCCATTGTTGCTTTCTACCTCGACTCATTTTTCAAGGCCGGTGGAAAATTCTTCTTTGATCCCTGCCATTTTTAGCGATTAACAGATGTTAATCAAGTTAAGGGTTTGTTCTTAAATTAAGTGTGATTAATTTACAAGCATATTAACAGGCATGATAAGCTTTACCACACATCAAGTTAAATGAACAAGTGAACCAAAACTTACAAGCATATTAACAGGCATGATAAGCTTTACCACACATCAAGTTAAATGAACAAGTGAACCAAAACTTACAAGCATATTAACAGGCATGATAAGCTTTACCCATTTAATTGAAAAGTGATTGAGAGTGGCGACATAACACACTCTAAACTCAATCATTAAATTATCAAAACCCTAGATTCATGCCGAGCATATTAAGAAGCATGAGCAACAATAAAGAGTTATGACATAGGATGAACTGAATGAATCAAAACTTGAATTAAGAAAATATAGTCAATTCTAACAAAGAGTATTCATAGAGGTTCACATTGATTCCCTAGTATGAAGTTAGTTACACATAGCGGAAATAGAAAGATAAGAGATAGAAAAGATAAAACTCATTGTGGCCTTTAACGAATTCTTCCAATTTTCGATGATGAAATCGTCTTCGCCTTCAAATCTTCTATGTGTAAAAATGAATAAGAGAATTGTGTGATGAGTTGTGTAGTGAAACGGTTTGTGATCTAGAGGGTGAGCAAGAGCCTCATGCAAAAACCCTAATATCATGTATTTATAGCACGGGTCTATGTGACGTGATTAGAAATCCCTCGACAGCGAGGATTTGCCTCACCGCTATCACTGCTGCTCTGAAAGCCAGAGCGGTCATGACAGCGGCCATTAATTAATTGCACAGCGCTGTGGTCTTGACAGTGTAACTCTGGAGTGGCCTTGACAGTGGTCATCCTTTGATATTGTTGCGCTGTGACGACCGTTGCAGAAATATAGAGCGGTTATGAGGGCGGTCACCTTTGATATTGGAACGCTCTTGGAACCGCTGCAATAATTCACTGCAGCTTCGACAGCGCAAAGCTGCTATTTGTAGAGAAACCCCTCAACTTGCATAAATTGCCCTTTTCTTCTGAAATCCTCCAAACATAACAATTAGATCTAAAAACCTGAAAATGCTCAAACACACAAATTAGATCCCTAAATGACCCGAGAAA
>CM059877.1:33193608-33343762 GCA_030490815.1 Acer saccharum
TTTCGGATTCGACGAGGTGTGTTGACAGATATACCAGCTATTCTTGTCTTTGTTGCTCGGAAAGTTCACAGGCAATGGCTTAACCGTGTCCAATGTCTACCTACTGCCCTAGAGGTGAGAAAAAGTAGCATTACTACTTTCACATTCCTCATGAACTACTGTGTATTTAAATTAATTCTTTTAGTGGGTTTCATTCTTATTTATTATTATTATAATTTATTTGGGATTTGGAGGGAGTGAGTGTTTCCAAAACTTATGATTTGTCAATAATTTGAAAGTTCTTAAAAGAAAAAAAAAGGAAGGTAGGAGTTGAAATATTTAGAATTTTGTTCTCAAATAATGTCTTGATGTGCATCTGACCTTCTCTTTTGCTTGGGAAGTTAAAATGCCTTTCTATCACATGGAGCAGGGGCCAGGAGGTGTATGGTGTGATGTAGATGTTGTGGAATTCTCATATTATGGTGCACCTGCACCAACTCCTAAAGAAGAATTATATACTGAGATTGTAGTTGGCTTGAGGGGAAGTGATCCATGTATTGGTTCTGGTTCGCAGGTATCTTTTTCATCTTTAGGCTACGCTTTTCTTTAACTTCCTGCAATAGGACGAGGATTGTTGTGTCTAATATATGTAAACTATACAATAATTTCGATAAGGACCTTAATGAAATCATATCGATTTTTATGAATTTTGATATGAATTTTTTTATAGGTGATAAGTTCATTGAAATTTACCTATAAATACAACTTAAGAATTTTACGAGTACTAGAACTATTTTTTTGAATTATCCTATATTTCTCTCATTTTTTCGATGCCTTCATATTTAACAAAATCGGAATAAATAGTTCTAGTACTTGGAAAATTCTCAAATTTTATCCATAGGTAGATTTCATTAAACTTATCATCCACAAAAAAATTCATAAAAATCGATGCGATTTCATCAAGGTTCTTACCGAGATTAAAGTAAGGGATCCCTCACTTGAAAGTTACTATATATATATATATATACACACACACTAAGTACAAGGTAATTAAAGCATGATTGGGTTGTAAGTGATTTAATGAGGATATTTTATTTGAGAATTGAGATATATATAAATGGTAATTGGAAATTTGGAATCATATAAGTATGTATTTGTTTTAAGGTGCTTTTGGTTGGATATTCAATGACTGTTGTTACGAATATAGTCTGTAACTTCTTTAGGTTTATGGAAAATAAGTATAAGTGAAGAAACGATTATAAGTTGTCGGAACTCAAACAATGATAATTAAACATTTTTCTCATTAAATTACTTTGTTAATGATCTACAGTGAGTTGGACATCGGCTCATCAGCATATTATTTTATGACCTGTGCACCCCATATGTTGCATTTTTTAATTTTTATTTTATCTTTTTTTGCTTTTGGATAAATAAATAGATAATTGATGAGAAATCCAGTAGATGAAAAGTATTAAGCACTTCTTCCTTTGAAAAGTATGTATAGCTTAACTATATTAAACTGTTCAAGAGATCTTTATATGAAGTACATCTTGAATGTCAAAAATCATTTCCATAATTTTCTGCAGTTGAAGCTGGAAGAAGCTAGTATCAATCATGGGAATGTATTATTAAAAACCAGAATTCAGCATTCTATAGTAGTGGTGGGGAAGCTAAATGCATGTTGAGATAAGTAAACACCGTTTTTGAATATTTGGAAATTGGAATAACTTAGAAAGTTATCACAAAATCATATATATGATCGATCTACACAAGGTGTAATTTGGTCACTTAGGATAAATAAATTTAAACTGTGAAAGGTCCATATGATCTTCAGTGTTTGTTCTGTAATATGGACTAGAATGGTACAATCTCTGCTTTTTGTAAAAGTATCCTTTTGTTAACGTTGAAAATTACTACCATCTGTCATGTCATGTTGTACTTAATTAGGCCAAATCACAAACCACAGGGGAGACAAATGATTATTTTTCATAGTAAATATTATGTGATACTCTACTTGTTTATGTACCTGTTAAGTCCATGCATGATCGTTATTGGAGTTATTGGAGTCGCAGGTGTAAAGTCAAATGTTATCAATGAGGGTCTATCAGGTTAATGTGGCATGGCCCTTAGGAAGAACCAGATCAAGTTGTTTCAGTGCAAAAGAAAGAGTATAAGTAACAAAAGGAGATTCTGTTGCTAACTCAATATTTTCACACAGTTGGCTTCTCATAATTTTTTTTTTATATGTAATTTGGTTTGCCTAATGTTCTTGGCCTTTGTTTGTGAGTTAAACAACTTGTATATGGTGCTCAGTCACCCAATGCTGAGCAATACATAGTAAAGGATGCAAATAGGACTACCTTACAGTGGTAGAATGATAACTGCACAAGCAAGGGAAGATCTAAAAATTTGGCAATACTTGTTTCCTGTCATTCGGTTGAAGATCCATAGTTTATGAGTTCTACGTAGGCACTCAAGCATGAAAATTATAATAGTGAATTGCTTTAGTCATACTAACTTCAGCAATTGGCATATTAAGTTTTGATGATACAAATTTTTACTAGCTACGTAGATTGCTGAAATAGTTTAATTGCTTGAACAAGAACTGAAATATCTTACAATGATAGCAATGGTCTAGTTGCATTCATCCACACCACATTTCAACACTTTTATGATTTTTTGATAAGCTGAGCTGTATTTTTTTTTTTTTTTTTAAGATAATGTTATTGTTATTATTGTTATTATTATTATTTTTGCATATATGCCCTGCACCTGATTTACTAATGAAATTAATCATTCACTTAGTTGCTAGATTTGTTTCCTCTTGAACTCACATTGCTTCTTTTTATTTATTTATTTATCTTTTTGTAGGTTGCTAGCCAAGAAACATATGGAACCTTGGGTGCTATTGTTAGAAGCCGGACAGGAAATCGACAGGTTGGTTTTCTCACAAATCGACATGTTGCAGTTGATTTGGACTATCCAAATCAGAAAATGTTTCATCCTTTGCCACCCAGCCTTGGACCTGGGGTGTATCTGGGTGCCGTGGAGAGGGCAACTTCATTTATCACAGATGATCTATGGTATGGCATCTTTGCAGGAACAAATCCAGGTATAGCAGTTCCACATTACTGCCAGTAGTAGTTTATATTTACTAAAACAAAATTAATCTCCAAAGCTGAAGTTTGATGGAAAAGACCCAATAATAATGATAAAGTTCTAGCTCATCCTTCATGTGCAAGACCGGATCAAATACAGGCTTGTGATGTGGACTGCAGAAACAAAACAATTCTGCTTTTCTAATTCAAATTGAAAAGGCATCAAAATACATACTTCATTTCTCTGTCTGGAAAAATAATGCAAAAGCTGATCGGAGGAAAAAAAATATTATACTGTTTTCTGGAACAAACTGGAGGAACTCTATCATTTGTGGTCTCTAAATAGGCTATGACTTGGTTTATTTAGCGGTGAATATTAATAGATCTGTTAAGTCAAAGTTTCAAGCATAAGAAACCACCCCAAGTTTATTTTCCTTTTGTACACTCAGTACTTCGTTCTTTCTATCATTAATGGGGATCAATTTTTGGCAATCACATTATGAATCCTGAACTTCATTAATCTCCTTGACCACATGAGACTACATGTACAAGCTTTTGAAATATTGGCGCACCAAATATTTTCTTCTTGGATAGAATAGACTAGTTTAATTACATTGTAACTTACAATTGGCAATAATGAGGGTTATGGATGAAAGCTCCTTTAGCCTACAATCTAAACTTTTGAGTAGCCCTCTGCCCCTCTTTCCTCTTGATTATTGAACTTCATGCTTGATTTGAACTGATAAGCTTGTTGTAGGCTTTGTAATCTGCTGGCTTGGTCTGCACTTTCTTGTATAATTGTTGTAGCGTATCTTTTTTATTTTCTTAATAGCACATTGAAGCATGGTTATCTGTAAATGGGTTTAACATTATGTCCTGACCCCCACACATGCCCATTACGGTTTGCTGCCCCTGCAGAAACATTTGTGCGAGCAGATGGAGCCTTCATTCCTTTTGCAGAAGATTTTAATCTAAACAATGTAACTACATCCGTAAAAGGTGTCGATGAGATAAGTGATGTTCATATCATAGACTTGCAGTCTCCAATTAACAGTCTAATTGGGAGGCAGGTGGTCAAAGTAGGAAGAAGCTCTGGCCTGACCACTGGGACAATAATGGCCTATGCTCTTGAATACAATGATGAGAAAGGGATTTGTTTCTTTACTGATTTTCTTGTTGTTGGTGAGAATCAGCAGACCTTTGATCTCGAAGGTGATAGTGGAAGCCTCATTCTCTTAACGGGTGAGAATGGAGAAAAGCCACATCCCGTTGGGATCATTTGGGGTGGGACTGCTAATAGGGGTCGGTTGAAACTAAAAGTCGGTCAACCCCCAGTAAATTGGACTAGTGGAGTTGATCTTGGGCGCCTTCTTGATCTCCTTGAACTTGATCTCATCACAACCGGTGAAGGTTTTCAAGGTTTGTTTTCTCTGAACCAATTAGTAATCTTTACTCTAATCCAATAAGCCTATTATCACATCAATAAGAGCAAAGAAACCACTAATGCTGATGTAATAGTCAAGTGATATGCATGTGAACAATATATCAGTTAACTGATATTCGTTTCTAAAGTTTAGTATTAAACCAAATAAACCACAAATGTTGACATAATAGTTGCAATTGCCTGGTTATATGCTTATATACTGATGGCTTTCCTTGTTGCTGAAGAAAATAGGATACTGTCAATCTTAAAGTGAAAATGCTAGATATAAACAGTTGTTTAAAATATCTTAATTTAAGTCTTCATACTATTAATTTTTTTTTTTTTTTCATTCTTTTTATACAGAAACCTTCCTCTAGGTAACTATATAGAACCTATATAGTAGCTAAATCTTGTATTTTATAATTCATTTCCCAGAAATCTCAGAGAATTTATTAGAAACCTCTCTTACGTGGGAGGTCCCTACCTCTTTTTAAAACCAGGTGAGTCTGTTTGTAATCAAGCCAAATTTTAGGAGAGGTGAATGATATTCACCTTAAGTGGATGCTAAAGTTTTAAAAATTGTATTTTAATACGAAGAAAGATTCTAAAGGGTTTGGTGCATTGGTCAAGTAGAAAAGGTAGCCCTGTCATCCTTTTTATTTATAGTCACAGCATCTGTTTCTCTAACTACATGTGATTATATCAGTTTTATTCTTGTTAACGTAGCTGCAGTGCAAGATCAAAGAAATGCATCAGCGGCAGGGTTTGACTCTACAGGTGGAGAATCACCTCCTCCTGAAAGGGTGCCACCTAAAGATAAAATAGAAGAAAATTTGGAGCCTCTTAATTTAAACATCCGACAAGATTTGATTGACGGTGAATTCCCTCCGGGACTAGCCTCGCCATTCATCCACCCCGAGTTTCATATAGAAGATGTGAAAACATCTCCAAACGTGGAACATCAATTTATTCCAAGTTTCACCGGTAGATCCCCAATACTTCCAAACAACCGACAAGAAAACCCTGAATCAAAAAGCCTCACAGCATTGAGGAACAGCCCTGATGAAGAGATTTACGTTTCATTACAGTTAGGTGAGCCTGAGCCAAAGAGAAGAAAGCAGTCTGATGCTTTGTTTAATATTGAAGAACCAAACCGAATAAAAGAATCGCCTCATACTGCTTGATAAACCGTATAGGATGAGGTCAGAAGTTGTTTCATCCATTCCAGCATTAGATTACAAGAGCCTTCAACTTCGAAAGTGTAAGTACTTTGAAGCATCGGATCATAAAAAGAAATTTAAGGTAAATTCCTCCAACTGGATGAAGCATGATTCTCTTTTACTTGCATGTTTTGGTTAAGTTTACTATTAGGTACCATATGAAGGTCATATGATATTTAGAAGAAAAATTGTGTAGGCAGTAGCCATGTTAAATATTTATTTGATTTGTAACCACTATTATGTTGAAATTGTTGTACCATAAAGCACTCCCTGAAGTGGGAGTATGAACAGCTATAAAATTTTTTTTTTTTTTTTTTTTTTTTTTTTTTTTTTAAAGGTCAATATCTTAGTTTTTACAAGGAATAATGGTATATGTAGAGAACTATTTAAGTCTCTTTTTTCATGTCAAATGGTTAATAAAAACCATGTGAGTATCATAGAAGACAAACAATCAAATCCCTATTTTCAATATAATTCTCTATTGAAATTGTTGCCAATTATGTCATTGTGTTATTATTTCTTCTTTCTGTTCATCTTAAATACAACTGGTTTTTGCATTCTACACTGTTCTAATTGAAGGCAAGTTAAAGAGTTTTTAGAAAGAAAAAAAAAAATTGGATGAAATAAGGGTCATAACTGTCCATTTTGGAGTGAAAAGGAAGGTCTAAAGATGGAAAAGGAAAGTATAATATAATAGAGAGAAAAAAACCCTCGTCATATCAGTAGTATATTACCACATTCTTACTACCCTCCAACTTTCTAAAAAATTCTCTAGTGTTATAAGTGTGGCTTTCCGCACAAGTGCCATCAAGGGTTTGCTTGCCACCAACTCACCAAGCATAGAGTGGCAAGGCACGAGACTCTTCCATGGCTTTCCAAGCCTCTTCTATTGATTAGTGGCATTTTTGTTGTAATCATCTAATTGGTTCATATCTACTATAAATAAGGTCTTCATTTGTTGATTGTGTAGGATATACGCTGAATGTGTGGTGAAGAAAATGAATAAAACAGCGAATTGCCCTCTTATAGTGTATTGCTCTCTTATACTCTTCACCTGACTTCTTAAACAGCGAGTTGCTCTCTTATACTCTTCATTTGACTTCTTACATTTATTCTCAAGTACTAATACTTTACGACACGTTATCAGCACAACACGATTATATGTAAGTAAAAAAATAGATCTCAAGAAGAGTGATTTACTTACAGGTATTGTATTAATTGCAACCTGAAGATTGCATACAATCCATTATTATATTGATTGCAATCTGAAGATTGCAACGATTATATATAAATAAAAAGATCTCTCGAAGAGTGATTTGCTTACTATTATAAATCCTGGTGTATTCAATTCGGACATTTAAAGACTTTAAAAGAGTCTATATTAATCCAATGGTATTTAATTCAGATTTCTATGAACTCTTAAAGAATCCTTCCAAATCCGAGTGCATTGAATTGAGACTTTAAAAATGTCTACAAGAATCAAGGTATATTCAATTAGGACTGGATTTTAAAGGATTTTCTTAGGTTATGGATTTTGGTGGGCTTGATGGTGAAAGATATAAATATCAAATGTTATCACATGTCCAGCATTCTCTCCAAAGATTTTGGTGGACTTTGTTCTCTCTCTTTCAAAACTATTGAATAAGCAATTGAAATTGTGGTCGGAGACTCTGCTGGCACCGTCACTGCTTATTATGTATGTATATGTTAATCTACATATTTATGTACCCTCGATTCAATTTTTAATTTGGGTAATAATAATCATAAAAATGTGTTGCATGCAGTTATCTTCTGAAGTGCCAAATCATGACGAGATTGATTTTGAGTTCCTGAAGAACAAAAGTGGGGAACCATATATTGTCCACACTAATGTGTACACCCAAGGGAAAGGAGATAGAGAGCAGCAATTTTACTTGTGGTTTGATCAACCAACAATTTTCACACATACTCTATCCTATGGAATCCTCAATGTATCATGCAAGATATATAATAACTCTCCTCAAATCCTTCATCTCTTAGTCATTTTCATTCTTTCATCTTTTCTTTTAAGGTTGGTATACTCATTAGTCATTATAATAAAATTGCTTATTAGGGACGAAAATTATTTGTCCCAGGCCAAAAGCTAAAATTGGTCAAGGGTCGAAATTATTTTCATCCCAAAAAGCGTCGCCTTAAGTACGTAACAATATATTTGTAGGGATGAAAAAAAAAAATAAAAAATTGATCAATATAATTAAGTTATGTATAGCGTAGAACTTACCTTGTATCAATCGTCCAATGATATATAATAGTCCCATGGTGACTGGCAGGGGCCATACCCCCGTTCCCTCAATTTTTTATATTTTTTTAAATAATTAATGAAAATTTATATGTTTTCCTTTACATTTTGTAAATGTTATACATTGACTCTTCCTAAAATTTTTGTTTTACTGTGATCATCTATCTTATTGATCAATTAGCCTAATTCTAAGTATATATCATTAATTACCCTATAAGAATTTTCATTTGTGATGATTATGGTGATGATATCAGCAGCAGCCATGCTTGATGTGATGTGGCTAACGCTCTAATGATTAAAACTATAACGCATGCATGCTACCACCTGACTTTATTACATATTCTAATTATATTGAATGAGTATATTGATGACATGATACATGATAAGCTTGCCTAATAATCAATCAACATTTATTTGCTTAAAAATGATGGTTTTTAATTAAATTCATAAATGGATGCATAGACGTATGTTGTTAAATTATTATATAGATAACGTGATACGTTTGTCTTATTGAAACATAATACATGACCAACAAAAAAAAAAAAGAAAAAAAAAAAAAAAACCTACAAGGAAGTCATAAGCAAAGTCCAAATGGAGAATTGGAAAGGGAAATAGCTGATTAAGGAGGTGAAAAGTAATAGAAGAGAAAAGGAATAAAGAAGAGATTGTTGTTAGTACCGCAAATTGTATTAATGGATCATATTGGTTGAGTATATAGATTGTGTTATTAGGCCATATAGTGGTATAATTCTCCATCTATAATAGAAGTCAGAGATAACAAATCCATGAAAGTCTATGGATGTCTAAACAAATCTATAAAAGTCTGAGATAGATGTCTAAACAAATCCATAAAAGTCTGAGATAGATATCTAAACAAATCAATGAAACTCCATGTGGATTTATAAAAGTCCATAGAAATCCATGAAAATCTATCACTTAAAAAATGTCTTTAAATATCCTTTAGAATCCTAATTAAATACACCCTCCTTATTGCTGTATTTTATTACAACCTGAAGATTGTAAAAAATAATATAAGAACTAGAAGCTCTAAATATTAAGAATTTCAATCCAATTAGAAATTGAAGTTCTGAATTTCAACCTAAAGTTCTGGATTTATTTATTATTACACCTTTATTTACTTTTACGTAATTTTATATTGGAGCAGTTTTGGTCGCCAATCTAGAATATGAAGTTTCTAGATTTATTTATTATTACACATTTATTTACTTTTATGCAATTTTATACTGAAGCGGTTTTGATCCTCATTTAGAACTTGAAATTTCTAGATTTATTTATTAATTATATATGCATTTATTTACTTTTTAGTAATTTTTGTGCCTGACTAGAACTTGCAATTTCTAGATTTGTATTTATGTATCTATATGCAAATTAGGAGCTGAGCTTAACTAGGCCAATCGTTCAAAACTTGAAGTTTCTGGATTTATTTGCATTTGATTTATTATTATGCAATTTAAACTAAGCTCAGCTAGACTGACTAACCAGAATCTAAAATTTCTAGATTTATTATTATGATATTTAACTTAGCGTGGTTTTGCCAACTAATCAGAACCTGAAGTTCTGAATTTCAATTTAATTAAGAACCTGAAGTTCTACATTCATTATTATATACATGAATGCCATACTTGGAACCTCAAGTTCAAACATAAAATTCAATATAGAACCTGTTAACCGAAAATTGTCACTGGGGTGATATTTCCAATTCACAATTCAAGGGGGACCAGGATCGGAGTAGATCTTGGTCGGAGAGGTATCAGGTAGTTCGATACCCTTTACTTCCTAAAGATTCACTAAGAATGGCGTATGATCGTAGTAAGAAGAATAAATTAAAGCATATGGTAGGACGAATATTCAACTCATTTTATTCAAAATAAACACATGGTGAGGTTACAATCCATCGTTAGCATAACTAATCAATATATGAAAAAAGCAAGCCAAACTTGATGGATAATGGCGATGGAGCTCTCGTGTTTGTCGATAAGTGGAAAAATATGAGGTAGGGTTTTGGTCCCCTTTTCTCTGTGATCATGAGATGAATATATAGGTCCGTGTCTTGCCATCCACTCCTAGAACTTCGGTCTAGGGTTTTAACAATTTACGGGTCC
Organism: Acer saccharum; assembly: GCA_030490815.1. Taxonomy (NCBI): domain Eukaryota; kingdom Viridiplantae; phylum Streptophyta; class Magnoliopsida; order Sapindales; family Sapindaceae; genus Acer; species Acer saccharum. The sequence continues at coordinate 33,203,730 of CM059877.1, forward strand.
TTCATTGGTGATCCCCGAATTCGTCGGGGTCTTGATCCCTATAATCCAGTGATTCCTTTTTTAAATTGAAAGAGTTGACTCCATTTTGAATGGGACTCTTGAATGGTGGAATGTATGTAATATTCTGCCTCAAACGATGGCGTTTAATGTTTATTCTTTCTTTTCGGTTTGCTGTTCGGGGTATCTGCTTCTCGTTTTAGGTGGGGTCGAAGTACTGGGTTTTACTAGGTGTCTGCTGCTAGCTTTTGGTGGATCGGGATACTCAAGTACCTCGCCTTCTTCTTGTTTTTCTAGAATTATGTTAGAGCGTATCGGGATACCGAGGTACTGGGGTATCTGGAGGCCGACTGTCACTAGGATTTTGTAATGGTGAGGTCCCCGGATTTTATCTTCGGGGTTTTTTGGTACCTTCTGGGTCCTAGAAGTTTTGGACTTAGACAAGGTGGGCAGAAGTCCATATCTTGGCCTTTCTTGTAAACAGGCTAGGTATCAGGGTACATCTCTCATGGCACCTGAAACTAATCAAGTTATGATTATTTCATATGGAAAGTACGCACATGACGGGTGTTGACGGTGATTTTTGATGGTCACCAAGTCAATGATGTATTTTCGAATTGCTACAGTATATGAACGAGAACGATTTAAAGTAAGAAGAAATAACAAGCAATTACGTGGTAAAACTCCAATGGTTGGAGAAACATCCACGGATTGTTGCCTTAGCAACGAAGCCAAATTCACTATCAAGAATGGTTACAAAAGTATTACACTTTTAATCTCTCTCTCACTCACTGTTTTTCACGTACCCCCTGTTTGTGTATAGAGGGGGTATTTATACATGTTGTTTTTAGGGTTTTTAGGTGGCCGCTAGGGTTTAGTGTTGTGGTCCCCAAGTCTCAAGCGGTTTCCTAGTCCTAATTAGATTATGTTTCCTCTTTCGGCTGAGTCCAATTCTGGACGAGATTCTTTCTCTTTTATTCGCGGGAGAACTGCTTGTTTCCTTTTTAAACTCTAATGGTCCACATCGTTGCTTATTGTGGACATGCTGGTCGCTGATTATGATTGGTATATGAGTGTTAGTGACTGTCTCACTGATTCCCGAGTATGTACGCCCGAGTGTGCCTGAGTGTGCCCGAATGAGATCTGCTGCCCAAGCTGATTGTCTTCATTTGTGGTCGGACTACTTACTCTCTTTTCCGAGTAGGTTATCGTGGGGGTTTCTGCTCCATAAGTTGACTTATCTTGACTCCTGCTGGCCTGGCCTTTTATGGTGATGACGTGTCCTTCATGACTATTTTTACCTATAACAATACCCCCTTAAATATTTGAGCCGATCACGCTTAGTCAGGCCCTCTCGGGTCGAATATTTAACCTCAATACTTCTTTATAACTAGTCCTCATTTGTCGTTTTCTGTATTAATGTATCCTCGTTTGAATCAGAGCTTTAAATGACGTGTCTTAATTGCAACCGCACACATTCGATTCATCAATCATTTCAAATCTTTTGACGGTGACGCTTCTGCTCTCCGACGGCTCAAGATGTTTTCTTGCTGCCACTTGTCCCTTTTTGTTTGGCTGTGGTATGGTGCATTTATGAGACGTAACCTTTCTGCTCGCCTATGCGCAGCCCATGTCACGGCCCACGCCCCTCTGTTTTCTCGCTTTTTCTGTAGCCTCTCCTAGGGTTTTGGTATTTTTGAAATCGAGACGTCACCTATATATTCCGGCTTCGCTTTTGCCTTTCCATTTTTATCTCTTCTTCCATTATCTTCACGTGTTCTTTGAGAGAAACTTGCCTGTGTCTCTTGCTTCTCTGTGTGCTTTGTTTTGTTTCCCAACCTGTTTTCCTAACCCTGCTTCTCTTGAGATTATCTGCTTCAACCCCCAGACTTTTTCTCGAAGACCCTTCTTCTGCAATCTGCATCGTCTTCGTTCTTCGCTATACCAAGGTTAGTTCTTATGGATTCTGAAGCTAGATACCGTCTTTTTAATGTTGGTATGATTGCTATTGAGTGAAATGATGCTTTCACTGCGTCGGTTGTTCACAGGTTATTAGACGAGCCTCGTTTCGATCAGCCGCGTTATACTGACGCTGACATTTCTAGACTTTTTCCGGAAAGGCCTGCAACTTCTGAGGTTCCTCCTGCTTCAGAGATTCCTTCTGCTTCTTCGAGTTCATCGCCACCTTACTCATACCAGCCTGAAGCTTGGTCAGATTCTTCTCCTTCTGCTTGTGCTGATATTCGCCCGAGGAGAAGACCAGGAAAAAGAATGAGTACTCGTAAAGTTTATAAGGACTCCTATTCTCGGGAGAGCCGAGTGGCGGCCCAAAGAATTATTGAGGACGACATTGAAGAGGAGCACAGGATCGCTCGCATTCCCTTCTCTCCCGAGCTGATATGCATTTATGACGTTGAGCCGAACGTGGTCGGCCTTGAAGAGGTGACGAGATATATGCGGCGGTTCGATTTGGACAGCGACGAGATTTCGCTGATTCCAACCGAGGGTCGGGCTGCATGGAACCCCCCGCCTGGCCATGTGGCAGTCTATGGGGCAATGCTCACTTGTGGCGTCACCCTTCCTTTCCAGCCTTTCGTTACATGGTTTCTGGCTGAGGCCCGACTTGCTCCGGCGCAGCTGACCCCGAATAGTTACCGTATCTTGATGTGCATGTGGCACATGTGGCATAGAATGAAGCGGCCACCTCCCACACCTCGCGAGATCCGTCACTTCTATTCGCTGAGGCCGGTGGGTAAGACCGAGATTTATTTCCTTCAGTCGACTCAGCCCGAGTTATGGATCCCAAAAGATGTTGTGGTCAAGGGCGAGATCGAGCCGACTACAGATGAGAAGATGAAGGGGTTTGTTTGGGGCTTCCCTACCTCAAACAAATTTTGGAAAAATAGTTGGTTTTTCGTGGGCAAGAACTGGGGCCAATCAATCAGTTTTGACCTGGATGGCACTCGGATGACTTGCCGGGTTCCTGGGTACTTCCGTACGCCTCAATGGAACCATCTGACTTCAGCCTTTACCGACGAGAAGCTGAAGACTTTGGCTCGGGCGGCAGTCCGCCCCTTGGAGAAAAGGGGGAAACCCTATCTTTATAATGAGGGGAAGATGATTAAAGCCCGTCTTTTTCCTCAGATTTCTGCGCGCCGGAAACGCCGTAAGTTCATTTATTATATATATATATATATTTTTTTTTTGTCTTTCCTTTCTTAAATTTGTCTGCTGACTCGGACTCTTTCTTTTGAAGTGTTTGAGGTAGACGTGGTCTGCGACGCCCTGGCCCGCCGAATGAAGGGCATTGTGGAGGCGAGCCGGAAAGCAACCCTTCGTCAACGAGACGCCGGGATAGCCCCTCCTGAAGAAGAATCGGATGAAAGTGCTCCTGAGAACCCTCCCGAGGGAGATGATGAGGGGGGAGTACCCAATTATGTGCCCGAGGAAACCCACGGTCCAGAGATGGCTGCGCGTTCAACGGAGGCCATGGGTGGCCCAGAGATCTTTGGAGCAAGTAGGGCCGCTGCTGATCAGGACAACCAAGCGGGCCCTACTTCTAAAGGGAAAGAGAAGATGGGGAACCCTTCTGAGCCTGAGCGGGAGACTTGTCCCAGTGGGTCCAATTCTCCCCGTTCTGCTGCAAACACACCAAACCTTGATTCTCAGGAGTTTACCGCAGCTGGGGGACATTCGGGCGTGGTGGCTCCGGAGATTCCGACTTTCGTCGAGCTGAATCCTACTGCACCGGAGATTCTAACTCCCGTTAATCCAACTCCTACTCCCGGGGAGGGCAATGTTGAAGTTGGGCAGCCTAGAAAGAGGAAGGCCTCGTTTTCTTCTGGTCGCCCTTACCCCAAGATCCCCCGAGTAGTTGCCTATGTTGATTCATCTTCGGATGATGAAGGTGAGGGTGAGGGTGAGGGTGAGGGTGAGGGTGGTGCTGGAAAAGATGCGTGTGTGACCCCTCCAGCAGACCAGATCAAAGATAATGTTGGAGGCTCAACTAACTTCCCTCGGGCGGCCTCGTCTGCCGAGCTCCCTGAAACCAGCGCCGGTGGTTTGGGTTCCTCCCCTCGGACTGATGATCCTACCCCCGAGACCATGCTGAGGGCCATAGCTTCAGGTCGGGCTTACATTGGGGAGGATCGTTGGAGTCATTTCAGGACCGGGACCGTATCCGACCGGCTTTGTAATTTTTTTAACAGTGCTTCCTACGTAAGTAGCGCCTTGGTTTATATGCATGATTTCGTATTCCTCCTCATTTTACTCACTTCTATTTGTTGTTGACTTGCTGTAGATGGTGGCCGAGATGTCCGGGGCTTGCCAAGCCGGCGAAGCCCAAGCGGAGAGAATAAGGAGGCTGGAAGCCCAATTGAAGGAGAGTGAAGATCATTGCTCTCGGGCTCAATTAGCTCGTCAAGAGGAGTCCAAATCAAATCAGATGCTCCTGAATCAATGTCTAGCACGGCAAATGGAAGCTGAGCAACGAGCATCTTCTGCTGCGGAGGAGGTCAGGACTCTGCAAGATCAGCTGTCATCCACTCGGGAAGCCTTGCTTCGGGCCGAACAGAATGCTGAAGACGCCAAGTCAACTTATGAACGCCGAATCGAAGACTTGGAGTGTCAAGCCCTGACAGTTAAGGAACTGTCGAAGGAAGCTAGGCTGGAACTGGAGCTACAAAGCGTTGACCGTTTCAAGAGATCTCTAGCCTATGATGTTTTGCTTCTCCGGGAATTCCAGCGGGGAATGGTCTCGGCTGGTGAATTCTTTAAGTAGAAAAACAGGGCGACTGATCGGGTTAGGGCCAACTGGAGCCTCTCAATCAGGAAGCATGTGGACACATCCCTGGAGTCCCTTCGGATCCAGATGAAGGAGTGGCGGGCATATTGTAAAAGTAAAGGTAAAACGCCACATCCCATACACCTTGAGGTTCCCACCGCCGAGTCTTTCTCTACTTTTTACGCCTGTGAGAGGGCGGGGATCAACAATGAGAGACCCGACTTGGGGCCAGTTCCTGGTACCGACTACAGCTACTGGATGGATGACAAGGAAGATGTGATCGTGTGGCCTTCGGACGACAGCCTTTTGAGTGAGTATGTGATGGAGCCTGACCTTGATGTCGGCGGAAGCAGCTCACAACCCCCGGCGCCTACCTCTTGATTTTTAAGCCCTTTTTTAACTATCTTTGTATTTTTTCCATACATATTAAGAATAAAATTTTACTCTTATATTCTTACTGTTCTACTTTACTGCACGACCAATGCATAAATGGGACGATCTGAACTTGTTTAGTCTGCTTGTACTCAGCTATCTTTGAATTCATGGATCCTTCGGGAATCCTTAGCTATACTTTGTCCGAGTGCCTTATGGCCGGTAACTAATTTCAACCGAGTATCTTATGTAACTGGCTTTTTAATCAATTTAGACTGAGTATCTTATTTAACTGGTAAACTAATTTTTAGCCGAGTATCTTATGTAACTGGCTTTTTAATCGATTAGACCAAGTATCTTATTTAACTGGTAACTAATTTTTACCGAGTATCTTATGTAACTGGCTTTTTAATCGATTTTTGAGGTTTGTTTTACCTCAACGTTACGCCGAGGCTCGCCACGACCATACGTTGAGGTCCTTGCACAAGTCACCTAGGACGTCTCCTGGTTTTATCTGTGCAAGGTTTTGCCAAACCGTTGGGGTAATTTGTACCGGCCAACACAGCTGCGCATCTCACTAGTCTTTCTAGCGGCGCTCCGAGCAGTTTTCCAGTTATCCTGGTGCCTCGGTTTTGCCTTTTTGCTAAGGGATGCGCTCGCATCGCCTTAACTAGGCGGGCATGCTACTATAGCTTTTCCGCCCTTCGAGCACCACTCGTCCACTCTTTCGCGGCCTTATAGCGCCCGATTCTTTTTGGTGTTTATTTGGCCGGCTTCTAAGTGGCTGCTATTGAAATACTGCTCATGGATTTTATTGATTCCGCTACTCCATACTTAGCAACTGAACTTTATTAGATGATCAATATGATAATGAAATCGACAAATAAATCTGAAATAATCAAAGCGGAAACTAAAACTGAGCTAAAGCAAAATAAATTAATCGTAGAACCGTAATCGGGTTCTCTAGGGATAGAAGATCTTCAGATATTGTGCATTGCATGGTCGGGGTACCAAGCTACCCTCTGGTCGGGCTATCATGTAGGCCCCGTGCCCTATGATTCTCTTGATGATGTATGGCCCTTCCCATTTATCGGCGAGAGATCCTAATGATTTATCCTTGGTATTTGGGGATACTCTTCTTAGCACTAAATCCCCGAGTTGGAATCTCCGCTCCCGAACGTGGGAGTTGTAGTACCTAGCAGCTCTTTGCTGGTATGCGGAATTTCTTACTTGTACTGCATCTCTGATCTCTTCAAGCTCGTCTAAGTTCTGCTGCAGCATATCTATATTGTGCTCGGGGCTGTATAACCGAACCCTGGGGGATGTAAAAGTTGTTTCTGTTGGGATAACAGCCTCTGTCCCAAATGCCAGCGCGAAGGGAGTTTCCCCCGTGGACGACCTTACAGTTGTTCGGTATGCCCATAGTACCTCGGGCAGTTTGTCCGCCCAGCCACCTTTCTTTGCCTCTAGTTTTGCTTTCAATGTGTGCTTGATTACCTTATTCACGGCCTCGGTCTGACCATTGGTTTGAGGGTGAGCAGGCGATGCATAGTAGTTTGCGATCTTGAATTCTTCACACATTTCTCTGAACTTCTTATTGTCAAATTGAGTTCCGTTGTCTGTTATGATGATACTTGGGATCTCGAACCGATATATTATATTCTTCTTAACAAAGCTGGTGGTGTTTGCCTCAGTGATGTGTACAAGTGCCTCTGCCTCTGCCCATTTGGTAAAATAGTCCACTGCCACAATGGCGTGCTTTGCTCCTCCCTTTGTTCCTGTAGGCATTGGTCCTATTAGGTCGAGTCCCCACATGGCGAAGGGCCAAGGTGAGGTTAAGCTTCTAAGTAATTCTGGGGGTCGCCGAATGTCGTTTGCTATTCTTTGGCATGTTTCGCAACTCTCTGCGAATCGCTGCGCCTCTGCGAACAGAGTCGGCCAGTAGAATCCTTGCCTGAGTATCTTATGTGCTAAGCTTTTACCCCCGGTGTGGTTCCCACACACTCCACTGTGGACGCTTCTCAGGATCTCTCCAGTTTTTTCACCGGAAATGCATCTTTGCAGCACTTTTGAGAATCCTCTCCTGTATAATTCTCCCCTCAGAATCGTGTACCGGGTTGACCTGTATCTGATGCGTTTAGCCTCCACAGCATCCTCCGGTAGTATGTTTTCTTCTAAGTACTTTCTGAGTTTGTATGTCCAGTCGCCTGGGCTCGGTCGGATCTCTGCTATTGTGATTTCCTTGGATTCCGCTGTACTTGGTTTAATCAGATGTGCCACTGGTATTGCTTTGGATCTGATACTTGTGGTGGCTGAAGCTAGTTTGGACAAGGCATCTGCTTTTTCGTTCTCTTCTCGAGGGATCTGAGAGATTCTGTACATTTTAAACTTTCTAAGTAGCCTCTTTGCAATGTCCAAATAAGCTATCATGTGCTCTTCCCTTGCCTGGTATTCATCCAGTACCTGATTAACCACGACTTGCGAATCGCTGTAAATTGCCAGCTCGTCTGCCCCTAATGCTATGCAGACCCTTAGGCCGGCCAGCAAGGCTTCATACTCTGCTTGATTGTTGGTTGCTTTGAAATTGAACCTCATGGCGCATTCCACAGTATCTCCCTCGGGGTTGTTATGACTATTCCTGCCCCACTGCCATGTGTGTTTGATGATTCGTCTACATGTAATTTCCATTGGAATTTAGTAGTCTGTTAATCTTCCATTACCCTTCTTACCTCGGCGTCTGGTTCAGAGAATTCCGCTATAAAGTCGGATACCGCCTACCTTTTGATTGCCGCTTTTGGTGTGTATCTGATATCATATTCGCTGAGTTCCACGGCCCATTTAGTCAGCCTTCCCGACACCTCTGGCTTTTGAAGAATGAGTTTCAGTGGGCAGTTTGTATACACCTCTATTGTATGCGCTTGGAAATATGGCCTCAATTTCCTAGCCGATGTGATTAGAGCTAGCGCTATTTTTTCTGCCGGCGAATACCTGGTTTCTACCGGTAACAATGCTTTGCTTGTGTAGTACACTGGCTTTTGTATTCCTTCCTCTAATCGGATCAACACCGAACTTGTCGCCACTTCTATGACCGAGAGGTATAAGTACAATGTTTCTCCCACCACCGGTTTTGAAAGGATGGGTGCTCTCCCCAAATACTCTTTCAATTTCTGAAAGGCTTCTTCACATTTTGTACTCCATTCGAGCCTTTTCCCCTTTTTTATTGCTTTAAAGAATGGAGCGCATTTGTCTGTTGACTTGGCTATAAACCGGTTGAGTGACGCAAGGCATCCCGTTAGCCTTTGCACATCTTTCAGTGTCTTTGGCGAAGCAATTCCTTCTAATGCTTTGATCTTCTCGGGATTTACTTCAATTCCCCTCTGTTGTACCTGAAAACCTAGAAACCTTCCCGAAGGTACCCCGAACACACATTTGCTTGGGTTGAGCTTCATTTGATACTTCCTTAGGACGTCAAAGGTTTCCTTCAAATCTTCCGTGTGTTTTTCTGCTGTGGTGCTCTTGGTCAACATATCATCCACGTAAACCTCCATGTTTTTCCCAATCTGCCGAGCGAATATCCTGTTTACCAACCTCTGGTACGTTGCCCCGGCGTTTTTCAATCCGAATGGCATCACTTTGTAGCAATACAGGCCCTGGTCTGTGGTAAACGATGTCTTTTCCTCGTCTGCCTTGTTCATCCGGATCTGATTGTATCCCGAGTAGGCGTCCATGTGATGAGAATCAAGAAGCTTCACCAACGGATCCATTTCATGTTCCAGTTGGGCCAATTACAAGGGGCCAAGATGATCAAAGAAGCATTTAATGATGGACTGATTCTGAGTTGCTGAAGTCCAAGTTCGGCCCACATGAAGACCAAATCCGGGCTGAACTTCGTGGGCCTCTACAGAGAGCATCTGAAGTTGGATCGTCTATTATAATATGTTTTCGAAAAGCCCAAGACGAGCCCTAAATATGTTATGAAGACTCTATCCTCCGTAACAGATCACAACATTCCCAAATTCGGCCATCTATCTTGTTGCGCAAAGACTTGAGCTGTATGAGAGCTGGACGCCGGGCTGAACTTCATGGGCCTCTACAGAGAGCATCTGATGTCGGATTGTCTATTATAATATGTTTTCAGAAAGTCCAAGACGAGCCCTACAGATGATATGAAGACTCCGTCATCCATAATAGATCACAATAGGCCCAAATTCGGCCATCTAGTTTGTTGCGCGAAGACTTGAGCTGAGGAGTCCGAATTTCAATTTTCCTTATTGGTTTCTAAAGAATAAAGAGTTGATTTGTTTCCCAAAATTTAGGGGCTGATTTGTTTCCAAAATTTAGCCTTCCAAATAGGGAGCAGGTCAATTAGTTGCTTGTTTTAGTTTATTTCCTTTCCCGTTTGTAAGGCATTAATTGCCAAATATTTATTTCCTTTTAAGTTTTAGGGTTTCAGTATTTAAGGGTCATTTTAATGTAATTTTCGGCAGACTTTAATTTGAATGAAAATTGAGAGAATTTTCTCTATTGTTCTTTGAGAACTGATTGGAACTTATCAGAATTCTCTGTGGCGTTCCTCCTTGACTTATCAATCGAGTATTCCATCCTTGATTGTGGCGTCCTCCTTCATACCATGGTTCACATCTCATTATAGGTGGGGGTCGCGGTTTCCATCCGAACCAGAGGTTAGAACGATCCTAGGCATCAATCTTGATACAATCGACGAGGTTCGTATCATTTGGTATCAGAGCTTCGGCCTCTAACTTCAGGTTTTATCTATCTTTGTTATTCTTCTTTGATTTCGTTGATAAAAAAAAAAAAAAAAAAAAAAAAATTTAGACTTTGCTGAATTTCGTTTTGATCAAGTCAGAAAAAGAAAAAAGTTTGATCAGGTCCGATTAAAAAAAAAAAAAAAAGATTTTTTTTCAGATCCGTTACAAAAAAAAAAAAAAATGTTTGACGATGTACAACGTGACAATGTTTTTTACACCCGATGCCATGTTAATGATAAAGTATGTAGCATGATTATTGATGGGGGGAATTGTACTAATATGGCTAGCACTAGTTTGGTGGAAAAACTGAATTTAGCCACTTTGAAGCACCCAAAACCTTATAATCTACAATGGTTGAATGATAGTGGGGAGATAAAGGTGACTAAACAGGTGTTGGTATCTTTTTCCTTTAGGAATTACAAAGATGAAGTCTTGTGTGATGTGGTCCCAATGCATGCGACCCATATCCTTTTGGGGCGACCATGGCAGTTTGATAGGCGTGTAACTCATGATGGTTATACAAATAGATACTCCTTTGTACTCAATAAAAAGCGAATCACTCTTGTACCCTTAACCCCAATACAAGTGTATGAAGATCAAGTGAGGTTGAATAAAGAGAAAGATGTAAAAAAAGAAAGTGAGAGTTCAAAAGAAAGAGAGATCGAAACAACAAAAAGAGAAAAAAGGAGTGAAAAAGAAATAGAAATTTTTGCTAGTGAGAAAAAAAAGAGTGAAAAAAAGCCAGAAATTTTCGCTAGTGAGGAAAAAGAGAGTGAAAAAGAAACAGAAGTTCTTACTAGTGTGGAAAAAAATGAGAGAATACAAACGAACTTCTATGCAAAAAAGAGAGAGACCAAAAAGGCCTTGCTTTCAAATCAGCCAACTTTTTGTCCTAGTGTTCTTGTTTCTCTTTGGCAGGAATTTGATGAAGTGTCGAAGGCTATCAACAATATTTTGGTGAAAATTCGAGGACGAATCCTTTTGAAGAGAGGGGAATGATGAGAATCAAGAAGCTTCACCAACGGATCCATTTCATGTTCCAGTTGGGCCAATTACAAGGGGCCAAGATGATCAAAGAAGCATTTAATGATGGACTGATTCTGAGTTGCTGAAGTCCAAGTTCGGCCCACATGAAGACCAAATCCGGGCTGAACTTCGTGGGCCTCTACAGAGAGCATCTGAAGTTGGATCATCTATTATAATATGTTTTCGAAAAGCCCAAGACGAGCCCTAAATATGTTATGAAGACTCTATCCTCCGTAACAGATCACAACATTCCCAAATTCGGCCATCTATCTTGTTGCGCAAAGACTTGAGCTGTACGAGAGCTGGACGCCGGGCTGAACTTCATGGGCCTCTACAGAGAGCATCTGATGTCGGATTGTCTATTATAATATGTTTTCAGAAAGCCCAAGACGAGCCCTACAGATGATATGAAGACTCCGTCATCCATAATAGATCACAATAGGCCCAAATTCGGCCATCTAGTTTGTTGCGCGAAGACTTGAGCTGAGGAGTCCGAATTTCAGTTTTCCTTATTGGTTTCTAAAGAATAAAGAGTTGATTTGTTTCCCAAAATTTAGGGGCTGATTTGTTTCCAAAATTTAGCCTTCCAAATAGGGAGCAAATCAATTAGTTGCTTGTTTTAGTTTATTTCCTTTCCCGTTTGTAAGGCATTAATTGCCAAATATTTATTTCCTTTTAAGTTTTAGGGTTTCAGTATTTAAGGGTCCTTTTAATGTAATTTTCGGCAGACTTTAATTTGAATGAAAATTGAGAGAATTTTCTCTATTGTTCTTTGAGAACTGATTGGAACTTATCAGAATTCTCTGTGGCGTTCCTCTTTAACTTATCAATCGAGTATTCCATCCTTGATTGTGGCGTCCTCCTTCATACCAAGGTTCACATCTCATTATAGGTGTTGGGTCGCGGTTTACATCCGAACCAGAGGTTAGAACGATCCTAGGCATCAATCTTGATACAATCGACGAGGTTCGTATCACCATGAAACTCAGCAATTCGTGTCCTGCTGTTGCATCTACCAACTGGTCGATCCTCGGCAGTGGGAAACTATCTTTTGGGCAAGCTTTGTTCAAGTCTGTGAAGTCTACGCACATCCTCCATTGTTTGTTCTTTTTCTTGACCAACACTACATTGGCTACCCATTCCGGATACTTGACTTCCCTTATCGACCCTGCGGAAAGCAACTTCTCCACTTCTTTCTTGATTGCGACGCTTCTTTCTGGATTGAATAATCTCCTCTTTTGTACCACTGGTCAGAACTCTGGGTTGATGGAAAGATGATGTGAAATCACCCTCGGGTCTACCCCCAGCATATCTTCATGACTCCAAGCGAAAACATCCTTATAGTCTCTTAGCAGCGTAACAAGTTGGGTTTTGACATGTACGCTCAAACTTGCCCCTACCTTCACCGTCCTACTCAGATCTTCTGGATCTAGTGCCACCTCTTGGGTCGGCTCGTCTTTCCTATCCTCTGGTTCTTCTCTGGGATCCAACTCAAAATCTTTCGGCACTTTTGCCTGCTCTTCAGGTTCTCCAGCCTTTTGTTGGGCCGTTACTGTGTATACTTGGTGTACCCCCCTATCGGGGTATGAACCAGGTCAGACCTGATTCGCGAGTTGTCGGGTCGCCCGGTTGGAGGTAGATGACGCCATGACGTAATCACTACGTCATGCTGACGCGCCCTTGCCCAAAACGACGTCGTTCCTTGTGGTGACATGGCGCGTTGACGCCTGCGTTGGCTGGCAAATTACCGTTTGCACCCCTGATCTCTTCCTTAATTGCATAATCTTCAATCTTCTCCAGAATATTACATTTTAGCCCCTATTTCTCTAAAATTACCAAAATGCCCCTGAATTCTTCTATTTTCCTGAAACACTTATTTAAACCATTAAAATCCCTATTTTACCTGAGAAACGAATACAAAAGATAGGAAATGGGAGCACTAAATGTGAACATTTGCAGCGCGATCAAGAAGTTGGGAGGATATGGAATTATTGGCGAGCCAATGATCATGCTAGAGTTTTCTATTTAGCACACTTTGCAATCCCTTCTTAGTGTCTAGGCATTTTATTGACTTTAAGAACTTTGTACAATTTGTTGTTGCTTAGTATTTGAGCAACTACTTGGTTGTTTTTTTTTTTTGTTTTTTTTTTATTTTTTTTTTATGATAAAAATTTACAAAAATGCCTAAGTACACGCTACTTGGATGGTACACTTCTTTTTTAGCTTCAATTTCTCTCTTAGTGTTTTCTAGCCATGATCAATGTTATGGGATGGTCAAGTGTTTGGGTTTAATGTGGTGTAAATGTAAGATGGGTGGATATAGTGATTGAGTTTAGTGTGAAGGTCTACATTCTTTGGACATTTAAGCACACACACACACAAGGCTTAAGGATGTGTTTGGGTCATTTTGAGTGACTAACACACATTGCCTACGTCATCTCTAAAGGTATGAGTCAAGAAAGCCAACAAGGGAAACAAATGAAGCAAAAATGCTAAAGATTTGTTCTTTAATGCTTAATGCAATGAAAAAAGGTCCTTTTTATTATGCCTAGTACCAACATGAAGAGTGTTTAAAGAATAGAAATAAAATTCACTCTTGTGGACACAATATTTGGGCAATGAAGCTCACATAGGTAGTCTCCACTAATGATCTAGACATCTCAAGCGCGCTACTTCATTTACTAAAACACAAAATGAGTCTGGTAGGATGTGTGCAAGCAATGTGATGCAACTTTAACCAACATGGCCCTCCTTAATAACGCATGGCATGCAGAAAGTGCCTACAACGGCTCAACCCAAAAGCATCTCAACAAGCAGCCCTTGCTACTCTAGATTTTGACTCAAAATGGTAAAGAATTGACAAAATTTGGCTCTAAGCCCACACAATCATGCAATTTTTTTTAATTTTTTTTTTTTTTTTTTTGTATATAATAGCACACAAGACACTCATGCAAAAAAGAAAGAAAAAAAAATGAAAAATCGCGAGAGGGTCACTAGATGGCCGCACCCTCAAACCTAAACGAAACATTGTCCCTAATGTTTGCACATAAAAAGGATTGGACAATGTAAGCTTAGAAGCGGGAGGGAAGCCAAAATACAACCCTAACACAAACTAAACCTAAAAACTATGCACAATACAATGCCACACACTTAATCTAAGCAAGAAAAATAAGACTCAACAAAAACAAAATTAAAATAAAATTAAATAAACTTAAAATTAGAAGAGTTACCTAGGTGGGTTGTCTCCCACCAAGCACTTGATTTAACGTCTCGGCTAGACGCATTACGCTCCTCTCATCAATCTGGATCAACGGTTGGTGCCATATCATCACCACCTTCCTTTCTCAACTTATGTGAGGCATAGAACATCCTCACACAAAATCCGTTCACTATTCTTGTTTGGTCCACCATGAATGCTTTTTTCTTTTTGTCCCTTTTGTCCAATTTCTTCTCAATTTTATCCGGGGGAGTCACTTGGGTTTTGTTCATAACTCCATGGGAGCCCGGTTTGTAGACACCTTTCATCCTCTTTCTTGGAACATCTTTAACCACACAAGAATTAGGTGGCTCTTTTGGAATGCTACTTCTGAAAAATTCCCCTATGGGAGGATCAACAACCTTGACCATCAAACACCTATCTACTTCCATCGGCCTCTTGGTCGCCCTTTTCAAGTCAAACACCACATGTTCTTCTCCTACCCTCAATGTCAACTTGTCCTCTTTGTGATCAACCAATGCTCCACTAGTCTTCAAGAATGGCCTCCCAAGAATCAATGGGACCTCAAAATCTTTCTCCATCTCCAAAATGACGAAATCCACCGGAAAGTATAGGCTATCCACCTTCACTAGGACATCTTCCATCACGCCTCTAGGATATTTGATTGATCGGTCCACCAATTGGAAAGTGATATGGGTGGGCTTCACTTCTCCAACATTTAGCTTTTTGAACACCGAGTAGGGCATCAAGTTTATGCTTGCCCCCGAATCGATCAAGGCTTTGCTAAATTCCGAGGTTCCAATGGTGCATGGTATTGTAAATTTGCCTGGATCCTTCAACTTAGGAGGGAGCTTGTTTTGCAAAATAGCACTACATTCCTTCGTTAGTGCCACCGTTTCAAAATCTTCAAGCTTCCGTTTGTTGGAAAGTAAGTCCTTCAAGAACTTGACATAAGTGGGCATTTGTGCTAGGGCTTCGGCAAATGGAATATTAATATGGAGCTTCTTAAACACTTCCAAGAACTTTGCGAATTGATGGGCATCCTTGTGTTTCCTCAACCTTTGGGGGTATGGGATTGGAGGAACATAGGCTTTGACTTAGGGTTACGGAGGAGGATCTTGTGATGTGGTAGGCACGTTATCATGACTAGAATTCTTCTTTTCTTCTACAACCTCTTCTTCTTCCACAATTTCTTTTCCCATCCCAAAGTTTTCCGGTAACTCAACTTCTTTTCCACTTCTTAATGAAATGGCATTGCATTGCTCTTTGGGGTTGACCACCGTGTTGCTTGGTAGTGCCCCTTGTTGCCTCCCTTGGATTGCCCTTACCAATTGCCCGACTTGCGTTTCCAAGTTTTGAATTGAAGCTTGTGAATGTTGAGCAACTTTGTCAATCTTCGTGTCAAGCTTCCTCAAGGCTAAGTCTTGGGTCTCTATTCTATTGTCCAACTTACCCATGTACTTAGAGAACATGTCCTCTAGGTTAGACTTTTTCTCCATTTGGTTGTTTGGGACTTGGTTAGGGTAGTTTGGTTGGTAGGGTTGTTGGAATCCGGGAGGTTGGTTGTCCTTCCATGGCACGCTTTGATTGTTTCTCCACGTCAGGTTATATGTGTTTGAGTAAGGGTTGTTTTGGGGATTTTAGTTGGCATGTTGTTGTTGGGGTTGATTTTGAAAGTTTCGGTTGTAGTTTACAAAGGAAACTTGTTCTAGTGAACTTGAAGCAAACGGGTTTCCAACTTAACAATCCATGCTAGAGTGTGGCCATAAACACCATTCACATGAGGTTACTTGCACATTACTAGGCCCCGTACTCATCTTGTGTATTTGATTTTGAAGTGCCGCCATTTGAGCCTTTACACTTGTCAACTCATCTATTTCTAATTTACCCGGAATCTTCTTCGGTACTTGTCTCTGGTTTCCCCACTGGTTATTGTTGAGTGTCATTTCTTCTAGGAGAGCATTGGCTGCATCCATTGACTTGCTCATTAGAGAACCTCTAGCAGCCGCATCCACTAAGTTCCTTGTTGACACCGTAATCCCTTGGTAGAAAGCTTGCAAAGTCTGCCACCTTACAGACCATTGTGAGGACATCTCCTTTGTAGCTCCTTAAACCTTTCCCAAGCTTCGTAGAGACTCTCATTCTCAAATTGTTGGAAAGAAAGGATTTCATTCCTAAGACGAGCGGCCTTCCCTGGTGGAAAGAATCTATTCATGAATGCTTAGGCCAATTGATCAAAGGTAATGATTGAGTTTGGTGGTTGAGAGTTTAACCATATCTTCGCGTCATTTTCCAAGGAGAATGGGAATAACTTCAACTTGATAAACTCGTCGGGAATCCCATTGTACTTGAAGGTGTCACAAATCTCGTTTAAAGTTCTGCAGGTGCAAGTTTGGATCATCATTCGCCAAGCCATTGAACATACACGTAGTGCCAATCATCTGAATCACCGTAGGCTTTATCTCTAAGGAATTTGCCGCAATTGTTTGTCGGCGAATGGACGATTGGTTCTGCTCGACTCTAAGCATTGTGTAGTCCTGTAAGGTACGCTTATCTCCAACATGAGGAAAACCTTCTTGCACTGGAATGGCTTCAGGAGGCAATTCCCCTTGATTTTGATTTGCCACAGGAGGCAAACCCATGTGTCCTAACTGTGCATTCCGATCACCCATTTCTGCTCTTCTCAACCTTGCCTCACGTCTATTTCTTCGAGCTAATTTCTCAATCTCCGGATCAAAATTCAAGAAGTGAAGATTTTAGCTCTTTGTACGTGGGTGCAAGCAAGAGCAATGGTACCTATAAAAGAAACACACAAACTAAATTAAAAGGTTCAAATTAGCAATAAACTAACTAGTATCGATATCAATTATCCGCTCAATCCCTGGCAGCAGTGCAAAAAATTGGTTAGTCTCTTTATGACTCTCGCAACAGTACGAGATCGAAGAGTAGAACAATGGTAAATAAGAGTTCGTTTCCACAAGGATCGAGTGACCGATTACCGAAATTGACTAGTTTAGATGCTATTCAAACAAGCAAAAAATGAATGATTGGATTATACTACTCAAATATAAACTTAAACTACACTAATGCAATAATTGAAAATAAACAAGTAAGCAAACTTAAGCAAAGGCAAACACAAGCAAGTGATTGTAACTCTTATGGGATATTAGGCTAAGACTGTGAATCCACCTATCCAATTCTCATCAATTTTAGGCACATCATTAAGGTAAAGTATGCAAGTGTGTGTGTGTAGATTCGTGACACCCTAAATTTGTCTCTAACCTCTCTCAAGTGATAAAAACAACATTTATATGCACCAACAACCTATTTCTCAATGGTTATCCGAACTACATACAAATTCATTAAGTTCATGGCACACAAATTGAATCCTACAAGCTAGCATCATATATTTCTATCTTACTAGACTTGTATCGGGCATTTCATCGAGAACGTTGTGTGCTTCTCCTCTCGGTGCTTTACACAACAACCAAATATCAACCATGTGCTAGCTAGACACCTAGAAGCATTAAGCAATTGAAATACACATACACAACACAAGCAATAATGATAAAGTAATGGCCATTACTAATGATTCATGGAAAAAGTTTCATCTTGGCCTTGGCCAAGATGGATTTAGTTCATATTACAAGCAATGACAACAAAAGATATGATATTTATGTAAGCCATAACAAATTACAAATGAAAATAAAGAGAGAAAGGTGTAGAGAAAACTATATGTGAAGCTCTCCCCCTCTCTTGGTTTGTAGGTGTGCTTGGCTTGCTCCTTCTCTCTTAGTCCCTTTTTATGCTCCAAGGTTTGGTTTTTATGGTGGATAATGGTGGGAAAGTTGGATATTTGGTGTTTGGTGAAGTTGAATTAAAGGTTGGGTGATGGATTGAAGGTTGGATGTAGTGATTTTGTGGGTTTGGAAGGTAAAAATATGTTCTTGGAGTGTTTAGGATGTATTGTGGGAGTTTTTGATGTGTTTGGAAAAGAGAGGAAGTGAGGTATTTATAATATGTGGAGATTAGGGCACAAAAACCAAGAAAAAACTGAGCTGGAGCAAGCTTGTGCCGGTGGGGCGCTGGTGGTCATGCGCAGGTGTGGGGCGCACGACCAGTGGCCACTTTCTGCCTCTCCGGCACTGGTCGTCCAGCGCAATTACTTCTTTGTCAGTTTTCAGCTTTTCAACGTCGCGCACCGTTATAAAAATGGCCATAACTTTCTCTAGAAACATCGGAATCGCAATCCGTAAAAACTGTTGGAAAGTAGACAGCCGGTGTTTTCCAAAAATATGTAGCACGATATCTATTTCAATCTGAGGTGGGAGATATTGCTCTCGAAACATAGGTCTACTGCACAAATCTTCATATTTCAGCCCTTTTAACTTCCAAAACTCATCAATTAAGCTCAAACGCCTTATTTGTGGCAAATTACCGACACAAAGATCACCAAACACATTAAATATATAAATACGCTAAAAAACGAGTAAAATTGATAAGATATTGGGGCTACACCAAGTGTACAAATGGGCACTATCAAAAGACACTCAAGGATCTGTTGTCCTCTTCTTAGGAATCGATGCTCCAAGCTAAACAGGAAGTCGAGGAAACCAAATTGTCCTACGAGTGCCAAATTGAAGATTTGGAGCACCAAGCCTTAACCGTGGAATCCCTGTCGAGGGAGGCTCGGTTAGAACTGGAGGTCCAGGCTGTCGATCATTTCAAGAGATCCCTAGCTTATGACACTCTGCTTCTCAGAGAATTTCAGCGAGGGATAGTCTCGGCTGGAGAGTTCTTCAGGATGAAGAATAGGGTGACAGATTGGGCCAGGACCAACTGGGGCCTCTCAATTAAGAAGCATGTGGATATGTCTCTGGAGTATTTTCGAGTCCAGATGAAGGAGTGGTGAGCATATTGTTGAAGCAAAGGAAAAATGCCACATCCCATGCATTTAGAGGTACCTACCGCCAGTGCTTTCTCTACTTTTTACGCTTGTTAGAAAACGGGGATTAACGGTGAGGATCCCGACGTTGGACCTGTGCTTGGGAGGGACTATAGTGCCTGGATGGATGGCGAGGAAGACGAGATCGTGTGGCCCTCAGATGAAAGCCTTTTGAGCGAATACGTAATGGAGCCAGATCCGAGTATTGGCGTGAGTAGTTCTCAACCCTCGACGCCGACTTATTGATTTTTGTTTCTTCTCTCTTTTTGTAATGGATTCTATACATATGCCTTTGATTATATACATTCCTCGTATTTTTATGTTTTGCGTTCGCTTTACTGTTTTTGTGAATCTGTTTGGGATACCTTTTCCTGCATATTAACAGTAAATGCAATAATCGGACATAAGAGTAAAACCTGTAAATAAAACTTGTAAGTAAAACTTGTAAGTAAAATCTGCAAGGAAAATCTACAAGGATGGTTTTCTTAGTTGGTAGCCTGTATTCAACCGAGTGTCTTTTTGATTGGCAGTTTTCTGCTCAAATTAATTGCTACGTCGAATGTCTGACTGGCTACTCGGTTTTCTATTTGAGCTGAGTAGCCTTTATCGGAGCCAAGTATCTTATTAACTGGCAATTCGGTTTATTTTTTATTTGAGCTGAGTAACCTTTATCTTAGCCGAGTGTCTTATTAACTGGCAATCAGGTTTTTATTTTGCTTTCTTCTTACCTATGTGTTACGTCGAGGCTCACCACGACCATACACTTAAGTTCTTGTAAATGTCACCTAAGACGTCCCCTGGTTTTGTCTGTGCAGAGGTTTGCCGAATCGTTGGGGTAGTGCATACCAGCCAACACAGCTGCGCATCTCACCAGTCTTCCAAGTGGCACCCCAAGCAATTTTCCAGTTATCCTGGTGCCTCGGGTCTGCCTTTTCTTTAGATGGCGCATTCGTGCCACTTCAAATGACTCTTCAAGTGATAAAGAGGTTGTGGCCAAATTATGGCACTTGCTAGCTCTCACAAGCGGGACAACAAAGTGAAAGTAGTTGAAGAAAGCTCCTCGAGCTTGAACGACTATAAGAATAACTACTTTGCCTTTTCGATCTCCTACAATGAAGAAGAGGAAGAGAGTCAAGAGGAAAATGACTCGAGTGATAATGACTCCTCTCTTGACTCCACAAATGGAAATGTGGAGAGGATGAATGTTCATGACTATATAGTCAAGTTTGAAAGCTCAAGAATGAAGAACAAAAGAGAACTTAAGAGATTAAAAGAAGAAAAACTAGAGCTTTCAACACATGTTGACCACTTAAGTGAACAAGTGGAAAGATCCAAAAAGATTGAAGATAAGCTAAGAGGAATGATGAAGGATTAAAGAGAGAGCTTGAAGGAGAGATCCTATTCAACAACCAAGACAACCACAAAGACATGGGAAGGCTCCTATGCATGCACAAGGACATGGTATAACTCCTAATTTCATCCCTTCATGTCATTTTTATGGTATTGATGGTCATATTAGACCAAAGTGCTTTCATTACATTAAAATGTGTATAGTTAATAGCATGATTCAAAAGAAAAAGGCTAGAGCTAGAATGCATGTTCATAGGAAGGATAAAATCCATTTACATGATCCTATGACATCTAGAACTCTTGAACCAATGACCACTAGGAAGAAAAGTGTATCACCTAAGTGGATTAGAAAAGATAAACCCACTTGCTACGAGACTAATATGTCTCCTATTGGTTTAACTAGGTCCAATGGACTTCATAGGTCTTTAGGACCTCATGCCCTTCATTGAAGCGGTATGGTGATTGACCCCATATGGGGAACTCAAGCAAAGAGAGCTTTTGCATACTTGTCACATGCAAAAATTTAAAAAAATTTATGCTTCTTTGTTGATTGCTTGAGTAGCTTGGTTGCACATATATTATATGTTATTTTCTTCAATAAGTGTGAACCATGCTTTAATTACAATCCATGTCATATTTATGTTCAAACATGCATTTTTGGACATCTACATAGGAAGTACATTTAGAATGACCTATAGTTATCTCCATGACATGATGATTCTTTAATAACATGCTAATGAAATATGAAAAGCATGAAATTTAAATGACATGCTCAAATGAAAAAGCATGAATTAATGATTGCAATAGTGAAATGCAAAACTTGTGTGAAAAAGCTTATGAGACTCAAATGAATAAAGGATCTAGTATCCATTCTAAGGATTTTAAAATCCAAATGTCTCTCTTTCTTTATTAGTTGAACATGGTTACTATCATACGGGTATCTTACCTGGAAAAATCAAATAGAGTGCAAAGTCGCTCATGCCTTGTTTCGCTTTTAAAGTTTGTATATAGTTGCTCTTAAATTGAAATCAATGAAATCTTTATATCCTTGCTTCTCTCATGACAAATGGTGAAATTGGTTTGAATTCTATTGGAAACCTTTGTCATTTGCTTTGCCAAATACCATTGTATTTTGGACTTAAATGCAACATGCCTTGTATGCAAAGCATTTTTAATTCACACATTTTCATGAAATGAATCTCCTTGTTTCTCTCCAATTAATTGAAGTTGCATAAAGTTTCTTATATGATTATGCAAATATCTTGTATGCTACTATCTCTCTTTGCTTCAAGTGACCTAGTTGGGGAATACTCCTTTGCCTATATCATGACAAAAAGGGGGAGTAGAATGTGGTAAGGGGAGTTGCTGTTTGTAGTAGCAAATTGTGCATGTTGGGGAGAATATACATTGAGGGGGAGTAACCCGTTGATGGGGAGCATTGCATTACTCATACATTGCATGATGTTGTACTTAAATTCTTAAATGCAAATGCTTGTTTTAAACTTCACATGATCATCTCACATACACTTGCTTTGGAAGTGCATTTTTATTTTTATTTTGAAGGTTTGATAGTTCTACAAGATATTGAAGACTTGAAATTTTTATTTTCTTATCTCTTTGTAATATAGAATATCTTTGTTGACCTTTAGATTTAATTTTGTTGTGAGGATCTATGTGAGTAGGTGGTTTTGTCACGAAATAGCCAAAGGGGGAGATAGTAGGGTCTCAGTTTATTGATTGGCTTATTTCATAGACAACCACAATTGGGGTTTTTTGTAAGGGTAGCTTAGGCTCTCAAGACCTCAAGAGAAGAAGCACCAAAGGTAAATTTCTTGTGCTTACTTTGCTTTGAAGAGATTTAGTTGCACACACACACATTCCTTGCATATCCATACCTTGTGTATATTATGTGTCTTTATGTGTGTGCATTCATGTTTATATAATATCTCTTCTTGCATATTTTGTTGATTGCATCTTGTATGTCAAATGCCATGTCATGATTAGACTTAGGATGCATTGTTTTTATATGGGCGTTGTACAACCGCCCTTGGGCCGCTCTATGTACAGCGGCCATCTAAGGTGTTGGGTAGTTTTACTCTTAATCGTTGTATACCCGCCCTATGAAGAGCAGGTGAACAGCGGTGCCACTAGTTGATTTTTTATCAACTTTTGGTTCGCCCCAAATCTGCTCTACGTAGAGCGGGTGAACAGCGGTGCTACTAGTTGATTTTTTATCAACTTTTGGTTCGCCCCAAATCTGCTTTACGTAGAGCGGGTGAAGGGCGGCTCTCCAAACCCGAGAGCAACCGCCCCTAAGTCGTCGGATTTCTACCCTATGTAGGGTGGTCATGAAGAACATGTTCTTCGTTTTTCTAGGTGAGGCGCCCTACAACCGCCCTACATAGAGCGGGTGTAGGGTGGCCAAGGCATATTGTTGAAAAAATATACAAAACAGTGCCATTTCATTTTGGCACCTTATATATATGCCTCTTTCATTTTAAGTCAGTTTTTAAGAGTTAAAAATCATATTTTTACTTAGCATATTTTTTCAAGAGAAAAATTTCACTAAATAACTCACCTTTGATTACTCAAACACTTTTCCATGATCATCAATCATCATTTAGCATCATCCTTGATCATATAGATATCATTTTGCATGGATTCTTCAACACACTTTGCTTGGTAAGTTTTTCACTAATATCTTACATATTTTGTGTCTTTCTTAACAAGCAATCTCATTTATCACTTGTATGTTATTCATATATATGTTAGATACAAGATTGAGATTAGTGTATTGAATGTTTGAGAGTTGTATTTTGATAGCTATATCATAGGATTGCTTAATCTATGTTTAGATAAGCTTTAAGACATATCATTTAGCTTTTGACATTTATGATTGTTTTAATTGATATATCATCATCCTAGATAAGCAAATAGGGTTACCTAGCCCTTGTTGCATTTTGAGTATTTTACATATTCACATAGGTTGCATTATCTCTTCATTGAGAAGTAAGACTTGTGGCTAAGATTGCTTAGGCCATAAGCAAATTGGACAATGCTCTGATACCAATTGAAACAAATTAACGGTGTGTTCTATTTATTAATCTACAGGGGGGGAATAGATTTTATCTGATTTTACCCAATTTTTGCAATTAGTCAATTTTCACGAAAATACCCCAAACTAGTCAAATTAACAAATCAAGCATATAAGTGCAGAAATTAAATGACGCTTGATTTTTTTACTCGGAAACCCTCAACAGGGAAAAACCACGGGCTGGTAAGTGCGCCACACTCGAACCTCGAATCCACTAATTGTGATAATGTTTACAACCTAATCCCGGTATGTAACCTGCTACCACTACCCGCAGGTCTGTAAAAATGGACCTAGTCCATTTGCTCAATCCTTGCAATCACTACTTGTAATGATGTTCACAGCCTAGGTTGACCTCAACCATTTTTGGCCTGTAACCCACCACTACTACCCGTAGGCCTGTGATAGCAATCCTAGATCAAGACTTAATTCTCCAAAGAGATCAAACACCTTAAGTGAATATATATGAATATCCAAAATGCAAATAGAGCTAGGGAACCCTAAATGCTTATCTAGAATGATAATATGACAATTAATTCATTCCTAGATATCAAATGTTAAATGACATGTCATAAAGCTTAGCTATGTAGAGGATAACCAATCTTAGATACAATAGCTATCAAAAACTATCGCAAACATTTCAATAAGATTTATTAGCTAGATGTATATATCAATCATGAAATCCTAGCTATCAAAAAACAATCTCAATCATGTAATAAGATTAATTAGCTAGATGGCATATAAACAATAAAACCTAGCTATCACAAAATAACCCAATCAACACATAATCACAATCTTGTATGTAGAAATTATTAGAACATACAAATAAGAAATGAGATAAATTAATAAGTAAAAACACTAATTATAAAGATAATAGTGTTCAACATATCATACCATGTGTGTTGAAGAAGACCCATGCATTAGCACATACTAGATGATCCTAGATGATGCTTAGATGATGATTTATACATGTAGAAATGGGTTTGGATGATCAAAGATGAGTTCCTGGGTGAGTATCTCTCTTTTGAAAATCCTCTCAATCAAAAAAATGGGTTTTTTGAGTCATTAGGATGACCTAAGGTCAAAGATGCATATATATATGATGTCCAATTGAAGCTATGTCATTTTGGAAGATTTCCAAAAGTTTTCCCGCAAACCGCTCTACATAGGGCGGGTGAAGGGCGGATTGAAAAATCAATCAGGTGCCTGATTGCGCTGCAAATGTTCACATTTAGCGCTCTCATTTTCTATCTTTTGTGTTCGTTTCTCAAGTAAAATAGGGATTTTAATAGTTTAAATAAGTGTTTCAGGTAAATAGAGGAATTCAGGGGCATTCTGGTCAGCCAGTTAGCGCAGCAACGCCACGTTAGCAAGCAGAACGGTAGCGTTTTGGGTGGAGATTATGTCAGCGTGACGTCGTGTTGACGTCATGGCGTCTTCAACCTCCATCTGATTCATCCATCGACTCGTTGACCCGGATCCGACCCTGTTCATACCCGGTCGTGACCCGACGTTCTCCATCTCATTTTTGGTGGTTTTTTTGGCCGAATCCAACCCAGATCATTGGAAACACTCCTTCCGGTCACAATGGACCCATTTTGGGCCTTCCATGCACAATTTTTCCTTCTCCTTTAAGAAGCCAAACCTCCATGGCCACCAATCTTCAAGGTCAGGTTCCAGTGGCTTCCTTCACGCTCAAATACGTTCCAAACTCGCTGGAAGACCGCGGTTTCATGCCACGGGAAAGAAGCCGCAGTCCAGAAGGTCCAAGTTTGAGGGAAAAGCTCCAAAACATACCGTGACTTCATGCGGTGGGAATAAACCCGCGAGACAAGGGTTTTGAACCCGCCAGGACGACCGACCTAGGAGATATTTCGTCCAAAAAGCTTGCCCAAACCTTCCTAGTATAAATATCCCTCTTTTGCCTACCAAAAACACATCCCTAATATCCAAATTTACACAAAGTTCACACAAATAAACTCCCAATAGCTTAGAATAACCTAGAAGCTCACCAAGAACACCAAATCTCTTGTAACTAGTGTGTAAGGTGGTTTTCCAGCCACCAATCTCGATCTAAAGCGTCCACACATTGATTCCGAGCTAGGGAAAGCAAGAGGAGTTTAGCTACTTGAAGACTTCTGCAACATCATTGGGTTGTCTCTATTGTCTCTCTTATTTCCTTAGTTTGTTATTAATGTGTAATTAAATAGCTATGTTAAGGATTTGGTGTATTTATGTATTATTATCTATGAGACTAGTTGGACATATCATTTGATTTGAGCTTTAATAGATATATGCTTGTTAATTGATTATCCAATTGTTAACATGCAAAATAGGATTTACTTGATTAATGCAAACCTTGCTTAATTTAGTTAACCTATAATTGAAGTGCTTAATTTTTATCAACTAGTAATTAGGTATTTTGCATGATTCATTAGTTACCTAACATATCTCATTATCACTCTTGCATAACTTTGCATTAGTGGTAATTAGTTTAGTTAATTAGTTAATTTAGTTAATTGTTATTGGTATGTTTAGTGATTAGGTTAGTTAATTAAATAAGGGATTGACAACCCTTAGTTGTAGTTGCATTTAGTTTAATATTAGTTTATTTTAGTTGTTAGTTTAGTTTGTGAAATCTCCCTTTACTTTTATTGCATGTTAATAGTGTAAATATATTGTGTGTATATATATATATATATTATCTAAGACCAAGAACTAGCTTAAGGTAAACACCTCCTTTGTGGGAACGATACCCTTGCTTTTAACCTCTATACGACTCGTATAATTGCGAATGGTAGAAACACTCGCACGCCATATCATTCACGATAGTTTATAGAACTATCGCGTACCACGTTGCAGCGATCAGTGCCTGCTCTACGTAGGGCGGGTGAACAATGGTTTGGGGCGACAGTGCATCAACTTCAACTTCAAGCACCTCAAAACATGACCAAACAACATCGAAACCTTACGTATCATATATCGATGGAAAGGTATTGATGTCTACTTTCTACTCCAATTTACATAATGACATTTTGATGTCTGTAGAAAATGTTATGGTCAATAGAGTGACCAAAGCTCAGAAACAGACAACAACATAGTTGCCCTGTTTTGGTGGTCACTTTGGAGATTTCAAAACCAATCCAAATGGTCATGAAATATTACGAATAATATACTGTTGGAAAGGTATGGGTGTTTAGTTTGTCCAGAATTTTACAAAACTCAATTTAAATCTTTTTATAAAAAGTTATGGTCACAAGACCATACAAAGGTTAGTTTTGAAAAACATTTAAAACATTGAAATTCAATCTTTTGAAACAAGACACTTTACTCCAAACAACCAAACCAAAACTACCACTTATCCAAGAGAAGAATGAGACCTTCTCAAGTGGTCAACCGTTGTGCTAAGACATGCACACCATTGTGCTAGCGCGGACGTTTCCGATCACACAAACGGAAACGAATTACACCACACTTAAAACTATCATACATGAAGTGCAAGTGTGGGAATTGAATGCATCCTAATGCCTAACATGTCATGGCATTATCATAGAACAAGAAGCAATCAATTCAACATGCATGAATAAAATTCATGGCTTTGCATCATAATGCCTAAACATGTTATGGCATTTTAATAAACTAGATGCAATCAATTAAAACATGCAAGAAAAGATGTTCAAGAACATGCATACACATATATAAAAGCACACAACATACAAGAATAAGATTTATGCATGAGTTGTGTGTTTGTGCAACTAGATCTCTTCAAAGCAAGAAAGCACTAGAATATACCTTTGGTGCTTTTTCTCTTGAGGTCTTAAGCGGGCCTTGGTTGTGCAAAACACCAACCATCAAAAACCTAAGCTACCCTTGCATCAAGCCCCAATATGTGGTTTGTCCACGAAAGAGGCCAATCAATAAATGGGAATCCTTACACCCTTTCATTATGTTTTGCAGGGGTATTTATACATAGTAATACTAGGGTTTCTGAGTGCCACTAGGGTTTTGTGTCGTGGCGTACAAGTAGAGGGTTACGGAGTTGGATTAGGGACCTTTTTCCTGTTTGGCGTAATCTTGTGTTTTGATGCCCTTGAATCCCCGTCTGCCTTGGATTCTGATTCCCTTGAATATAGGAAAGTATCTGGTTGTTTCCTTGTTGGGCTCTTGGTGACCGTGTGGAAGTTAATTTGGGATTGCTCATCGTTGATGGTTTTCCCTTGCCATTGAAGGATAAGGCATTCATGTAATTCTATATTTTATTGGTACCGAGTAGGGCCGAACAGGTTTCATTGTTCTGGTCGGCTCACTCGGCTCTACTTGGTGTTGTCTTTTGAGTATCGTTGGTGGCGCCGAGTAGCTTGTTCACATGAGTGCTACTGTCTCTTAGTTGACTAGTCTTTTTTGACTTTCTGCTTAGGTGGCTATGTTGGTCTGTACATTATGATGACGTGTCCTTTATGACGAATTTTACCTATAACAATACTCCCTTAAATATTTGAGCTGAATGGACCTGATGTGGTTTACTCAGTGAAAGTATTTAACCTTCGTCTAGCTCTTTATTTGACCAGGTCTGTCCCATTTGAATTTTATCGTTTTCCTCATAAATGCCTCATAAATGCAGGAATTAAGTTTCCTTATTAATTTGAATCATTAATGGTGTGTCTTAATTGCCTCCGCACACATTCGATTCCTCCCTCAATCGAAGATTTGCTGATGGTGACATTTACGGCTTCTGATGACTCAAGGTGCTCTTTTACTGCCATTTGTCTTCTTACGGTTGGGTGCACCGGATGATATTTATGGGACACGACCTCTCTACACCCTGTGCGTCACCCACGTCACTCTGACCATTCGCCATGTGGGGCCTCGATCTTCCAACGGTGTTGGTTTGGTATGGACTCCAATATATGATGGCTTCGCATTATTGAGAGATTTTGTATCTTCCAATAGGGATTGGGTAGACATAGACTCCAATAGGAAGTAGATCAAGGTTGGTCACTTTTGAAGAATTTCTAATCTATCATCTAATATACATAATACCCAATGGTTGTTGTTCAACCTATGGATGTTTCCTCCTTGGAGGTTTTACCACGTTAAAAAATCTCATGTGTCAATTCTTTCTATCTCTCTCTTTCTTATTTGTTTTAGTGTATGTTTTAATCTTGTTGAATATTAATCACTTGTGATGTATATTGGAACAAGATTTTGTAAAGTGTGATTTATAAGCTAATTCATTTTGATCATAATTGTAAATATAATTCTTTTAATTTGTATATTGTTATATTTGTGTATAGTTATATTTGGTGATACTTGTAATACATTAAACAATATTGGAATGCAGGTATTCTTAATTTGTTGTTGAGATTTTATGTTATTCTTCCTCATGCAACTCCTTGATATATATAGACAATGCTTAAATGATTACATGCTTATCTTGTCTATGTATGAATGTTTGATTTATATGTTGTATGTAAAGCTACCTTAAGGCACAAACATGAGTTTGTTTCAAGGGATTGAAATAGGCGTAAACACCTATTCACCCCCCTCCTCTTAGGTATGCTTTAAGCAATTTGATGAGAATAAGGGGGCCACATCAAGAGATCCATTGCACATTCCGGTTGGGCCAATAACAAGGGCAAGGGCTAAGAGATTCAAGGAAGCACTAAATGGCCTGATTCAAGACACTTGGACTGATTCCGAATTATTAAAGTCCAAGATGAGCCCACATGAAGACCAAGGCTTAATTAACATTATCAAGGCAATTGATTGGGCTGAATAAGAGTGATTTGGGCGTGTGGCAGAAAGCTTGGGCGTGAAGCACAAGCTATGGCGTGTGGAGGAGATTCAATTTGCAATGAATAATGAATTGATTTATTTCCAAATATTAAGGGCTGATTTGTTTCCAAATTTAGCCTTCCAATTAGGGAGCAAGTCAATTAGTTGCTTGTTTTAGTTTATTTTCTTTCCCGTTTGTAAGGCATTAATTGCCAAATATTTATTTCCTTTTTAAGTTTTAGGGTTTCAGTATTTAAGGGTCCTTTTGATGTATTTTTCAGCAGACTTGAATTTGAATGAAAATGGAGAGAGTTTTCTCTATTGTTCTTTGAAAACTGATTGGAACTTATCAGAATTCTCTGTGGCGTTCCTCCTTGACTTATCAATC
The DNA here is from genome assembly GCA_030490815.1 of Acer saccharum. NCBI lineage: Eukaryota > Viridiplantae > Streptophyta > Magnoliopsida > Sapindales > Sapindaceae > Acer > Acer saccharum. Next base: position 33,233,443 of record CM059877.1, read on the forward strand.
GAGTATTCCATCCTTGATTGTGGCGTCTTCCTTCATACCAAGGTTCACATCTCATTATAGGTGTTGGGTCGCGGTTTCCATCCGAACCAAAGGTTAGAACGATCCTAGGCATCAATCTTGATACAATCGACGAGGTTCGTATCATTTGGTATCAGAGCTTCGGTTTCTAACATCAGGTTTTATCTATCTTAGTTCTTCTTCTTTGAATTCGTTGAAAAAAAAAAAAAAAAAAAAAAAAAAAAAAAAAACTTGATTCCGTTCATCAAGTCCAGTACAAAAAAAAAAATAAAAAATTACCAAGGTCTTACTTGTTGATCAAGGTAAAAAAAAAAAAAAAAAAAAAAAAAAAAAAAATTTTTTTTTCGGATGATCCTGTAGTAGTTGAATATATCAACTATTGTTAGTCCCCTTCTTTGGTTTCGTGCAGTATTATTCAAAAAAAAAAAAAAAAAAAAAAAAAATTCTGGTATTGGTTTGTTATTTCAGTTTCATTGTGATTCGTTTTGTGTGCACCTAGGAGATCCTTGTTTCGTTTGAACGTGGCTGAGAAATTTTGATTATTGTTCGATTAGTTTGATAAGAACTTTTGAGAAATTACGAGTGGAAAAAGGCAAGAGTGGTGAGTACATACTGAGGGTAAAAGCCAAAAGATTTGAGTGAAACACGAGTGTGAGTGTCATCATCTTTGAGGGTAAACACGTGAGGGAGTGTTTGTGAGGTTTACTAATTCTTATTTGTTTTGCAGGATCTAAATATGTCACACGATAATAGTAAGGAATTGTCCAATGAAGCACCAAAAACGGTAGATCTCGATCGTTTGTTTATAGCCATGCAACAACACATGGCGCGGATGGAGATTCAGTTTGGTGAGGTGAATGATAGGTTTGGCGAGATGAATGATAGGTTACACAAAGTGGAGTCTAGTTCACAAAGGGAGCGGCCATTCAGGGCTCCTAATGTGGAACGAAGAGAAAGGAACCTACCTAGGAATGACTATGAAGATGATTATGGGAATGACCTAGAGGAGGAGGATCGCATGTCTAATGTGGGTGTTGGCAGATTTAGGCGTGGAATGGGAGGTAGAGGAGTTAGGTATGGGAATAGAGAAGATAGGTATGGGAATAGAGGAGATAGGTATGGAGATAGGGTTGATAATAATTTGGGTAGTATAAAGGTGAAGATTCCAACATTCCAAGGTAAAACTGATCCTGAAGCTTATTTGGAGTGGGAGAAAAGAATAGAGTTGGTATTTGATTGCCATGAATATTCTGAATTGAAGAAGGTGAAATTGGCAGCCATAGAGTTCACTGATTATGCTATTGTTTGGTGGGATCAACTGATTGTGAGTAGGAGACGTAATGGAGAAAGACCTATTGAGACATGGGAGGAGATGAAAACTGTTATGAGGAGGAGATTCATTCCAAGTCACTATTATAGGGGTTTGTTTCAAAATTGCAAACTCTTACTCAAGGGTCTAAGTGTGTTGAAGATTATTACAAGGAGATGGAGATAGCCATGATTCGAGCTGATGTAGAGGAGGACCGAGAGGCGACTATGGCCAGGTTTCTAAATGGGCTAAATCGAGACATTGCAAATGTAGTGGAGATGCAACATTATGTTGAATTGACTGACATGGTACACATGGCCATTAAAGTGGAACAACAATTGAAGAGGAGGGGTTCCACACGGGTTGGGCAAAATTCGGGTTCTTCATCATCATGGAAACCGAATTGGAGCAAGAGAGAGGACCAGCCTAGTTTCAAGGCCAAGGCTAAAACCGAACCTTCCAAAGATCACAAGGCTGGAGGCACAATAAATCAAGGTAAATTAGATTCTCAACCTTCTAGAAACCGTGACATTAAGTGCTTTAAGTGTTTGGGAGCAGGTCATATTGCATCACAATGCCCAAACAAGAGAGTAATGGTTTTGAAGGATGATGGCGGTATCGAATCCGAGGATGAATCTGATGATGAGTCCATGCCACCTTTGGAGGATGCAAGTGACTTTGAATATCCGGTCGGTGGAGAGCTTTTGGTTGCAAGAAGAGCTCTTAGTGCTCAAGCCAAGGAAGATGATGAGGTTCAACGTGATAACATTTTTCACACTCGCTGCCATGTTAATGATAAGGTATGTAGTATGATTATTGATGGGGGGAGTTGTACTAATGTGGCTAGCACTACTTTGGTGGAAAAATTGAATTTGACAACTTTTAAGCATCCAAAACCTTATAAGCTACAATGGTTGAATGATAGTGGGGAAGTTAGGGTGAATAAACAGGTGCTGGTGTCATTTTCAATTGGAAAATACAAAGATGAAGTTATTTGTGACGTGGTACCAATGAATGCGGGTCATATCCTTTTGGGAAGACCATGGCAATTTGATAGGCATGTGACACATGATGGATATACCAATAGATACTCCTTTGTACTCAATAAAAGGCCAATCACTCTTGTACCTTTAACCCCAAGACAAGTATATGAAGATCAAGTGAGGTTAAAAAAAGAGAGAGATGTTAAAAAGGAGAGTGAGAGTGAGAGTTCAAAAGAAAGAGAGACAAAAGAGAGAGAGTCCGAAACAGCAAAAAAAGAAAAAAAAGTTGAAAAAGAAAAAGAGGTTGATGAGAAAAAAATAGTGAGAAAACAAGTGAGCTTTTATGCAAGAGGGAGTGAGGTAAAAAAGGCTTTGTTTTCAAATCAGCCAATGATTGTACTTTTGTACAAAGAGGCTTGTTTTAGTACTAACGAAATTGACTCTTCTTTGCCTAGTGTTGTTGTTTCACTTTTGCAGGATTTTGATGAAGTGTTTCCCGAAGAGATGCCTATTGGTTTACCACCAATAAGGGGGATTGAGCACCAAATTGATTTTGTACCTGGAGCACCAATTCCAAATAGACCCGCATATAGAAGTAATCCCGAGGAGACAAAGGAACTTCAAAGGCAGGTTGATGAGCTCATGGAAAAGGGGTACGTTCGTGAGAGTATGAGTCCTTGTGCGGTTCCCGTATTGCTTGTGCCTAAGAAGGACGGAACATGGAGGATGTGCGTTGATTGTCGTGCCATCAACAATATCACTGTAAAGCATCGACATCCTATTCCTAGATTAGATGATATGCTTGATGAATTGCATGGTTCTATTGTTTTCACTAAAATTGATCTTAAAAGTGGATATCATCAAATTAGGATGAAAGAAGGTGATGAGTGGAAAACTGCTTTCAAAACAAAATATGGTTTATATGAGTGGTTAGTTATGCCTTTTGGGTTAACTAATGCACCAAGTACTTTCATGAGATTAATGAATCATGTTTTGCGTGCTTTTATTGGAAAATTTGTGGTTGTTTACTTTGATGACATTCTGATTTATAGCAAGAACTTGGATGAGCATGTTGAACATTTAAAACTTGTTTTAGGTGTTTTAAGAACAGAAAAGTTGTTTGCTAATTTAAAAAAGTGTACCTTTTGCACGGATAAGCTTGTATTTCTGGGTTTTGTTGTTAGTGCTAAGGGAATTGGGGTTGATGAAGAAAAGGTTAAGGCCATTAAGGAGTGGCCAACACCTACAAATGTGGGACAAGTGAGAAGTTTTCATGGGTTGGCTAGTTTCTATAGGAGGTTTGTGAAAGACTTTAGTAGTCTAGCTGCACCTTTAACTGAAGTTATCAAAAAGAATGTGGGTTTTAAGTGGGGTAATGAACAAGAAAAGGCATTTAACTTGATTAAGGAAAAATTAACTAATGCACCTTTGCTTGCTTTGCCTGACTTTGCTAAAGCTTTTGAGATTGAGTGTGATGCTTCAGGAATAGGTATTGGAGCTGTTCTAATGCAAGAAGGACGTCCCATTGCATTTTTAGTGAGAAAATAAGTGGAGCAGCCTTGAATTATCCTACCTATGACAAGGAGATGTATGCTTTGGTTAGGGCATTGGAAACTTGGCAACACTACCTTTGGCCGAAAGAATTTGTGATTCACACGGATCATGAGTCCTTGAAGCATTTAAAGGGACAGCACAAGCTAAATAAGCGGCATGCCAAGTGGGTGGAGTTCATAGAAACATTTCCATATGTGATCAAGTACAAAAAAGGTAAGGAAAATGTGGTCGCTGATGCGTTGTCTAGAAGGTACGTTTTACTTTCTACTTTGAATGCTAGATTGCTTGGTTTTGACTACATTAAGACTTGTATGTGGAAGATTCTGATTTTGGTAATGTATTCAATGCATGTGAAAAGGTAGCATTTGGCAAGTTTTATAGGCATGATGGATTTTTGTTTAGAGAAACTAAATTATGTGTGCCTAAGAGTTCTTTGCGTGAATTGCTTGTTAGAGAAGCTCATGGGGGAGGTTTGATGGGGCATTTTGGTATAGCCAAGACACTAGATGTTTTGCATGAACACTTCTTTTGGCCTCATATGAAACGTGACGTAGAAAGAATCTGTGGAAAATGCATTACATGTAGACAAGCTAAGTCTAGGATTCAGCCCCATGGATTGTATACTCCTTTGCCTATACCTAGTGGACCTTGGATTGATATTTCTATGGATTTTGTGTTGGGTTTGCCTAGGTCAAAAAGGGGTAGGGATTCTATATATGTGGTTGTTGATAGGTTTTCTAAAATGGCACATTTCATTCCTTGTCATAAAACTGATGATGCATCACATATTGCTGATTTGTTTTTCAAAGAAATTGTTCGATTGCATGGCATGCCTAAGACCATTGTTTCAGATAGAGATGCTAAGTTCTTAAGCTACTTTTGGAAGACTTTGTGGGGTAAGTTAGGAACTAAACTTTTGTTTTCTACTACTTGCCATCCACAAACTGATGGTCAAACTGAAGTAGTTAATAGGACTTTATCTGCCTTGTTGCGTGCTATAATACAAAAGAACTTGAAAACATGGGAGGATTGTTTGCCACATGTAGAGTTTGCTTATAATAGGAGTGTGCATTCTGCAACTCATTATTCGCCTTTTGAAATTGTATATGGTTTTAACCCGTTGACTCCTTTGGATTTAACTCCTTTACCTGTGAATGAGCATGTTAACTTGGATGGGAAGAAAAAGGCAGATTTCGTTAAGCAACTCCATGAAAAGACTCGACAAAACATAGAGAGGAGAACTGAGCAATATGCCACGCAAGCAAATAAAGGGCGCAAGAAAGTTGTGTTTGAACCCGGAGATTGGGTGTGGTTGCATATGAGGAAGGAACGGTTTCCAGTCCAGCGGCGTTCTAAACTACTTCCAAGGGGAGATGGCCCATTTCAAGTGATTGAAAGGATCAATGACAACGCCTACAAGTTAGATCTTCCAGGTGAGTATAATGTTAGTGCAAGCTTCAATGTTTCTGATTTGTCTCCTTTTGATATAGGTGACGATTTGAGGACAAATCCTTTTCAAGAGGGAGGGACTGATGAGAATAAGGGGGCCACATCAAGAGATCCATTGCACATTCCGGTTGGGCCAATAACAAGGGCAAGGGCTAAGAGATTCAAGGAAGCACTAAATGGCCTGATTCAAGACACTTGGACTGATTCCGAATTATTAAAGTCCAAGATGAGCCCACATGAAGACCAAGGCTTAATTAACATTATCAAGGCAATTGATTGGGCTGAATAAGAGTGATTTGGGCGTGTGGCAGAAAGCTTGGGCGTGAAGCACAAGCTATGGCGTGTGGAGGAGATTCAATTTGCAATGAATAATGAATTGATTTATTTCCAAATATTAAGGGCTGATTTGTTTCCAAATTTAGCCTTCCAATTAGGGAGCAAGTCAATTAGTTGCTTGTTTTAGTTTATTTTCTTTCCCGTTTGTAAGGCATTAATTGCCAAATATTTATTTCCTTTTTAAGTTTTAGGGTTTCAGTATTTAAGGGTCCTTTTGATGTATTTTTCGGCAGACTTGAATTTGAATGAAAATGGAGAGAGTTTTCTCTATTGTTCTTTGAAAACTGATTGGAACTTATCAGAATTCTCTGTGGCGTTCCTCCTTGACTTATCAATCGAGTATTCCATCCTTGATTGTGGCGTCTTCCTTCATACCAAGGTTCACATCTCATTATAGGTGTTGGGTCGCGGTTTCCATCCGAACCAAAGGTTAGAACGATCCTAGGCATCAATCTTGATACAATCGACGAGGTTCGTATCACAATTTAACTACATTTGTATAGTTTCAGCGGTTCCACTCAGTGATCACGGCCGCCGATCAAACCGCTGTTTCACCACTGTTGGTGAAACCAAAGGAAAAGCCAAGGGTATTCTCTGAATGTGATAATCACGCTAACCAAGAACACCATTGTGCATGCACGGACGTTTTCTAACAACATTCGAGAAACGAATTACTAGACACACTAACACACAGCCAAACATAACAACAAAGTGCAAGTGTGAAATGTGACATGTGAAGAGTATGCACACAAAAGTAAAGCATACATATGCAAACATTACAAGTGAGTGTATGCAACTAAATCTCTTCAATAAACACTAAGCACTAGAGATACACCTTTGGAGTGCTTATCATCTTGAGGTCTTGATAGGGCCTTTGAACTTGATCATCATTCACCTAAGTTACCCTTACAATTTAAACCCCAATTGTGGTTTGTCACCGAAATAAGCCAATCAAACATTGAGGAACTTACACTCTTGTTTCCCATCATGTGCCTAGAGCACCCACTATCTAAGTACCAAAAATTAGAAGAATTTGCCTTAAATGCAATTTGAGCAACATGGCAAAAATAAGCATCTCTTCTAATCCACCTAGGTGAAACACTTTCTTTCCTAGATGTCCTAGGATCATGCAAATTAGTTCTATCATTCCTAGGAACATGCATCTTGGCTCTACTCTTTTTATTTTCAATCATGCTTTTAACTCTACAACGTTTTGATATAGCGAAAGCAATTTGGTCTAATATGACCATCAATACCACAATAATGACATGTAGGGATGAAGTTAGGAATCATACCATGTCTTTGTGCATACATAGGAGCCTTCCCATGTCGTTGTGGTTGAATCGGTTCATTTCTTCTTCGTTGTTGAATAGGTCTAGCTTGCTTCCTTGTTTGAGCTTGCATGATTGATCTCTTTCCTTAATGAGCCAATTGTTGAGGAAAGTTGGCTTAGGGAGCTCTTGTAGGTTGAGCTTGAGATTACCTTATTGGCGCTATCATCACTTGTGCACTATTTGAGCATTGTTGATCGAAACAAATATGGTACGATTTTGTACCCTTATTTCCTATTCTTTTTGCTTATTCTCAGGTGATTCCCTGTATTTAATGTTGTCGAATCAAGTGTTTCAGGTTTTATTAGGCCTCGAGGGCATTTGTGAAGAAGAGGAGGAACTTGGTGCAAAAAGGAGCATAACGGCATGAAATAGGGCAATTTCGCCATTTGCCGAAGTAAGGTCGCCATGGCGATAGGGAAGCATTTCAAAAGACCAAATGTCACCTCCATGTCGCCATATGGTCGCCATGGCGACAGAAGAAATGTTTCAAGAAATTTTGCATCAGGTGTTGTCGCTATTTGCATGTCACCATGGCGACATTCAATGGCAAATGGCGACATCACTCAGATTTCCTCAGTGTCGCCATTTGCACTACGGCGAAAAAGATGAGACTCGTGGCGACAAGTGAATCTCAAAATGCATAACAGTATGTCACCATGAGGTCACCATGGCGACACAAATAGCGACAATTCCACCACATCAGCTTTCCAAACGACTTTCAGCACAAATCCAGGACCACTATAATATTCTTCTTCTCTAAGATTGAAGACACACGGAATTTCCAAAGCACATTTTACTTAGCATTTTTTGACCTAGTTTCTCTACCATAATTCCCCTCTCAAATTCCTCCATTTCTAACCTTGAACTACCTTTTCCATTAAACACTCAACATCAAATCTATCTTACCTCACTAAACCATTCCTCTCTTGCCATTTTCTTCACCATATTACCTTAGTCACTCACCATTTGACATTCACCACACTCTTTGCACAAATGAGCATCTAAGGAGAGAAAGGATTAAGCATTAAAGGAGGTGACCTAAGGGTGTTTTCCATATTTATTACTCTATTTTCCTATTTGTAACTATGTGTAGCTAAAACCCCCAATCTAGGGGGTTGGTGTTAGGAACATTTGGACTTGGGATTTGCTTGACTATATTTTAATTGAATCTCTATATGTTTTTTATTTATTTTATCATTAGATTCTTATGTGATTGATTTGTATATCAACCTATTGATCATAATCTTGTTATAATAATTTATTATATAATCACCTTTGGATTGACAACCTTATGTGATTAAAGAATCCAATGAATAGGATGGATTATTGTAGGAAATACCAACCACAATAGTCCAAACCTTGTCTTGTAAACAACCAATCCCACCTTGACCCCATTTCCTTAATCGGTTAGGCATTAAGGTGGGAAAGTGTTTATGGTTCATAGTTATGACCTAAACATACTAAAGAATACAAGAGGTTAACTTACAAAAGATTGGTTCATTAAGATAGTTTGAAAAGCACCCCTAATCCACTTGCAACTTCAGTAATCCCCTAGCGTATCTCTTAAATGTTTACACCCACTATTCTTATCATAGATTGTTGAGCTTCTATTTTGCCTATCACTTTTGTCACTTTTACTTTGTGTATTTTTGGTGGTACATTAAACCACACACTATCTACTTATTATGATTTATGTTATCGCATCTTAGATTAGTTAATCAACCTAACATATTACTTCATTTCCTTGTGGAACAAATCTATCTTACCGTTTATTATGTTTTATATCCTAAGAGGATTCCAAAGTGGTAAAACATTATTTTGGAAAAGATCACATATATACATTGTTTTGATGTGCACAAATAACATCATCAATTGTCTTAGATCAATCTTCTTCCTAGGAGTTTGCACCGGTAAAGCTTCTTTGTTGCTCAAGCTCTTGACAAACACGGTCTTGTTGGGAGTGGAGGTCTCCTTGCCATCTTCAAACCCAAGACCTTTCTTGTCACAAGGACTTTTTCTAACACCTAGCATATGGTCAAGCTTCTTGGTGTTAGAACCCATCCTAGTCAATGACCCTTTAGCTTCTTCAAGCTCTCTCTTCAAACCTTCTTCATTCCTCTTAGATAAGGCTATTTCCTCTCTTAGCTTATTTTCATTCTTCATGGATCTCACCACTTCTTCACTTAATTGGTCAACTTGGGTTGATAGCTCAAGATTTTCTTCTTTCAACCTTTGAATCTATCTTTTGTTCTTCATCTTGAGCTTTCAAACTTAGTGATGTAGTCATGAAGATCCGTTTTCTCCACATTTCCATTTGTGGAGTTAGATGAGGAGTCATCTTCACTAAAGTCATTTTCTCCTTGGCTTTCTTCCTCTTCTTCACTAGTACCTTTGCTCATGTAGGAGGGGGCAAAGGCAAAGAAGTTCGCCATCAGTTCTTCATCATCCGAAGAATCATCTCTCTCATCGGAGTCATCACTTCCACTCTAAGTGGCGGCCATCACTCTCCCTTTCTTGTTCTTCAAATTTCCACAATTGGGACCGGTGTGTCCTATTCCACCACACTCAAAGCACTGGATCCCTTTCCTTTAACTCCTATCTTGCCTAGGCTCAAACCTCTTGCAAGGATTCCCATATATTGATTGACTTATTTCGTGGACAAACCACAATTGGGGTTCATTGTAAGGGTAGCTTAGGTATTGATGTTCAAGTTAAATGCCCTTTGAAGACCTCATCATTGATAAGCACCAAAGGTAATTTCTATGTGCTTACTTGCTTTGAAGAGATAGTTGCACACACTCACAACTCATGCATATGTTTATCTCTTGTATGTTGTGTGTCTTATTTGTGTGCATTAATGTTCATAAATCTCTCTTCTTGCATGTTCGTTTGATTGCATATTGTATGTCCAATGCCATGTCATGCATAGACTTAGGATGGCATACTTTGTGTAAGGCGCTGTACAAAGCGCTGTACGTACAGCGCTGTACGTACAACGCTTATCTGAGACCTGACCAAAATGGGTTGGGCACTGTACAGACCTGATTGATTTTAATCGGTCGTTGTATGGTCGTTGTACAGAGCGTTATACGTACAACGACTCTCTGTTTTCCTGAGAGAACAGAGTTGAGGCGCTGTTCAAGTGTTATACAGAAGCACTCTACGAACAGCGCCAAAGGCAAAATGTGTGTCACTTATTAAAACGCACCACTTTGATTTTGACACCCTTTATATATGCTTCTATGACTTTAGGTCTGAGGAGAGAGTTCAAAATATATATTTTTTCCTTAGAATATTTTTCATGTGAAAATTTCTCGAAGAACTCTTCTTTAAACAATCAAATCCATTCCTTTGTGCATCAAAGATCATATTTCAATCATCATGCATGGTTTTGCATCATCACAACTTGTTTGGTAAGATTTTTACTAACTTCATCTTATTTTAGTATTTTTCCTATCAAGCCATCTCTTTTAATTACTTGTATGTTTTAGGTCATATGCTAAATATAAGAATAGAAAATTGATTGTGATGAATTGATTGAGTGTTGTATTGTGATAAATATCTAGGTTTTTATAATTTATGTTTATCTAAGCTATTTGACATGTCATTTAGCTTTTGATATCTAGGATTGATTTAATTGTTATATCATCAACCTAGATAAGCATCTAAGGTTCACTAGCCTTGTTTGTTATTTGAATATCATCATATATTCACATAGGTTGCATAATCTCTTCATTGAGAATTGAGACTTGTGGCTAAGAGTGCTTAGGCCACAAGCAAATTGGACTAGAGCAACTTTTAAAGGCCCGCGTGGTAGATGTGGGGGGCTATTGACTGGAGTGTTAGACGAGGTCTACATAGCTTGTAAACTTCATTTGAATTAGTGGATTTCGAGGTTCGAGTGTGGCGCACTAAACAACCCGTAGTTTTTCCCAGTGGTTGGGTTTCCACGTATATATCACGTGTTATTTAACTTCCGCACCTTATTACACTTGTTATATTACATTGACTATTAGGGGTATTTTCGTAATCTTGACTATACACGAAAATTGGGTAAACTTAGTTAAAATCTATTCACCCCCCTCCCCCCCCCCCCCCCCCCCCCCCTTTAGATTAATATCATACACACCGAGTATTTGTTTCAATTGGTATCTGAGCGGCTTCCTAGATACACTCAGGTGATCCTAGCTCATTTTTGGTGTGTTTTGCATTTGTGTGATTTTTGCTCATTCATACATTTTGCATACATTTCATTTCATTCATTATATACAATGAGTGGATACGGTGGCAACCATGAGGGTGCTTCATGCACACGACCTCCTCTCCTCACCGGTGTGAATTATGCCTCATGGAAAAGCAAGATGGAAGCATACTTGTGCCAAATCCATGATAAGGCATGGATGGCTATTGAAGATGGGTATGTGCCTCCTAAGATGACTCCCACAGGTGGAGGAGAAGAAGTACTCAAGCCTAAGGTTCAGTGGTCCACTGAAGAGTTTGACACTTCAAAATCGACTTCAAAATGGACTTCAAAATGGAATAGGAAGGCATGGCACGCTCTTCTATGTGTAGTGGATGAAAATCAGTACAAACTGATTCAGAACACTAGGATAGCCAAGGAGACATGGGATATTCTAGAGGTTGCACACGAAGGAACCAATGTCGTCAAGGATTCCAAGCTTCAAGTTCTTCAAACGCAATTCTAGTTGCTTAAGATGGAGGAGGACAAATGCATCAATGACTTTAAAGTCAAGTTGATGGATATTGTCAATCAAAGCCATCAACTCGGTGATCCTTATTCGGATAGGAGAGTTAAGCAGAAAATTATGAGGTCTCTCCCCGCTAGGTTTGAATCAAAAGTTACGGCTTTAGAAGAAAATTATTGATATAAGGACATGAAGCCGAGTGAGGTAATTGGAAGACTCCTCGCCTATGAGTCTAGGAAGGCTCCTAGTACTACACCTCCGTAAAAGGAAAAAGGGATTGCTTTGAAAGCTTCCAAGGTTGAAAAGGAGGACTCGAACGAAGACATGACTTTGTTGCTAAGAAGATTCAAGAAATTCGTCAAGTTCGAGAAAAAGGGCTTTGGATCCAATGGTCAAGACTTGAAGAAAAAGGCTCCCTTCAAGAGTTTTGAGTCTAGGCAAGAGAATAGTGAAAAGAAAGGGGTCCAATGCTATGAGTGAGACGGTATAGGACATATCTCACCCGATTGTGGGAATTTGAAGAACAAGATGGCAAAAGTGATGGCCACCACTTAGAGTGAAAGTGATGACTCCGGAGAGGGAGACAAGTCATCAAGTGATGATGAGCTTACCATCAATTACATGGCATTTGGAGCCACTTGTGTAGAAGATAAAGTTGTTGGTAAGAATGCCTTAACTAGTGATCCCATAGAAGAAAGAGATGAAGAAGTAGCTCTAGAGGAGATAGGTGTAGCTACTCATTAGGACATGGCTCTCATTAACTCAAGAGACCAAGGTGAAGGTCTTAATGAGGGAAATGACTCCATAGGTGAGAAGGAAAGTGAAGTAGATAACTCAAGTGAAGATGACTCCTCATCTAACTCTACAAATGGAAATATAGAGAAAACAGATGTTCATGACTTTGTAGTCAAGTGTGAAAGTTCATTGAAGAAGAACAATAGAAAATTGAAGATGTTAGAGGATGAAAATCTAGAGCTTTCAACACACAATGACCACTTAAGTAAACAAGGGGAAAGATCCAAGATGATTGAAGACAAGCTAAGAGATGAGCTAGCTTTGTCTAAGAGGAATGAAGAAGGGTTGAAAAGGGAGCTTGATGAAGCTAAAGAGTCATTGACTAGGATGACTTCAAGCACCAAGAAGCTTGACCACATACTTGGTGTTGGAAAGAACCCTTGTGACAAGAGAGGTATTGGGTATGAAGATAACAAGGAGATCTCTACTTCAACCAATATTGTCTTTGTCAAGAGTTTAGGCAAGATAGAAGCCTCGCCAGTGCACACTTCTAGGAAGAAAATCGATCTAGGACAATGTTCAAGAAGTGCACAAGTGAAGGAAGCTCCAAGGAGACAACCTCAAGCTCAACGCATTAGTGTCTCTCAAGTCAACATTCCTCATAAAATGACTCTAAGTGGAAAGAGGCCAATCATGCAAAATGAACCAATGAATCAAGCTAGACCGGTTCAACAATGAAGAAGGATTGAACCCACTCAACCACAAAGTCATGGGAAGGCTCCTATGCATGCATAAGGACATGGTATGTTTTCTAAATTCATCCCTACATGTCACTTTTGTGGTATTGATGGTCACATTAGACCAAATTGCTTTCATTACATTGAATTATGTAGAGTCAAAAGCATGATTGAAAAGAGAATGACAAGAGCTAGAATGCATGTTAATAGGAAGGAAAAAAATTCATGATCCTATAATTTCTAGAACTCTTGAACCATTAACCACTAGGAAGATAAAAGTTATACCTAAATGGATAAGGAAAAATGAACCCTCCTGCTACGAGACAAATTTGTCTCACATAGGTTCAACCAAGTCAAATGGACTTGGGAGGTCTATAGGACCTCATAACCTTCATTAATGAAGGATGGTGATGACTCCATATGGGGAACTCAAGCAAAGAGAGCTACTACATACTTGTTGCATGCAAATATTTGAAAAATCTTATGCTTCTTTGTTGATTGCTTGAGTAAGCTTGGTTGCAGATATGCATATATGTTTTCTATTCAATAAGTGTGAACCATGCTTGTTTACAATCCATGTCATATTTATGTTCAAACATGCATTTTTGGACTAGGAGATTTACTTAGGAAGTATGATTTAAATGACCTATAATTATCTCCATGACAAGATGATTCTTTTATAACATGCTAATGACATATGAAAAAGCATTAAATTCATATAACATGCTCAAATGAAAAAGCATGAATTAATGATTGCATATTCTTAAAATGCAAAACTTGTGTGAAAAAGCTTATGAGACTCAAAATGAATTGTATCCGTTCAAAGGAATTTAAATTCCAAATGTCTCTCTTTCTTTATTAGTTGAACATGGCTACTATCATACGGGTTTCATCCCCGGAAAAATCAAATAAAGTGCAAAGTCGCTCATGCCATGTTTTGCTTATAAAGTTGGATATAGTTGCTCTAAAATTAAAATCAATGAAAACTCTATATCCTTGCTTCTCTCATGACAATGGTGAAATTGGTTTGAATTCCTATTAGAATCCTTTGTCATTTGCTTTGCCAAATACCATTGTATTTTGGACTTGAATACTACGTGTCTTATATGCAAAGCATGTTTGATTCACACATTTTCAATAAAAATAAATATCCTTGTTTCTCTCCAATTGATTGAGTTGCATAAAGTGCATTTTATGATTATGCAAATGACTTGTGCTACCATCTCTCTTTGCTAAGTGACCTGGTTGGGGACTACTCATTTGCCTATATCATGACAAAAAGGGGGAGTAGAATGGTGGTAAGGGGAGTTGCAAATTGTTGTAGCAATTGTACATGTTGGGGAGACAATACATTGAGGGGGAGTAACCCTTTGAGGGGGAGCATTGCATTCATTATACATTGCATGATGTTGTACTTAAATTCTTAGAATGCAAATGCTTGTTTATGCTCTCACTTAATTAATCTCACATTTTACTTGTATCGGAAAATATAGAAACTTTGCTTTCAAGGATTGATTGTTCTACAAGAGATTGAAGACTTCAAGATTTTTTTAAAAAATATCTCTTTGTAAAGTAGAAAATCTTTGTTGACCTGAAGTTTCTATTATGTTGTGAGGAATCAAAGTGAGTGGTGGTTTTGTCATGAAATAGCCAAATGGGGAGATTGTAAGGATTCCTATATCTTGATTGGTTTATTTCGTGGACAGACCACAATTGGGGTTCATTGTAAGGGTAGCTTAGGTATTGATGTTCAAGTTAAATGCCCTTTGAAGACCTCATCATTGATAAACACCAAAGGTAATTTCTATGTGCTTACTTGCTTTGAAGAGATAGTTGCACACACTCACAACTCATGCATATGTTTATCTCTTCTATGTTGTGTGTCTTATTTGTGTGCATTAATGTTCATAAATCTCTCTTCTTGCATGTTCTTTTGATTGCATATTGTATGTCCAATGCCATGTCATGCATAGACTTAGGTTGGCATACTTTGTGTAAGGCGCTGTACGTACAGCGCCTATCTGAGACCTGACCAAAATGGGTTGGGCACTGTACAGACCTGATTGATTTTAATCGGTCGCTGTACAGTCGCTGTACAAGCGCTGTACGTACAACGACTCTCTGTTTTCCAGAGAGAACAGAGTTGAGGCGCTGTTCAAGCGCTGTACAGAAGCGCTCTACGAACAACGCCCAAGGCAAAATATGTGTCACTTATTAAAACGCACCACTTTGATTTTGACACCCTATATATATGCCTCTATGACTTTAGGTCTGAGGAGAGAGTTCAAAATATCATATATTTTCCTTAGAATATTTTTCATGTGAAAAATTCTCAAAGAACTCTTCTTTAAACACTCAAATACATTCCTTTGTGCATCAAAGATCATCTTTCGATCATCATGCATGGTTTTGCATCATCACAACTTGTTTGGTAAGATTTTTACTAACTTCATCTTGTTTTAGTATTTTTCCTATCAAGTCATCTCTTTTAATTACTTGTATGTTTTAGATCATATCCTAAATATAAGAATAGAGAATTGATTGTGATGAATTGATTGAGTGTTGTATTATGATAGATATCTAGGTTTTTATAATCTGTGTTTATCTAAGCTATTTGACATGTCATTTAGCTCTTGATATCTAGGATTGATTTAATTGTTATATCATCATCCTAGATAAGCATCTAAGGTTCCCTAGCCTTGTTTGTTATTTGAATATCATCATATATTCACATAGGTTGTATAATCTCTTCATTGAGAATTAAGACTTGTGGCTAAGAGTGTTTAGGCCACAAGCAAATTGGACTAAAGCCACTTTTTAAAGGCCTGCGTGGTAGAAGTGGGGGTTGTTGACCGGAGTGTTAGACGAGGTCTACATAGGTTGTAAATTTCATTTCAATTACTGGATTTTGAGGTTCGAGTATGGCACACTAAACAGCCCGTGGTTTTTGATGCGTCGAAAATTGGTACGTGATAGTTCTATAAACTATCGTAAATGATCGGACGTGCGAGTTTTTACCCTCTCACAAGTATACGAATCGTTCGCCACGTATAGTGGTTACGAGTAAGGGTATCGTTCCCACGGAGGATGTAGTGTTTACCTTAAGTCGGTCCTAGGTCTTATATTATATATATATATCTATAAATATATATATATATACAGTATATTTACACTATATACACTAATGATATGCAAGAAAATAAATAGCAATTGTCACAACAATTAAACTAATTAATCTAAGATTACACTAACAAGCTTTAATCTAATTATCACTAAGTTAACTAATTCTAATTACAACTAAGGTTTGTCAATCCTTGGCAATTAACTAATCTGAACAACTAAACTACCAATAACAATTATCTAAATTACAATAATTAGCTAAACTAATTACCACTAATGCAAAGTTATGCAAGAGTGATAATGAGATATGTTAGGGAACTAATGAATCATGCAAATCTATCTAATTACTAATTGATAACAATTAAGCACTTCAATTAGAGGTTAACTAAATTAAGCAAGGGTTGCATTAATCTAGTAAATCCTATTTTGCATGTTAACAATTGGATTAATCAATTAACAAGCATATATCAATTAAAGCTCAATTCTAATAATAGATACAACTAGTTCATAGATATAATACATAAATACACCAAATCCTTAACATAAATGTTTAATTACACATTAACAACAAACTAAGGAAATAAGAGAGACAATAGAGACAACCCAATGATGTTGGTGTAGTCTTCAAGCTAGCTCACTCATCTTGCTTCCCCAAGCTTGGAATCAACATGTAGATGGCTTGGATCGAGATTGGTGGCTGGAAAACCACCTTACACACTAGTTAAAAGCTAAGTGAAGTGGTGTGAGTTTATTCTAAGCTATTGGGTGTAATATATGACATAAGGATGTAAGATTTGTTTGTTTGGATATTTAGGGATGTGTTTAGGTTTAGGGAAAGGTGAATATATATAGTAGGGAAGGTTTGGGAGAGTTTGGACGTGCAAAAACCAAGGTCGGTCAAGTGGACGGGTTCAAACCGTCGAGCTCGTGGGTTCTTGCCCGCCGTCGAAAGTCGCCGCCCATTTTTGGAAATTGGAGGCGAGCTTGAACCTTCTGGATGGCGGGAAAGAAGCCGCCGCATGAACCCACCATCGTTTGGCGAGTTTGAACACTCTGGAACGCGAGAAAGAAGCCGCCGAAGTTGGCCTTGAAGCTTGCACATCCATGGAGTTTTGGAGACTTGGATGGCATGGAAAATGTTTGCATGGGATGCCAAAAATGGGTGCAATGGAACCTCCGGGATGTGGGCTGCAATTCTGGGCAGAAAACCGTCAAAAAATCGGCTGGAAAATGGTCGAAAATGGTCGGAGAAGAATCGGGTCGGGTCGGGTCGGGTCGGGTCGGGTCGGGTCGATCCACGGGTAAACGGGTCGGGCCATCAGCGGGTAGAAGACGACTGACGTCACGCGCGCGTCATGCTGACGCGGGCAACGCCCAAAACGACGTCGTCTCATTGCTGACATGGCAGGCTACGCTGTGCTTTGGCTGGCGAATTACCGTTTGCACCCCTGAACTCTACTCAAATCACAGAATGGTCAATATATTCCCGAATATTGCACTTTAGCCCCTGATTTCTCTATAATTACACAATTGCCCCTGAACTTCCCTAATTCCCTGAAACACTTATTTACACTCTGTTAAATACACAAAAATGCTCGGAACAAATACAAAAGATAGGAAAAGGGAGAGCTAAATGTGAACATTTGGAGCGCGATCAGTTTTTCCCAGTGGTTGGGTTTCCACGTATATATCAAGTGTTATTTAACTTCCGCACCATATTACACTTGTTATATTATATTGACTATTTGAGGTATTTTCGTAATCTTGACTATACACAAAAATTGGGTAAACTTATTTAAATTCTATTCACCCCCCCCCCCCCCCCCCCCCCCCCTCTAGATTAATATCATACACACCGAGTATTTGTTTCACCTCTTGAAGGAAGTCTCTTTCTTTAAGTCTTGGCCCTTGGATCCAAAACCCTTCTTCTCGGACTTGTAGAATTTCTTGAACCTTCTCATCAACAAGGCCATGTCTTTGTCCGAGTTATCATTCTCCTCATTCTCAACTTTGAAGGCTTTCAAAGCAATTCCCTTTTGCCTTTTAGAATGTGTGGAGGTAGGACCCTTCCTAGACTTATAAGCTAGAAGTCTCATAATCACCTCACTAGGCTTCATATCCTTATACCCACTATTTTCTTATAAAACCGTAACGTTGGACTCAAATCTTTCGAGGAGAGAACTCATAATCTTTTGCTTGATTCTTCTATCCAAATAAGGGTCACCAAATTGATGACTTTGGTTGACTATGTCCATCAACTTGATCTCGAAATCGTTGAAGCACTCATTCTCCTCCATCCTAAGCATCTCGAATTGAGTTTGGAGGACTTGAAGCTTAGAGTCCTTAACCACTTCGGTTCCCTCATGTGCAACCTCTAGGATGTCCCATGCCTCCTTAGCTATGCTAGTGTTTTGAATCAATTTATATTGATTCTCATCCATTGCACATAGGATGGCATGCATTGCCTTCCTATCCCACTTAGATGCTTCAAACTCTTGCGTGTTCCATTGCGCCTTAGGTTTGAGAACATCCTCTCCTCCACCCGTAGGAGTCATCATTGGTGATGTGTAGCTGTATTCAACTGCCATCCATGCCCTATCATGGATTTGGCAAATATATAACTCTATCTTGCCTTTCCAAGAGGCATAATTCAACCCGATGAGTAATGGAGGTCTCGTGCTAGAAGCACCCTCGTTGCCACCACCATTTCCACCGTTTCCACTCATAGTGTATATGAATGAATGAATGAAATGAATGTAAATGTACAAATGATCAAAAATCACACAAAATGCAAAACACACCAAAATGAGCAAAGGATCACCTATGTATATCTAAGAACCTGCTCCGATACCAATTGAAACCAATAATGCACGGTGTGTATAAAACTATCTAGAGGGGGGCGAATAGATTTTAAACTATTATTACCAATTTTTGCGATTAGTCAATGTTACGAAAATAACCCCAATCTAGTCAAAGCAATAAATCAAGTGTAAAGTGCGGAATTTAAATAACACTTGATTTTACATGGAAACCTTCAACGAGGAAAAACCACGGGCTGTTATGTGCGCCACAAACGAATCTTGAATCCACTAATTGCAAGACGTTTACAACCTAGGTTGACCTCAACCTCTCACGATCTATAACCCGCCACTACTACCCGTAGGCCTATAAAAGTGGACCTAGTCCAATTTGCTTGCGACCTAAGCAACCTTAGCCACAAGACTTATTTCTCACTAAAGAGATTAAACAACCTAAGTGAATATGCAAAGATATCCAAATATGCAAGTAATGCTAGGTTACACTAAATGCTTATCTAGGAGTTAAAAGATGTCAATTAAATCAATCCTATATATTAAGTGCTATATGACATGGCATAAAGCATAGCTAACATAGATTAAGCAATCCTAAGTTTAGCTATCACAAGAACAACACTCAATCAAAACAACACAACTATCTCTATCTTGTATATAAGAATATAATCTAAGAACATACAAGTAATTAAAGAGATGTCTTGTTAAGTAAAACACTAAGATTAGATGAAATTAGTGAAAAACTTACCAAGAGATGTGTGTTGAGTAAGACCCATGCAAGCAAGTATCCTAGATATGCTAGAAGATGCTAGATGAATTTTGATGCATATGAAAATGGCTTTGAGTGTTTAAAGGTGAGTTCTTGATTGATTTTCGCTCAAGTATCTCTCTTTTTCTCTTTAGAGTTCTTGGAGTCAAGGATCTAAGTTTAGAGAATGAGAGAATGATGTATTTATAGACATCAAGAATAAGGTATGTGAAAAGATAAGCTTGCCCCTGAAACGCACTATCAGTGGTTTCATTCGGCTGTTTTGAAACCGCAGATCCAACCGCTAAATTGAATCCCGAGAGAATAGGGGATCATCGACGGTTTCATAACCTTTGATCACAACAGCAAAATTAAACTCGAGAGATAAAATCGATCAGGTCTAAAGGCAGTTTCGAACAGTGGTCCTAGCCACCGATCATAACTGCAGAAATGCTCCAGAACCTTTTGGACACAAACGGCGGTTTCATTTGGTGGTCATGACCACCAATCTAAATCGCAGTTTCACCACTTTTGGTTAAACCAAAGGAGAAGCCAAGAGCATTCTCCTAAGGCAATCCTTGCGCTAACCAAGCACACCATCGTGCATGCGCGGACGTTTCCGAAAAATGTTCAAGAAACGAATTACTAGACATACTAACACACAACAAAATACAATAACAAAGTGCAAGTGTGAAACATGTGAAGAGAATGCACACAAAAGTAAAGCATACATATGCAAACATTACAAGTATGTGTGTGCAACTAAATCTCATCAATGAAAACTAAGCACTAGAGATATACCTTTGGAGTGCTTATCATATTGAGGTCTTGATAGGGCCTTTGAGCTTGATCATCATTCACCTAAGCTACCCTTACAATTTAAACCCCAATTGTGGTTTGTCATCGAAATAAGCCGATCAAACATTGATGAACTTACAATAGGCAAATGGAGTTGTTTGCTTCAAGGACTTTGGGAATGGGACAAGCAGAGGCTATAGCTTGCACATTTTATGGAATGCATGGGCACGAGACATGGGGGTGCCATTCAAGAGAAGAGCTTTCTAATGATGGAAGACAAGCCCAAGTGTCAAATTCCTACAATTCATGGCCTATGTATGAACCATGTGGTGATTTCGACAATCCTGGGTCAAGTTATGAACAGTATGTCGATTTGTACAAGCTGGATTGGTGGAGAGATCAAGATACTCAAGCCAATGCCTATGTGCAATCTCAAGAGGAAACTTTGAATGATTTTATTCAAAGTGCTCAAGCCTTCCAACAAAGATCTCAAGCCAACATACTAGCCAATGAATAAGGATGGCAACAACAAGATCAAATGTGGCAACAACAAAATAAGTGAATGGAGTCCTCAATTAGAAGAATGGAAAGGCACTTTGAGATTATTGCCGAAGCCATGCAAAGTATGGTGCATGAAGAGTCTTTGAGCCATATGGAGAAGAAAAATGCTACCACTATCCCTTCGAATGGTGAGAATATCAAAACTGAAGTTGTCCATGATTTTTTTAATGATTTGCCTTGTGTTTCAAGAGAGGAAATGGAAAAGGAGGAGATAGAAGATGTAGCGAAGGAAGCGGAAGATGTAGTAAAGGAAGCGGAAGATGTCTCTTTTGAGGCACCACCCCTAGACGAGGAGTCCATGCCTTATGTCCCTCTCATTGCTCGTCCATGCCGCCTACACAAAAGCAATTGTTGTTGGGATTTATGCCCTAAAACTTGTAATATGTAAATTTTATAAATTCAATAATAAAAGAAGTAGTTATTTCATTCAAATATATTAGTTCATACGTTTATATTATATATGCAAACATCCAAGATTGCTAGATGTAATCTCAAACTGAGTATTTGAATGTCATACACAGAGGTATTCAGTTTGAGCCATGTAATCTAAATAGTCCGTATAAAGCAAATAAAGCTGGGTACTTTATTTGTGGTTAATATATAGCTGTGGTTCATTCTGTATTGTACGGTGGTCCTATCCTAGACTACTCATATGGTGTTATGAGAATGGAAGCACCTTATATGATGTGATCATATAGGACTGGGCCACGATCTATATGAATCTATCACTAAGATCCGTTAATTAAAAAGATTCATATATATCAACTAATGATGGCTATATATGGGTGATCAAAATCCTGAGTGTCTTAAGGTTAGATCGTGGTTTTTGATTTACCATGGATGAGATCGGAATATCATTCTCGGTCAATAACTCCGTATCTTGGAATCATAGTTTGGCTTATGACTGGGAAGGTATGTACACAATAGTGGAATCCACTCTTTCTTTTGAGAAGTAGATAAGTAGTTCCCTTAAGGGTTGATTCGGGCTTGAATGATTAAGAGCACTCACCTTCTTCTGTAAAGGAATGAATAATATAATCAATCAAGATAATCAATGGTACTTAAAGGCAAAGATATAATTATAGAGGTATAACGGACTTTATGACCTAGCTCTAATTATGAACTATTTGTGGAGGATCATGCCTTATGTAATAGCTATATCAATGGACATTTATAAAATTGGTTGGGTAAAACATCTACAGTTACGAGAGTACAACCTTGGGTTTTTAGTAGAATAACTATGATATGAATATCACCAGGAGTAGTGACACCTGGAACCAATATAGGGTAACAAAGGATCGTTTTCTAATTCAAGTTTATAAAAATAAAGAAAATAAAGGACCGTGACCCATTACCTATATGGAGATAAGAACCAACGGTATCAAGAAGGTTATAGACGCCACACTCAAGAACAAGAAGAAGGTGAGTGATAAGTCAAGGTTTGAACGCCACAAGGTAGAACCTTGATAAGTTCATAGTTCAAAGAAGAACCAAGAGAAAAAGTTCTCTCAAATAATATTTTATTCAAAGCCTAATCTGTCAAAATAATACATCAATGCGTCCTTTAAATATTAAGAAAATATCTAAACCCTAGACGACAAAAGAAAAGGAAATAAACTACTCAGTAATTAATTGCCTTACAATTAGGAAAGTAAAAGAATAAAAACTAGCAACTAGTTGACTTTGTTTGGGAAACAAATCAGCTATTTATTTGGGAAATAATTAAAAAAAGGAAATATGCTAAAATTCAGAATCCTCCAACCCTAGCTTGTATCTCACACCATAATCAGCTCTTTATTAGGAAATATGCTGAAATTCGGACTCCTCAGCTCAAGTCTTCACGCAACAAACTAGATGGCCGAATTTGGGCCTGTTGTTGATATGAACCTCACCAAGAATAGTGAGACCCGGAACCAATATATGGTAACGATGGATCGTTTTCTAATTCAAGTTTATAAAAACAAAGAAAATAAAGGACCGTGACCCATTATCTATATAGAGATAAGAACCAACGGTATCAAGAAGGTTGTAGACGCCACACTCAAGAAAGAGAAAGAAGGTGAGTGATAAGTCAAGGTTTGAACGCCACAAGGTAGAACCTTGATAAGTTCATAGTTCAATGAGGAACCAAGAGAAAAAGTTCTCTCAAATAATATTTTATTCAAAGTCTAATCTGTCAAAATAATACATCAATGCGTCCTTTAAATACTAAGAAAATATCTAAACCCTAGACGACAAAAGAAAAGGAAATAAACTACTCAGCAATTAATTGCCTTACAATTAGGAAAGTAAAACAATAAAAACTAGCAACTAGTTGACTTTGTTTGGGAAACAAATCAACTATTTATTTGGGAAATAATTAAAAATAGGAAATATGCTAAAATTCGGAATCCTCTAACCCTAGCTTGTATCTCACGCCCAAATCAGCTTTTTATTAGGAAATATGTTGAAATTCGGACTCCTCAGCTGGCCAAATTTGGGACTATTGTGATCGTTTTTGGATGTCGGAGTCTTTATAACATCTGTAGGGCTCGTCTTGGGCTTTCCGAAACATATTATAATAGACAATCCGACTTCAGATGCTCTCTGTAGAGGCCCAAGAAGTTCAGCCCGGATTAACACGAATGTTGCCCAACTCGTGTGGAACCGTTCCTCTTCATTCGTTGATCCAACATCTCTGATAATAACTGATCAAATTTTTGTACCATGGCTTTGTAAAAAAGATTGATATCAATCGTTTCCGGTACATCGTCAAACATATATATATTTTTTTTGGTAACGGATCTAATCAACTTTTTTTTTTTTTTTTTTGAATCAGAATTTGATTAAACTTTTTTTTTTTTTTTTGGGTAACGGATCTAATCAACTTTTTTTTTTTTTTTTTGATCAAACGAAATAAAAGAAATACAAAAAATAAAAAATAAAAATAAAAAAAAGGGATAGATCAAACCTGATTTAGAAGCCTAAGCTCTGATACCAACAGATATGAACCTCACCAAGAACAGTGAGACCCGGAACCAATATATGGTAACGATGGATCGTTTTCTAATTCAAGTTTATAAAAACAAAGAAAATAAAGGACCGTGACCCATTATCTATATAGAGAGAAGAACCAACGGTATTAAGAAGGTTGTAGACGCCACACTCAAGAAAGAGAAAGAAGGTGAGTGATCAGTCAAGGTTTGAACGCCACAAGGTAGAACCTTGATAAGTTCATAGTTCAATGAGGAACCAAGAGAAAAAGTTCTCTCAAATAATATTTTATTCAAAGTCTAATCTGTCAAAATAATACATCAATGCGTCCTTTAAATACTAAGAAAATATCTAAACCCTAGACGACAAAAGAAAAGGAAATAAACTACTCAGCAATTAATTGCCTTACAATTAGGAAAGTAAAAGAATAAAAACTAGCAACTAGTTGACTTTGTTTGGGAAACAAATCAGCTATTTATTTGGGAAATAATTAAAAATAGGAAATATGCTAAAATTCGGAATCCTCTAACCCTAGCTTGTATCTCACGCCCAAATCAGCTTTTTATTAGGAAATATGTTGAAATTCGGACTCCTCAGCTCATGTCTTCGCGCAACAAGATAGATGGCCAAATTTGGGACTATTGTGATCGTTTATGGATGTCGGAGTCTTTATAACATCTGTAGGGCTCGTCTTGGACTTTCCAAAACATATTATAATAGACAATCCGACTTCAGATGCTCTCTGTAGAGGCCCAAGAAGTTCAGCCCGGATTTGGTCTTCAGCAACTCCGAATCAGCCCCCATTAAATGCTTCTTTGATCTTCTTGGCCCTTTTAATTGGCCCAACTGGAACATGCAATGGACCCTTTGTTGATGCTTCTTGATCCTCATCATTCCCCCTCTCTTCAAAAGGATTCGTCCTCGAATCTTCACCGTAATGTTGTTGATAGCCTGCAGCACAAAGGATGGTTCCCCTCTTTCTTCTTTGTTTGATGAATCACCCTTGGAAGACATATTTTCTCTCTTCTTCTTCTTTCTTTTTTTCTTTTTTTTTACAACTGATCCGATCAACTTTTTTTTTTTTTTAATCGGAATCTGATCAAACTTTTTTTTTTTTTTTTTTTTTTTTTTTTTTTAAGAACAAGGATAATTAAATCTGATTTTAGAGCTTGGGACAAATACCAAGTGATGCGAACCCCGAAGGACTTGCCTTGAAACCCAGCAACAATAATGATGCGAACCTCAAAGGACTTGCCTTGAAACCCAACAACAATAATTTGGGAAACTTGCCCTAGAAAGCCAAAATACAAATTTGTTGTGAAAGAAAAAAAAAGGATAGATAAAACCTGATTTAGAAGCCTAAGCTCTGATACCAACTGATATGAACCCCACCAAGAGTAGTGAGACCCAGAACCAATATATGGTAACGAAGGATCGTTTTGTAATTCAAGTTTATAAAAACAAAGAAAATAAAGGACCGTGACCCATTATCTATATGGAGATAAGAACCAACGGTATCAAGAAGGTTGTAGACGCCACACTCAAGAAAGAGAAAGAAGGTGAGTGATAAGTCAAGGTTTGAACGCCACAAGGTAGAACCTTGATAAGTTCATAGTTCAATGAAGAACCAAGAGAAAAAGTTCTCTCAAATAATATTTTATTCAAAAGTCTAATCTTTTTAAAATAATACATCAATGCGTCCTTTAAATACTAAGAAAATATCTAAACCCTAGACGACAAAAGAAAAGGAAATAAATTACTCAGCAATTAATTGCCTTACAATTAGGAAAGTAAAAGAATAAAAACTAGCAACTAGTTGACTTTGTTTGGGAAACAAATCAGCTATTTATTTGGGAAATAATTAAAAATAGGAAATATGCTAAAATTCGGAATCCTCTAACCCTAGCTTGTATCTCACGCCCAAATCAGCTTTTTATTAGGAAATATGTTGAAATTCGGACTCCTCAGCTCATGTCTTCGCGCAACAAGATAGATGGCCAAATTTGGGACTATTGTGATCGTTTATGGATGTCGGAGTCTTTATAACATCTGTAGGGCTCGTCTTGGACTTTCCAAAACATATTATAATAGACAATCCGACTTCAGATGCTCTCTGTAGAGGCCCAAGAAGTTCAGCCCGGATTTGGTCTTCAGCAACTCCGAATCAGCCCCCATTAAATGCTTCTTTGATCTTCTTGGCCCTTTTAATTGGCCCAACTGGAACATGCAATGGACCCTTTGTTGATGCTTCTTGATCCTCATCATTCCCCCTCTCTTCAAAAGGATTCGTCCTCGAATCTTCACCGTAATGTTGTTGATAGCCTGCAGCACAAAGGATGGTTCCCCTCTTTCTTCTTTGTTTGATGAATCACCCTTGGAAGACATATTTTCTCTCTTCTTCTTCTTTCTTTTTTTCTTTTTTTTTACAACTGATCCGATCAACTTTTTTTTTTTTTTTAATCGGAATCTGATCAAACTTTTTTTTTTTTTTTTTTTTTTTTTTTTTTAAGAACAAGGATAATTAAATCTGATTTTAGAGCTTGGGACAAATACCAAGTGATGCGAACCCCAAAGGACTTGCCTTGAAACCCAGCAACAATAATGATGCGAACCTCAAAGGACTTGCCTTGAAACCCAACAACAATAATTTGGGAAACTTGCCCTAGAAAGCCAAAATACAAATTTGTTGTGAAAGAAAAAAAAAGGATAGATAAAACCTGATTTAGAAGCCTAAGCTCTGATACCAACTGATATGAACCCCACCAAGAGTAGTGAGACCCAGAACCAATATATGGTAACGAAGGATCATTTTGTAATTCAAGTTTATAAAAACAAAGAAAATAAAGGACCGTGACCCATTATCTATATGGAGATAAGAACCAACGGTATCAAGAAGGTTGTAGACGCCACACTCAAGAAAGAGAAAGAAGGTGAGTGATAAGTCAAGGTTTGAACGCCACAAGGTAGAACCTTGATAAGTTCATAGTTCAATGAAGAACCAAGAGAAAAAGTTCTCTCAAATAATATTTTATTCAAAAGTCTAATCTTTTTAAAATAATACATCAATGCGTCCTTTAAATACTAAGAAAATATCTAAACCCTAGACGACAAAAGAAAAGGAAATAAACTACTCAGCAATTAATTGCCTTACAATTAGGAAAGTAAAAGAATAAAAACTAGCAACTAGTTGACTTTGTTTGGGAAACAAATCAACTATTTATTTGGGAAATAATTAAAAATAGGAAATATGCTAAAATTCGGAATCCTCTAACCCTAGCTTGTATCTCACGCCCAAATCAGCTTTTTATTAGGAAATATGTTGAAATTCGGACTCCTCAGCTCATGTCTTCGCGCAACAAGATAGATGGCCAAATTTGGGACTATTGTGATCGTTTATGGATGTCGGAGTCTTTATAACATCTGTAGGGCTCGTCTTGGGCTTTCCGAAACATATTATAATAGACAATCCGACTTCAGATGCTCTCTGTAGAGGCCCAAGAAGTTCAGCCCAGATTTGGTCTTCAGCAACTCCGAATCAGCCCCCATTAAATGCTTCTTTGATCTTCTTGGCCCTTTTAATTGGCCCAACTGGAACATGCAATGGACCCTTTGTTGATGCTTCTTGATCCTCATCAGTTGTGATCTGTTATTGATGAGAATCAAGAAGCTTCACCAACGGATCCATTTCATGTTCTAGTTGGGCCAATTACAAGGGGCAAGAGGATCAAAGAAGCATTTAATGGGGGCTGATTCTGAGTTGCTGAAGTCCAAGTTCAGTCCACATAAAGATCAAATCCGGGCTGAACTTCGTGGGCCTCTACAGAGAGCATCTAAAGTCGGATTGTCTATTATAATATGTTTTCGGAAAGCCCAAGATGAGCCCTACAGATGTTATGAGACTCTGTTATCTGTAACAGATCACAACAGGCCGAAATTTGGCCATCTAGTTTGTTGCGCGAAGACTTGAGCTAAGGAGTCCAAATTTCAGCTTTATCCTTTTTAGTTTCCAAAGAATAATGAGTTGATTTGTTTCCGAAATTAAAAGGCTGATTTGTTTCAAAATTTATCCTTCCAAATAGGGAGCAAGTCAACTAATTGCATGTTTTAATTTTAATTTCTTTCTTGATTGTAAGGCATTAATTGCTCATTTATTTTCCTAATTGTAAGGCATTAATTGCTAAATATTTATTTCCTTTTTAGGTTTTAGGGTTTCAGTTTATAAGGGACGAATGGATGTAATATGAGATCAGACTTGATTTGAATGAAATTGGAGAGAATTTTCTCTTTTGTTCTTTGAGAACTAATTGGAACTTATCAGATTTCTCTGTGGCGTTCCTCCTTGACTTATCAATCTAGTATTCCATCCTTGATTGTGGCATCCTCCTTTATACCAAGGTTCACATCTCAATATAGGTGTTGGGTCACGATTTCCATTCGAACCAGAGGTTAGAACGATCTTAGGCATCAATCTTGATACAATCGACATGGTTCGTATCATTTGGTATCAGAGCTTAAGCTCATAACATCAGGTTTTATCTACCCTTGTTCTTCTTCTTCTTCTTGAATTTCGTTTGAAAAAAAAAAATACATACTTAAATTCCGATTGATCAATCCCAGTACAAAAACAAAATATACACCAAAAGCTGCGCTTGATTCCATTCGATCAAGGTCAAAAAAAAAAAAAAAAAAGTACAAAAAAAAAAAATTTGTTGGAAAATTCGTGATCCTAGTTTCTTTGTGATTCGTTGCGATTCGTTTTAAGTGAACCTAGAAATTTTGTTTTATGGTGTAGAGTGTTGCTAAGAAATTCTGATAATTGTTTGAATTAGTTTGATAAGAACCTTTGAGAAATTACGAGTGGAAAAAGGCAAGAGTGGTGAGTTTATCAGAGGGTAAAAGCCAAATTTATTGTGTGAAACACACGAGTGTTGAGTGAATCGAATTATTCGAGTGAAAAACGTGAGGGAGTGCTGTGAGGATCTTCTAATTTTTTTTACAGAAAACAACATGTCCGGAAGTAAGGATAGAGGCACTACTGAAGATTCTTCCATTTCGGTGGTTCTAAAGATTTGGAAGGAAGCATTAGTAGGGGAGATGAGACGGTTGATGAGAGAGGAATTGGATCATCTACATGAGCGTTTAGATCAAGTGGATTATTCATAAAATAGAGAGCAATTTCTCTTTTGTTCTTTGAGAACTATTTCAGAACTTATCAGATTTCTCTATGGCGTTCCACTCCGACTTATCAATCAAGTATTCCATCCTTGATTGTGGTATCTTCCTTTATACCAAGGTTCGCATCTCATTATAGGTGTTGGGTCGCGGTTTCCATCCGAACCAGATCGAAGAACGGTCTTAGTCACAATTCGACGAGGATCGTATCAGTTATTGAGGATGAAGTCTTTAAAACATATGTAGGGCTCATCTTGGGCTTTCCGAAAACATATTATAATAGACAATCCGACTTCAGTTGCTCTTTGTAGAAGCCCACAAAGTTCAGCCCGGATTTGGTCTTCAGCAACTTCGAATCAGCTCATCATTAAATGCTTCTTTGATCCTTTTGGCCCCTTGTAATTGGCCCAACCAGAACATGCTATTGATCCTTTGGTGATGCCTATTGATTCTCATCATTCCCCCTCTCTTCAAAAGGATTCGTCCTCGAATCTTCACCGTAATGTTGTTGATAGCCTGCAGCACAAAGGATGGTTCCCCTCTTTCTTCTTTGTTTGATGAATCACCCTTGGAAGACATATTTATCTCTTCTTTTTTTTTTTTCTCTGTATTTTTATTATTTTTTTTTTAATTTTTATTTTTTTGGTACTAGACGAAATTAAGCAAAAGTTGGGGTTGCAAAATTCGACCAAGGAGGAATAAGGCAAACGAAATAAAAAATAAAATAAGATAAAATAAATAACAAGAAAATAAGAACAAGGATAATTAAATCTGATTTTAGAGCTTGGGACAAATACCAAGTGATGCAAACCCCAAAGGACTTGCCTTGAAACCCAGCAACAATAATGATGCGAACCTCAAAGGATTTGCCTTGAAACCCAACAACAATAATTTGGGAAACTTGCCCTAGAAAGCCAAAATACAAATTTGTTGTGAAAGAAAAAAAAAAAAGGATAGATAAAACCTGATTTAGAAGCCTAAGCTTTGATACCAACTGATATGAACCTCACCAAGAGTAGTGAGACCCGGAACCAATATATGGTAACGAAGGATTGTTTTCTAATTCAAGTTTATAAAAACAAAGAAAATAAAGGACCGTGACCCATTACCTATATGGAGATAAGAACCAATGGTATCAAGAAGGTTGTAGACGCCACACTCAAGAACAAGAAGAAGGTGAGTGATAAGTCAAGGTTTGAACGCCACAAGGTAGAACCATGATAAGTTCATAGTTCAATGAAGAACCAAGAGAAAAAGTTCTCTCAAATAATATTTTATTCAAAGTCTAATCTGTCAAAATAATACATCAATGCGTCCTTTAACTACTAAGAAAATATCTAAACCCTAGACGACAAAAGAAAAGGAAATAAACTACTCAGCAATTAATTGCCTTACAATTAGGAAAGTAAGAGAATAAAAACTAGCAACTAGTTGACTTTGTTTGGGAAACAAATCAGCTATTTATTTGGGAAATAATTAAAAAAAAAAAAAAGGAAATATGCTAAAATTCGGAATCCTCCAACCCTAGCTTGTATCTCACACCATAATCAGCTCTTTATTAGGAAATATGCTGAAATTCGGACTCCTCAGCTCAAGTCTTCGCGCAACAAACTAGATGCCCAAATTTGGGCCTGTTGTGATCTGTTATAGAGGACGAAGTCTTCATAACATCTGTAGGGCTCGTCTTGGGCTTTCCGAAAACATATTATAATAGACAATCCGACTTCAGATGCTCTCTATAGAGGCCCACAAAGTTTAGCTCGGATTTGATCTTCAGCAACTCCGAATCAGCCCATCATTAAATGCTTCTTTGATCCTTTTGGCCCCTTGTAATTGGCCCAACCAGAACATGCTATTGATCCTTTGGTGATGCTTATTGATTCTCATCAAACTCCAAGGTCAATAATTATGAAATATTAATTAAAGAGTTTAATTAATTTTTTCTAAGAATTATTGGAGCTCAAAGCCGTAGGTCCATTAGGTCCCCTTGCTAGCCCTATACGATTGATAGTAACACAGACTTACGGAGAATTGGATGGTCCAGTTAATTGTGTTATGAAAGTAACTTAAATATATTTTGGGAATTAATTAAATGATGTGATTATTTAATTGTTGAATTAAATATTATAAAGAATATGATTATTTAATTGACATATTAATAATAAAGAATTATTAAATTGTCATATGGAGGTTTTAATTTATAACCTTGACAAAAACAATAAAATAATAAGTGATTATTTTTATTTATTCTAAATAAGTCAAAGGTTTAAACCCTAGTAAAAAGTAATAATTAAATAAGGATTTAGAATCCTATTTTAACTTGGATTACTAAACCCTAGGTTCCTAGTAAATAAGATATACTTGTCAGGAAAAAGAAGCTAAGTGAAACCCTAGAGAGAAAGAGAGGGTGTGGCCACATAAGAAAAAAAAGAAAAAGTTTTTCTTCTTTGCTTGTAGGTTGGCCGAATTCTATAGGGGAAACAAAGTGTTGTCTTCCGATTCTCTCAAGCCTCTATTCAACTGCTCTTGGAATCCTTGATGTGCCCACACACACATAGTT
This sequence comes from Acer saccharum, assembly GCA_030490815.1. Lineage (NCBI taxonomy): Eukaryota > Viridiplantae > Streptophyta > Magnoliopsida > Sapindales > Sapindaceae > Acer > Acer saccharum. Next base: position 33,265,346 of record CM059877.1, read on the forward strand.
GCTAGATCATGGGACATAGCTAGGAAGGCTTAGTGGTATTGGATCATGAAGAATGATCGAAAAGAAAATGAAGGAGTGTTCTTCAAAGGTATGAAAACAAATATCTTCCTCATATTCGTGTATATACAAAAGGTCCCAAGAAGACGATAGAGATTTTTTGAAACCTATCGTTCTTATTTTATTGATTAATTTAAACTCTTTTCCGCTGCGCGACTTACAATTGGTATATGTTGTTTTCTAAACTTTCTAAACCACTGTTTCAAGTGCACATTTACTTGCCTTTGCTTGTTGTGATTAGGAACACATCGATGCACACCAAATATTTCCAAGATCTAATCTCACGTCGGCATATGTTCAAAGCTTTGGAATTCGGTTGATCGATACAAGTAGCACGTTTAGCGGGGACATAAAACCAAGCATTTGGTGGGAGGCACCCCACCTAGGTACAATTTCTTTCCTTGCTTATTTTTAATTTGTTTTATTTCTTGCTTTTTAGTTTCTTGTTTAGAATAAAGGTGTGAATTGTTTGTGATAGTGGATTTAGGCTTTGATGATCACATATTTTGTCCACATGGATTGTGATGATAACTCTTGATGAATTTACATTGATATATCTCTTGAGTTGATGATGAGCATATAGGATGTTATTGAACCTCTTGATTCCAATCTTTGGGATAAATTTTTATATGGACATTGATGGTGTTTTAAACTCTTTGATTATGGATGTGTGTTGTGCCGCATTTACCAGTTTTTATATGCCCCAAAGACGTTGAGGATAATGTCTAATTTATGTTTGGAGGTGTGTGCGCAACACTGTCTCTTGTTTGCAAATTGTGTGTAAATATTTTGGGCCTAATTTTTCAAAATTTTGAAAATCTTGTGATAATGTCATGCTTGAGCATATTTTGCTTGTTGAGATTGTGCCATTGTGTGTGCGAGTAAGGAATTGTGCATCTTTGCGTTGCATAGTTTAGATTAACTTCATGCCATTTAGAGTTGCATTGTGAAAAGCGTGCTAGTTCTTTTCTCTTGATTAGAGCTCGCAAGCTAAGGTGAAATCTCTTCAACCTCTTAATGATTAATTTAGCTTGTTGGAATATTAGGGGTCTGAATGCTACCCCTAAACAATTAGAAGTTAAGAAGATGATACTTGACCACAAGCTTAGTCTAGTTTGTTTAATTGAGACAAGAGTAAGTATGATCCATAAGCCTCTTGTAGTCAATTCAGTTTTCATGGATTGGGAAATGCTTGACAATTACAATAGTCATGATCTTGGTAGAATTTGGATTGGTTGGGATCCTAGGATCCTCAATATTACAAAAATTTTTGAAACTGATCAGATTATACATTGCCAAGCTCATATTTTGGATGGTAATGACAGGTTCCATATCTCTTTTGTTTATGGTTCTAATGTTGATAGTTCTAGAAGAGCTCTTTGGCATAGTATATGCTCTAATCAGCAAGATACTCCTTGGATGGTTCTTGGCGATTTCAATGTCTCTAGGAGGGTGAATGAGTCAGTTGGGGGTTCATCACGTATTTCCTCAGCTATGGAAGAGTTTAATGACTGTCTTTATGTTTCTGATCATGATGACCTTTGTTTCTCGGGTTTTTCTCCACACTTGGTGTAATAAGAGAAGAATTGGCTGCATCTCTAAGAAGTTGGATAGAGTTCTTGTTAATAAGGAATGGATGACCAAGTTTGAGCACTCTGAAGCCATTTTTCTTCCTCCTAGCATCTCGAATCACAGCCCATCTTTGGTTAAGCTCGAATTGCAAGGTAATAAGAAGAATTGCCCTTTTAAAATTTTCAATTTTCTAACGGAAAGGAAAGACTTTCTTCCTTTGGTTGAGAGTTGTTGGCAGGAGAATTTTCATGGCAATATGCAATTTCAGCTTTGCTCTAAGCTCCGACATTTAAAGAAGGTTTTAAAGTCCCTTAAGAATACAGTGGGGGATTTGACAGTTAAATCTATTGAGGCCAAGGCTGCTCTTGTTGATTGCCAAAGTCTTCTTGATCTGCAGCCTCTTGATGAAGGCCTTAGAATGCAAGAGAAGGAGCTTATTAGCTCTTACACATTGGCTCTTCAAACGGAGGAGGATTTTTTGAGGCAAAAATCTAGAGTTCAATGGCTTAAGGTTGGTGACCGTAACACCTCCTATTTTTTCAAAGTCATCAATGGAAGACGCAATAGAAGTAAGATCCTCTCTATTACTGGAGAAGATGGTTCCTTGATTGAAGGAGATACTCAAATCAAATTGAGGCTATTCGTCACTTCCAAAATATTCTTGGCTGCTCTTTGCCTTCTAGACATGGTTCTCGTCCTTTGAGAAATGTTATTGATAAACACATCTCCACTGATGAAGCTGATTTCATGAGTAGAGAGGTCACAAATGATGAAATTCGTGTGGTTTGCTTTTCTCTCCACCCTAATAAGGCTCCTAGTCCAGATGGTTTTAATGCTCATTTCTTCAAAAAGACGTGGCACATCGTTGGTGATGATGTTATTAATGCTATTCAAGAATTCTTTCGTACTGGCCTTCTTCTTAAAGAGCTCAATGCTACGATTCTTACTTTGGTCCCTAAGGTCCCTAATCCATCTAAAATGACGGACTTTAGACCAATCTCTTGCTGCAACACTCTTTACAAGATCATTGCTAAGATCATTGCCAATAGAATCAAGCCTTGTCTTCCTGGTATTATTAGCCCCTCCCAATCAGCCTTTGTGGCAGGTAGGAGAATTGGTGACAACATTCTTCTTGTCTAAGAGCTAATGAGAAATTACCACAAAGATGATGGTACGCCAAAGTTGGCCCTTAAGGTTGATTAGGGCTTCTTACTTGACACTCTTGCTGCGTTTCAGTTTCCTTTGAAAGTCATAAATTGGATTAGAGCTTGCCTTACTACTCCTAAGTTCTCTATCTCTATTAATGGTGAGCTTGCTGGTTTCTTCTCTGGAAAGAGGGGTCTTCGACAAGGGGACCCTATGTCTCCATATCTCTTTGTTATGGCTATGGAGGTCCTCTCGAAACTTTTAGCCAATCATATTGCGGACTCTCCTAACTTCAAATATCATTGGAAGTGCGACAAGATTAAGCTTTCTCTCTCACCTTTGCTTTGCTGATGATCTTATCATGCTTTGCCATGGTTCCTATCATTCAGCTCTTGTTCTCAAATCAGCCCTCGATGAGTTCTCCTTGTTGTCGGGTCTTGGTGCTAATCATGCTAAGAGCAACACTTTCATTTCCGGAGTGCCTGATGCAATTAGTCAGCAGCTCATCAACCTTTTTGGTTACACGGTTGGTTCCCTTCCTATTCGTTATTTGGGGATTCCTATTATCTCTTCTAAATTGAATTTGCGTGATTGCTCTCCCCTTGTTGATAAAGTTTCGAGTAGACTTTCTTCTTGGTTGAATCGGTGCCTTTCTTATGCTGGTCGTCTTCAACTTATTATCTCGGTCTTAACCAGTAGTCAAGTGTTTTGGGCTAGTCATCTTTGTCTTCCTAAGAAGGTCTTAAAGGTTATTGAGCAGAAATTTCGTAGCTTTTTATGGAATGGGGTTGACGGTAGCAGCAAAGGTTCTAAAATTGCTTGGTCTGATATTTGTATTCCTAAAAAAGAGGGTGGTCTTGGAATCAAGGACCTCTCTTTGTGGAATAAGGCGCTAATGATTAGGCACATTTGGAATCTGGTTTATGGCACTAATAATCTTTGGACTTCTTGGATCAATGCCTACCACCTCAAAGGTTCAAGTTTGTGGGAGGTGAAAGCTCCTCATACCTGTTCTTGGAATTGGAGAAAGCTTCTTCATCTTAGGCCTTTAGTTCGTCCTTTATTTCAGCACATTATTGGTAGTGGCTTGAACACTTCCTTATGGTTTGATAATTGGCACCCTGATGGCCCCATTCGTTCGAAATGGAGTTCCTATGTTATCTACAATTCTGGTCTCCCTATAAATGCAAAGGTTAATGCCATTGTCCGTGGTGATAATTGGAGATGGCCTGTTACTATGTCAATTGATCTTGCTGAAATAAAGAGTCGTATGCCTTCTTACAATCCAAACTCCATTTTAGATGATATTATTCGGTGGCTCCCCTCTCCAAATGGTATTTATTCTGCTGCTTCTACTATGGAGTCTTTTAGAACCCATCACTCTCTTGTTCCTTGGTTTAATATTGTGTGGTTCCCTCAGAATATTCCGAGGATGGGTTTCATCCTTTGGTTGGCTATTAAAGGTAGGCTTTCTACCTTGGATCGTGTTCAGCGCTACGATCCTCAAGTTATTGCTACATGTGTCCTTTGCAATTCTCAAAACGAAACTCATGCCCACCTTTTCTTTGAGTGTTTGTATAGCAAAGCCATTTGGACTCATCTCTTGAACAAGTGTGGTTGTACTTGGATTGGTCTCAGCTGGAATGATTTAATTGATTGGGTTTCCATTCATTGGAAAGGGAACTCTCCTTCCATTGTGACTAAATAGCTTTGCCTTGTAGTGGCTGTCTACTTTATTTGGAGAGAGCGAAATTGTCGTATTTTTGAGAGCTCTAGAAGGCCTAATGCAGAGGTTACCCGGACCATTATTGACACTATTCGTAGCCGGCTTTGTTCTATCAATTTAAAGGATTGGCCTCTGATTGCTATGAATTGGAATGTAACCTCTGGATGATTCTTGTGTTGTTGGCTATTTGTTTGCTTTCTTTGTGTTTTTTGCTTTGTTAAAGCTTTTGTTTAGCTCTTGCTTTTGAGCTTGTTGTTTTTGAGCTTTTTGTTGAGCTTGTTTTGGGCCTTATTGCTCTAGTTTCTTTGTTTCCTAGGGTATGCCCCTTGTATTTGTACATTCTTTCCTCTTTCTATGATACTATTTATTTACCCAAAAAAAAATATATATATTCAATTGTGCTTGAAGGATAGGAATTAATAATGGAGACTTCCCGTGAGGTTCACAAACACGGCCTAAAAAGCTTATTTTGAGGGACATTTTTCACTCTTTAAACACTCATTCTAACACACATGTTAAGCATATTTAAAATGTTTCATTTGCACTTAAATGTTGTTTGCCGTAGAACATTATGGACTGCTTGTGGATGCCTTAATTGACTTTGTGGACAAATCTTTAAAGATGATTTTAGGCAATGCATGTGAAAAACCACTAAATTGGCCTAAAAACTTCCAATCCCTCTAATGTGTGTGCTCTCATGCCTATTTGAAGCCAAACACAATTAAGCTTTTCATTCATGAACCACATCAACATAAACCATATAGCCTATACACTAGACTTACCTTGTACCAATAAGGCTTAGGGGTTGAATGTAAGCTTTGAGGTGTATTAAAATTGTAAGGCATGTACCTAGGCATGTATGTATGTGCAAACACATTAAAAAGATGAATTGCAATGCTTGAAAAGAAAAGACAAGCAAAGCAAAGAAAAGAAAAGCAAAGCAAAAGAAAGAAAAGAAAAGATGAATGAGGCACTAAGTGCCTTGATGAATTATATGGATTAAATGAGCTACTCAATAAAAATTAAGAGTAGAAGATGCACAAAATGAATTGTAAGCCTGGATGCCAAAGTGTGGAATATGCAAGTTGTAATGAGCAAATTGTGCTAAAATTAGAATGTATGCCATAGTGTGACCATTGGGTGTTTAATAACAATTTTTTCCATTTGTTGACTCATCATTCACATTAGGCCCCATTATAACCAAATGAAAGACCTATTTGATCTTTAGGGATGTCCACTTTGGAAATTTTGGTTGATGCATGTTCTTTTCAGTTCATGGCTTTCAATTCCAATCATGAGACTAATTTTCAAAATTTGTGTTTTTAAATGATCATGTGCAATTATATTTGATATCCTGAACATAAACTCATATTGCATATGTGTTAGGTTTTTTGTTTGTCTTGGCATGTATTCCATATCAAAACGATGTTGTCTTGTAATGTTTAGTGGTCTAAGAATTGAAGATTCCAGTCGTCAAAGAAAGACTTGGCCATAACTCATGCAAGATGCCGGCTTCAAAGAGAAATGTGCTTCATCGTTCTACAAAGGTATATAAGACCTCATTTATCTTACAAGGCTAGGCACACACACACATGGTATTCATATGTGTCCCTTCATGGTTGAACATCATTTAAATATCACTTTCACGTACTTGGTAATGTATGCTCATGCATTAGCTTTAATTTGATAAACATTGTAATTTGCATGTTCTAGGACTACGTCTAGGAAAGGCATACATATGTGATTTTGTGTGTATATGTTTCCGTATTTTTTGTTTTAGACTTGAACATGATCTCTTATGATTCCTTATTGAGTCCCAGTCATTTTGGTTACTCATTCATTAGGTTTCGAATCCAAACGATGTAGCTACACTACTTTTCGTTCTCATTCGTTGAGTTGTTTTCATCGTCATATTTCGAGATGATTTCTCAACCTGTTGTCAAAGTTTCATAGTCATCGTTGTACGTGAGGGAGTCACGATTCGTAATCCGAAGACAGATTCAAAATTGGAGTTCGGAGGCCTGGATACGGCCGAAGAACGTGAGCGGTGCACGGGAGAAGCAAGCGGGGCCAAGTGGCCAAGCTTGGCCACCACGTGTGGAGGCCATGGGCCACACGGCTAGGGCAGGCCTCTGCCCCCGTGTGGCACACGCACTCCACATGGCCAGGGGGTGACGTGGCACTCTCTGGTTGGCCGGTTTGCTCCTTTCTCTCTCTTCCTTTTAAATATTCCAATTCCCTCCAATTCATTTTCAAGAAGAAAAAAGTTGAATCCCGTCAGATTTTTCTCTCCAATTTTTCTCAACTTCCAAACACCATAACTTTCTCATACGAACTCAAAATTGAGTGATTCAAGTTGGAGATTATTTGTAATCGAGTCCTCTACCTTTTCCAAGTGATTTGGTAGTTTTTTGATCGACTTTTCTGGTGGTTGCATACAGAAAACCGAACCAGCTCGAGAATCCAAGGTAGTGTTCATATCTTTGGGATTTCTTCTTTTATAACCTTCAATTACCTTGTGGTTTCTTCTTCTATATATATGTGTATGTATTATGAATGCTACAGAGAAAGATAGCTTCATAATCAATCTTAATCAAAACTCTAATTAGAGACATATGTGAACTAGTTTCTTAGATTCTAGGTTTTTCACATGCTTGAGAGTTGTATTGTGATTAGATTGATATCTAGGATTATTTGTGACTTGATTGAATCATTTTATGATTAATAATCCTTGAAATTTGTTTTGATCTTTGATTGATGTAATCTAGGATTAAGGCTCTTGTATGTGTTTTAGAGACATCTAGGATTCAATTGATTTGTCAATATATCAATGCTCTAAATCTTTGGCTAGAATATTCATTAAATAAATTTTATGATTCTAGCAATTTTTGTGTATGTTCATGACATCTTGAATATGTACCTCATGTATATGTTTTTATTCAAGTGTTATTTGTATGAATAGAACTATGAGCTTTTGTGTTAGATGCTTTTCACTTGCTCTAGGTTTAATTCATGTTTTTGGCATCTAGATTACTTTTCTTGTGTTCTCACATGTTTAGGTCTAGTTTTTCCATGGAATGTATTGATCACATGGTCTATGTTGAATTGATTATTTGCATCATTTGCATTCACATGATCATACTAGGAAGTCCTTGTAAAAGGCATGAAGTCTTGACTAGGACAAGGAGTCCAGAGAGTCAAGCAAGGAAGTCTTGGTTAGGACGTGAGGTCCGAATAACTAAGCAAGAAGTTGTGGCTAGAGTCGGGAGGACTCGGATAGTCATGCATGGGAGGCTCCCTAGAGGCATGAGTGCATTTGATAGAGAGTTGACTTGTATGTTGGTAGGCCTAGGCATATGGATAGACATAGACTTTAAAAGAGCGGGGTACATGGGATGTGTATGCACTCTTGAGGAATTTCTAATCTTCCATCGATATTGGTTTTGTATGTTGTCTAATATATGGTGGCTCCGCATCATTGAGGGATTTCGTACTTTCCAATAGGGTTGGGTAGACATAGACTCCACTAGGTATGTGAGCTAAAGATTGGTCACTTTGTAGAATTTCTAATTTACCTTCCAATATATATAAGTACCCAATGGTTATAGTTCAACCTGTGGATGTTTCCTCTTTGGAGGTTTTACCACATTAAAAAATCTCTTGTGTTAATTCTTCCTATCTCTATCTCTTATATTAGTATATGTGTATGTTGTTATCTTGTTGCATAATATTCACTTGTAATGTATATTGTAACAAGATTTTGTAAAGTGTGATTTGTGAACTTATGTCTTTTGATCTTATTTGTAAATATAATTCTTTTGTATATTGTTTTTCTTGTGTATAGCATTATTTGATTATACTTGTAATACATTGAACAAATATTGAAATACAAGTATTCTTTAATGTTGAGTTTATGAGTTCTTATACCTCATACAACTAATTGATATTCATAGACTATGCTTATATGATCATATGATTATCTTGTCTATGTATGGATTTATGGTTTACGTGTTGTATGTAAGGCTACCTTGAGGGACAAACGAAAGTTTGTTCAAGGGATTGAAAAAGGCGTAAAAACCATTCACCCCCCCCTCTAGGTATGCTTTAAGCTATTTAACTCCGTTTGTATACTTTCAATATGGATTATGAGTGAAGCCTAAGATCTGTGCAAAAATGAGAGAATCCGGTGAGGATTAGATATCGAGGCGAATTACATCCTCTACCGAATGGCACTCTAGCTTTTTAAGCTTTAGCATCTTGAATGTAGGATCGCTGTAAGGTCCTCATATTTGATTGACTTATTTCATTGACAAACCACATTTGGGGATGCTTTTGTAATGGGTAGCTTAGGTCCTCGATAACAAGCTTCCAAGCATCCCGGTGACTTCAAGAGCAAGAGCGAAAGGTAAATCACTTGACTTGCCTCTTGAAGAGATTAGTCTGCACACACACTAGATGCATGCTTTGTTCATCTTGCATTTGTGTTCTAATTTGTTATATATGTGCATCCTTTACACAATCACACTTGCACTTCATTGTTAGATCTAAGTGTGGTTTGTATGATGTAATTCGTTTCCGTTTGTGTGATCGGAAATATCCGTGCTTGCATGATGATATGCATATCTTAGTGCAATGGTTGACCATTTGAGAAGGTCTCATTCTTCTCTTGGATTAGTGTTAGTTATGGTGCGGTTGATTGGAGTAAGGTGTCTAGTTTCAAAAGATTGAATTTCAATGTTTCAAATGTTTTCAAAACTTACCTTTGCATGGTCTTGTGACCATAATGTTTTATACAAAGTTTCAAAATGAGTTTTGAAATTTCTTTACAAACTAGACACCCATACCTTTCCAACGGTATATTATTTGTAATATTTCATGACCGTTTGAATTGGTTTTGAAATCTCCAAAGAAAGCACTAAAACAGGGCAACTCTGTTTTTATTCGAATCTGACCTTTGGTCACTTAATTGACCATAACCTTTTCAATAGACATCCAAATCTTGTTTTTAAATTGGATTAGAAAGTAGACTTCCATACCTTTCCAACGGTATATTATACGAAAGGTTTCGATATCTTTTTGTCATGTTTTGGTGCGCTCAAATTTTGAGTTGAAGTTTTGACGCATGATTCGGCGGTCTAACCGCTGATTGGGCCACCGAATGCCCAGTGACGTCTTTATAACATTATCAAGACCTCGTAGCTTCATTTGGCACCTATAAATACCCCATTATATCTCCTTCTTCAATATAACTCTCCCAACTAAAACCCTAGAGAGAGAATTTATATTCTTGAGAGAGAAAGAGAGATTTTTGAAAGAGAAAGCACCAAGCTTGCTTCTTTAACTCTCCAAACCCAAAACCCATTCATGCATCTCTAAAGCATGGGTCTTCTTTGTTTCATTACTAGGTAAGTTAGAACTTCACTGAACATTTATTGTTCTTTTTACTCTAGATTAGGTATTTATTGCTTGATTAAATACCTTGACTCATTTATTGCATATATTTATGAGTCTTGATAACATGATTAGGTTTATATGATTTTGGCCCTCATTTCCTTCCCTTTTTGCACGATTTTTGGGCAATATCCCTTGATTTAATGGTGTGAATTAAGCGTTTTCAGGTATTCCTAAAGATCAGGGGCATTGGAGTAATTTTGGAGAATTAGGGGCAAAAGTATAATTATTGAAGGAAGATTGAAGAAATTGTGGTTTTGTAAGAGAGCAAGGGAGCTTTCTGTAATATGACAAGAAAATCAGGCAAGTGCACCACGTCAAATAAGTGATGTAGTGCGTTTTGTAGTTGGGTTTGGGCCTCTGGTTGCACTCCAGCCCACAACTAAATGCACCTTCAATGAAAGATAGAAGACTAAGCTTGATTACACGCCAGTACACTTCTAATTGCACCCTAGAGTAGACAAAACACTTAAGCCTTAGTGCACCCCAGCCCACTGCTAAACACACCCTATCTCCTTCAACCTCCATCTTCTTCCCCACGCCCACCTTCATTGCCAGCCTCCAAACCCTAGCTTTCTACAGTCACCGGAAAGCGACCTATCTCTAGCTGACTTTAGGTGCAGGTGATCGACAGCTCGCGCGACCAAGATTGGACCATTCTTGGCTCTCCAAACCGCCAGGATCTCCATCCATGATCTCCTCCAATCTCGCCCGCATTGCCCCCAATTCCAGCCGTGACACCACCGCGAAAATGCTCTACAATTGTCGCGGTTCAACTCTTCTCCGTCGCAGTAGTGAAATCCAAAGCAACAGAGAGCCATTTGTACACCTGACACCGTCGCCCCTAAGTGTCACCTGAAAACCACCGCAAATTTTAACAGCGGCCATATCTGATTAGGTGGGAAAATTATGAAAAGGCCCCATCCAAGGGACTAAATGGTAATTTGCCATGCTAGAAGGGTGTTTTGGTAATTGATCATATGTGACCTGATTTGAACACCCTATAAATTCATCATAGTTTTCTCCTTTCAAAAAGGACTTGAGCAATCAAGAAATTCCTTCTTCCACCATTCCTAATCCCACCATTTCTCCTCTCCAATCTCATAAAAAAACAACTAGATTACCTCACCTAAATCACTATTCTCTACCCATTTTCTACATCCATTTCCTTTGTCACTTTCCATTTGACTCCACCTATCTAGACATACACTCATCACCCAATCTTTGCTTAAGATTCAAGCAAGGGAGCTCAAGGAAGGATTAAGCTTACAAGAGAGACCCAAGGGTGATTTCTCTACATTTTACTTCCATTCTTTGCTTGTTATTATGTGTAATTAAACCCCCATTTTAGGGAGATGATTTGAGGGACTTTTAGACATTGAGTATTTATTAAAGCTTTGAATATTATGTTTGCACAATTATAGTTTTATTCACTTTTAATTAGATCTTGCACTTATGTGATTGATTGAGTTATTGACACACTTATTGATTGCAATATGTTGTAGGATTTATTTGTGATAAAATTGGTTGAGTTATTGACACACTTGATTGATTGTAGCACATAGTGAATAGGATAGGCTTTAGCAGGGTAGATCAACCACGATTGCCTAGGCCTTTGATCATCACTAACCGATCTCACCTTGACCCCATTTCCTTAATCGGTTAGGCATTTTGGTGGGAAGTTGTTTAGGGTTCGTAGTGACAGCCTAAACAACAATTTCGAATGAGACCGGTCCTTAATTGTGTAGATTGTACATTAATGAAGCCATGTATGAATTGCTCATAGTCCATTAGCTACTCTATCATTTCCCTAGAATTCCTATTAATTGTTTAAATCATTCTCTTATCTAGGTTGTTGATATTGGATTCCTATCTATTCATGTTCTCTTTACATTTTGTTATTTTTATTTTACATGTATGTTCGATGGTTTCTTAAACCATACACCATTCAAACTACCATGATTTACTTTACTGCATATAAGACTTGTTAATTAATTCAACTAATTACTCTAATTCCCTGTGGAACGAATCATTGCTTACCATTTTACTAATTTTACACCCTAAGGGATTTTCAAGTGGTCAAACTCGGTTTTCAAAACGATCACATAAAAACGTATTTTGTTGAGTACAAAATGATGCTCATCACACACACACACAATTCATTCATAAGTGTCCCTACACTGTAGCGCTAAATTAGTATAACACATTCACATGTTTTAGTATGCTCATGCATTGATCTTATATTGTCATACATTGAAGAAATGCATGTACTAGGACTATGTCTCGAAAATTGCATACTTGTGTGATCTTATGTTTATTTGTTTGTGTGTAAGTGATTTGGACTTGAATATGTTCTTAAATGATTCCTTGTTGAGTTCCGGTCATTTCGGATACTCACTCATTAGATTTTGAGTTCAAACTAGGAAGTTACGAAACTTTACATTCTCTAACAATGCGTTGTCTTCGTCTTAGTATATCGAGTCAAGTTCACATCCAATTGTCAAAGTTTAATAGTCTTCCTCATGTGTTAGTGAGTTACAATTCATAATCTGGAAACGGATTTCAATTCTGAGTTCGAAGGCCAAAGGACTGTCGAAGAACTCAAGGGGAGCGCGAGGAGAAGAATGAAATGAGAGAAGGCCAAAAGGGAGGCCTTCCCGTGGAGGCACGTGGCCACCACAGGAAGGGAGGCTCTCGGTCTCCTCACGGTGGCCACCCGCCTCCACGGGAAAGGCAAATAGCCACCTACCAAGTGGGCCTCATCCCTCTTTCATTTTCCCTCTCATTCTCTTTAAATGTTCTCTCTCTCACTTGTTCATTTCTAAGAAGAAAATTTGAAATATTGAGTTGAAATTTTCTCTCCAACTTTATCATCTTCCAAACACCATAACTTTCTCATTCGGACTCCGAATTGAGTGATTTAAGTTGGAGAATCTTCGTAATCAAGTCCCCTACCTTCTCCAAAAGAGTTTGCAGCTGTTTGATCGAGTTTTGTGGTGGCTCTTCATTCAAAACCGAACCAGCTTGGGATTCCTAGGTATTGAACTAAACTTTGTGATTTAATCTTTTATGATCTTCAATTACCTTGGGTTTTCTTCTTCTATATGTATGTGTATGTATGATGAATGCTATTAAGAAGGATAGCTTCAAATCAATGCTAATCAAGTCTAATTAGAGACAAATGTGAACTAGTTTTCTATGATTCTAGTATTTCACATGTTTGGGAGTTGTATTGTGCTTAGCTTGATATCTAAGGTTATTTGTGACTTGATTGACTCATTTTATGATTAACAACCTTGGCATGTACTTGGATCCTTTAATTGAACAAATCTAGGATTAGCACATTTGATTTTATGTTTGGAGCTATCTAGGATTTAATTGATTATTAATTATATCCTTGCTCTAAATACGTGCTAGATTATTCATTGATCATATTTTGTGATTCTAGCATTTTTGGTGTATGTTTATAATATCTTGAATATGTGCTTCATGTATATAATTTATTCAAGTATTAGTTTTATGAATGAAACTAGGAATCACATATGTTGGGTGTGTCACACGCTCTAAGTTTCGATTCATGATTTTTATGACTAGACAATTTTTTACTTGTGTGCTCACATGACTAAGTCTATTTTTACATGAAGTGTACATGATCCATATATTTCATATGTACATGCATCATTTTGTGTGATTGCATCTCTTGGATTGTAAACTAGAATATCATACATTGTGTGCTCATTGTCTAATTCTAGTTTCCATAGTTCATATTGATCATATGTCCTATGTTGATTGTGCTTACATCATTTACATCACATAGATCACTTGCCTTGTAAAAGGTGGAAGTCTTGGCTAAGAGTGTGAGGCTCTAAGTAAGCCTATGCAAGGGAAGTCTTGGCTAAGAGGTGTGAGGCCTCTAAGTAAGTCCAAGCAAAGTCTTGTCTAGGGGTGTGAGGCTCCGGTTAGACAAGCAAGGGGTGTTTTGAACACACTTTTTCTGTTGTTAGGAAATCGCGATTCAAAAGATGTTTATAATAAAATTCCTACGCAATGTGCTCTATGTTTTGAAAACAAGTAAAGCGGTAAGCAAAGGTTCGTTCAACAAGGATTAGGTTAGATTAATCAATTTGCAATATATTCTAAGTTAGTCTAATCTAGGTGCATAAAACATAAATCATATTTTGGGCTTTTGATTGGTTAGAGATAATAAACTAGAAAAGTAAATAACAATAATATAAAGAGAAGTTGAATAGATAGGAAACCAATTTCAACAATACTAGATAGGAGAATGGGTTTAACAATTAATATAGATTCTAGGGAATTTATGGAATTACAAGCGAGAATGGGTACTGCCTTTAAAGTCTCATTAATGGACAAATCTCATATATCATAACCATTTATTTTCTAGGTTGTGTTTAGGTCATTACTATGAACACTAAACATCTTCCCACCAAGATGCCTAACCGATTAAGGAAAAGGGGTCTAGGTGGGATTGGTTGGTTACAAATAAAGGTTTAGACTAGTGTGGTTGATATACCCTCTACTAGTCTAGCCTATTCACTAAGTTCTTTAACCAACCAAGGGTGTCAATCCAAGATTAGTTTCACAACTATTTATCCCACACAAGAGTATGATCTACTAGCGATATACATTGCAAATTATATAATATGTAGAATCAAAATATAAAGTGAATATAAAACATATAAAGATTCAATTACAAATAGCTTAAGCAATTGCCTACAACCACAAATTCCTCAAATCTATCCCTTAGATTATGGGTTTAGTTATACATAGTTACAATCAAATAAAAAGGAAGTGATAGATAAGGAAATCACCCTTAGGCCTCCTTCTTTAGTGCTTGCTCCTTCCTCTCTTTGATTGCTCCTAGTGCAAAGAGTGGTGGTAGAGGATGTGTCTAGATAGGTGTGTGTTTAATGGGTGGTGACAAATGTATTAAGATGTAGAGAATGGGAAGAAAGGAATGATTTAGGTGAGGTAGTCTAGTTATTTGTTGATGAGATTGGAGAGGAGAAATGGTAGGATTAGGATGGGTGGAAGAAGGAATTTCTTGCTTGAACAAGTGTATTTTCAAAGGATAAAATATGATGTATTTATAGGTTAGAAAGCTAGGGTACAAAATAGGCATGAAAGGACCAGAATACCCCTCTTGAATGGCTGACATTCCGACACTGGAAGTCCTACGCTGGAAGTTCTACGCTGTCGCCCTTTGTCCTTCTATGTCGCCATATGGCGACATCTTTGTCGCCATTATGTCGCTATGGCGACAATGTCTAACGTTGGAATTCCAACGTTGTCGCCATTTCTCAAGTGGCGACATAAGTGGCGACGCTTGGCTTCCTTCTTTGTCGCCATATGTCAAGTGGCAACATAAAGTGGCGATGAGACCTGATTGATTAAGCTTGGAATAAAACCTTCTGTCGCCATGGCGACACAAGTGGCGATGCTTTGTGGCGACAATGCCCTGTTTTGCCAACTTGTGCACCATTTGTACCAAACTTCTCTTCTTCTTCACAAATACCCTTGAGGCCTAAATAAACCTGAAACACTCGATTTAACGACATTAAATACGGGGAAAATGCTCGAGAATCAAGCATAAAGAGGCGGGAATGAGGGCTAAAATCATACCAATTTTGGCTCGATCAAATACCCTCAAACCTATCTGTTAACCGAAAATTGTCATTGGGGTGATATTTCCAATTAACAATTCTAGAGGGACCAGGATCGGGATAGATCTTGGTCGGAGAGGTATCAGGTAGTTTGATACCCTTCGCTTCCTAAAGATTCACTAAGAATGGCGTATGAGTGTAGTAAGAATAATAAATTGAAGCATAAGGTAGGACGAATAATCAACTCATTTTATTCAAAATAAACACATGGTGAGGTTACAATCAATCGTTGGCATAACTATCAATATATGAGAAAAGCAAGCTAAACTTGATAGATAATGGAGATGGAGCTCTCGTGTATGTCGATAAGTGGAAAAGTATGAGGTAGGGTTTTTGGTCCCCTTTTCTCTGTGATCATGCGATGAATATATAGGTCCGTGTCTTGCCATGCACTCCTAGAACTTTGGTCTAGGGTTTTAGCGATTTACGGGTCCTTCACTAGCGATCCCTGAATTCGTCGGGGTCTTGATCCTTATAATCCAGTGATTCCTTTTAAACTGAAAGAGTTGACTCCCTTTTGAATGGGATTCTTGAAAGGCGGGAATGCATGTAATATTCTGCCTCAAACGATGGTGTTTAATGTTTGTCTTTCTTTTCGGTTTGTTGATCGGGGTACCTGCTTCTCGCTTTAGGCGGGGTCGGAGTACTGGGATTTACTAGGTGTCTGCTGCTAGCTTTTGGTGGATCGAGATACTTAAGTACCTTGCCTTCTTCTTGTCTTTCTCGAATTATGTTAGAGCGTATCGAGATACCGGGGTACTGGGGTATCTGGAGGCCGATTGGCACGAGGATTTTGTAGTGGTGGAGTCCCCGGACTTTGTCTTCGAGGTTTCATGATATTTTCTGGGTTCTGGAAGCCTTTAACCTGATCTAGGTGGGTAGGAATCCCCATTCTTGCCATTCTTGTAGATAAGCGGGATATCAGGGTACGTCTCTCATGGTACCTTTTTTCCCCGTCTTAACTTCAAGAGGTAATGGAAAATTCTTCTTTGGTCCTTGTCATTTTTGGCGGTTAACAGAAGTCCTCCCTGACTTGAACATCGGTATCTTGATGGGGTTGGAGTCAGGATTTTCTGTCTTGTCTGCCTGACTAGTCCTATCTGATCGGCTCCTATTATTAATGAGAAGATCTTCCTTGCACACGGTGGTATTTAATGATGATCCACGTGTTGAACAGCGGTCGCTATGCGGATTTAAACGGACCGTTTTTGGCACGGTTTTCTCGAAACTGCCTCGTGCACATTTCCAACCATTACTCCATGTTTCCTTCTATGCCCCGGTAACGGCTCGTACACGTCTTTAGCCATTACTCCATATTTCCTTTTCTATTTCGGTAATCGTCCAACTTCTGTCAATAAATGCATCACTCTTTCCCTACTTGCTTACGCTCACTCTTCTTTCAGAAATCAAGAACTAAAATCTTTCTTCTTTCTTAAACTTCTTCCCTTTCTTTTTTTTACTACAATGGCATCTTTTTCAAAACTCCCTGCCTCCTCTTAGATGCTCCTTCGCCCTTTTTGCCTCCTCGGCCTGCCTCCTCAATTTCTCGTTCAACCTCTGCCAATCCTCCTGACAACCTTGAAAATCTTTTGAAAATGCAACAAGCGGGCTCGGAGGGGAGTTCTCTATCTATCAAGGGAAAGAAACATGATCAGTGCGAAGGCGATGTTGCTAGCCATGGTATCCCGTCTCAGCGTCATTGTTTTGGTAGGAATCCCCGAATCAGGTCGGGTTTCCACAACAGACCTAATGACCCGGTCCAGATAGAGGATGAAGAGGATAGTGCCGACGTCGATGACAAGGAGGAGGAGGAGGAGGGGGATGACGTCCTGGCTGTTAACTCTGTCGAAGCTGTTGTCAGGCCCCTGCTCCCTTTTAATGGTGGCCGGATTATCCCAGATTCAGTCTACACAGTCGATACCTTAGCTCGACTTAGGAGGGTCTACAGGATCCCGGATGCTATCAATCTCTCTCTCCCTCAGCGGGGGTATGAAGTATACACTCCTCCTCCAGGCTGCCTGCTAATTCATGTACCTGCCTTTGAATGTGGGGTCCGACTTCCAATTCATCCCTCTCTTCGTAGGCTACTCATTGCTTTAGAGCTAGCCCCGTTACAAATTTCTCCTGGATTCTGGAAGAACTTGACGGGGTTCTTGGTGCTCTGGAAGGAGCAATGTTAGAAAGAAGGTGTTGAGAGGGAGCCCGGCTTCAATGAGATTCATTACATTTATCAGATAACGAGTATGGTCCTTCAGGGTCAATTCTATCTGAGACCCAAGAACACCCAAGAACAAGATGCAGTTTGTGGTTCCTGGGACGAATGTGAAGTTCAACCTGCCTTGGAAAGATGAATAGGTTGTGATTAAGGGTGATTGGGGTCAGTCAACGTACCTAGATGGGACCGAGTACCCGGTTCCTACCCAGTTCTCTCCGAAAGATAAGTGGAGCACGGGTGTATTTCCTGTAGAATCCAGGAGGATTCTTAACCAGATCTAAGATAGGAACTATACCAATTCGAAGTATCCCACTTGTGATCCCTTTGAACGTGCTCGGTTGGAGCGGTATCTGAGGATATCCATTGCATATCCGGGTAGGCTTTCCTTCTTGTCTTTCCTTTTCTCTTTGTTTTTTTTTTTTTTTTTTTTTTTTTTTTTTTTTTTACTAATTCTTCTTTTGACAGTTTCTGCTACTCCTCTCCTTTCATGTTCTCCTTCTTCCTCTTCTTTAGGACCGATATGTCCGGGTCCCCTTCCGGGTAACTCTCATGTTCCTTTTCCTCCCGGTGTCGGTGCTGCTTCCGGATCTCAACCACTTGCGTCAACCCCTCCTATAGCAAACATGGGGTTGCCCCCACATTCTCCCGCTTCACCTCCAACAAAGGTCGCATCATGTCTGTCCGTCCGTCCTTGAGCAAGATGTTGGCACGGGCTGCCAAAGCCAACCTGCAGCAGTGGTTCCTCCTCCCCCTCCTCCCCCCTACCCACTGTTCCGGTCAAGCTTCCAGCTAGGGAGGAAAAGAAGAAGGTTGCTACCGCTAAGGCCAGTCCTCTTGCTGATCTTCCCTCTGGATCGGGGTCTCGAGATTATAGCCAAAAGGAGATCATCTCTAAGTTCATCTCTGCTTGCCCAGGTGGGGGCCTACAGTCAATGTTTTCCCTGCCTGCTGACATCTTGGCGACGAAGGAGGCTTTTCTACTTGCTGAGGTATGAGTTTTACCCTTTAGCTTGTTGAGTATAAGTTTTTCTTTTTGAAATACTTACTATCTTTCTTCGTTTTATAGGGTTTTAAATTTGCTTTAGTAATGGGGTAGCAGGTCGTTGCCTTGAAAGAGGCCAACCTAGCACTTCAGGCTAACCTGGAGGAGACTAGGAGCGATCTAGCCTAAGCTGAAGAGAATGCTACTTCCCTGGTTCAAGCTACTTCCGAGTCTGAGTCCGGTAGGAGAGCTGCCTTGAAGGAGCTGAAGCAGATGACACATGCTTATGACATGGAAACTATCAAGTCAACTCGCCGCCGGGCTGAGCGGGAGACTGTCAAGGCTGAGATGGCTATCCTCCCGGATGAAAACAGGTCTCTGCGAGGTTCCATGAGCATTCTGGAATCCAGAGTGGATTCTTCCTTTGGGGATGGATACTTTACTGCCTCATATGATGTTTCCAAGGCGTTTCGTCCTCCCTTTGACTTGCAGACCTCTCTCAACTGGGATCGCGATCTAATTATGGTTATGGCCGCCCAATTTGAAGATCAAAATCAGGGAGGTCTTTCTTAAATTGCTGTCATCCCTGAAAATGTCGAGGAAGAATCCCAGAATCCCCATGCTACTCAAGACAATTTAGGGCGGGACTTTAGGTGCGATACTGAGGTAGTGAATCCTCCTCTTGAAGCGGTTACGACAGGATTTGGGGAGGATCATGATGCGGTAAGAGATAAGGTGGTTGAGGAAGTGGACGTATCCGGGCAAGGAGAGACAGTGGGGGAGAAACAGAGGGATACCTGATTTGCTTCTGATACATTTTTGTTTTGTTTGTTTTGCTTTTTGTAGCTCGGATAAGGGGATTGGGCACCCTGATTGACTTAAATGAAATTCTCCTTTTTTGCAATTTACTCTATGTCTTTTTATCATATGCCTACTTGTAGAGCTTATATTCTGGTAAAGGATGATACTTGTATGCTTTGAGTGTGATCCAAGTAAGGCTTACCTGGATTGTTATAACGCTAGGCTTCAATCTTGCTTGGCTAGCAGCAGAGGAAACTACACTTGTCCTATCTTCTAGAAGCAATTCCTGGACGATAGTCTCCCTAGCTTAAGCTAGCAGCATTTTTAGCTAAGTAGACTTGCTTAAGTATGGAACTATCTTGATCAAAAAGCTTGACCCAGGTATGAAGCCAAGGCTGCCTAGATACCTTGATTTGACCATTGTCCATATGAGTGTCGAAGCTTGGTGAATTCTTCATTGGGAATCCCGATGATGGGTTTATCATGATTGCCTATCGGGATAGAGTGCCTGGTATCTTGGGATGGTAATCTGATTTCTTGATGTTTTGCCCTGGTAGGCTATTAGGGTTGTTCAATACCAGAATATTATATTTGATATGGAGAAGTGAAGTATCAGGCATCCCAATCAGATATCTTGATTCTTTAATGATCTACCCCGGTAGGCAACTAAGGCCACTTTAACACCAGGTTTTTCATGTGTGGATATGGCGATACAACGCAGTAAGTACCAAGTATCCTTATAAGATATCTTGATTCTTAGGCTGTATGTCCTGGTAGGCAACTAAGGCCACTTTAGCACTAGGTTTCTCCTGGAGAGGGGGATTCCCCATCCTAAGCTTCAGGAGGTCCATATAGGTCCTCCTGGTCTTGATGGGTAGAGTCTGGCAAGCGACTATGCCGCTTATACGTTAAGCACCAGATCCTTCCTAGAGGAGGGTATACCCCGACCAAGGCAACAGGATTGCCATGTGGCCTTTCCTGGTCTTAAGGCGATCAAAAATGGTGAAAACTTGCTAGGCGAACTTTAGGAGAATCATGTACGAGAATAAAAGCTGACTTTATTGAATTTCTCAAAAGCAAATGTAAGGATTCCTATTTGCTGATTGGTTTATTTCGTGGACAAACCACATATTGGGGGTCATTGTAAGGGTAGCTTAGGTATTGGTATTCAAGTTAAATGCCCTTTGAAGACCTCATCATTGATAAGCACCAAAGGTAATTTCTAAGTGCTTATTTTGCTTTGAAGAGATTAGTAGCACACACACACTCACAACTCATGCATATGTTTAATCCTTGTATGTTGTGTGTCTTATTTGTGTGCATTAATGTTCATAAACATCTCTTCCTGCATGTACTTTTGATTGCATATTGTATGTCCAATGCCATTGTAAGGTTCCCATTTGTTGATTGGCTCATTTCGTGGACAAACCACATGTTGGGGGTTCTTTGTAAGGGTAGCTTAGGTGTTGGTGTTATTGTTAAAAGCCTTTGAATACCTCGTCTTGATAAGCACCAAAGGTAAAATTCTAAGTGCTTACTTGTCTTGAAGAGATAGTTACACACACTCACAACTCACGCATATGGTTAATTCGTGTATGTTGTGTATCTTATTGTTGTGCATTAATGTTCATTAACATCTCTTCTTGCTTGTTATTTTAATTGCATCTTGTATGTCCAATTGCCTTGTCATGCATAGGCTTAGGATTGCAAACTTGCAATGGGCGCTGTCAAAAGCGCTCTACAGAAGCGTTGTACGAACAGCGCCCATTTGAGCGCTGTACAGACCTGATCAATTTAAATCAGTCGTTGTACAGGCGCTGTACAAAGCACTATACAAAGCGTTGTACGTACAGCGCCGCTCTGTTTCCCGAGAGAACAGAGTTTTGGCGCTGTTCAGGGCTTGTTCAGAAGCGTTGTTCGAACAGCGCCAATGAAGAAATGTTCTTCATTTCCCAGGTAGGCGCTATACAAGGCGCTCTACTTACAGCGCCCTATACAGCACCCAAGGCAAAATGAGTGTCACTTTTCAAAACGACCACACTTCAACTTGACACTGTATATATATGCCACTTTGACTTTAGGTCAATCAAGTGAGTTGATTTTCAGATTCCATACTTAGGATTTTTTCAAAGCAAGAAAAATATTCAAGAACTCACCTTTGATTACTCAAATACTATTTCCATGATCATCAATCATCATCTAGCATCATCTTTGATCATCTAGAAATCATATTGCATGGATTCTTCATCACACTTTGCTTGGTAAGTTTTTCACTAATATCTTACATATTTTGTGTTTTTCTTTGCAAGCAATCTCATTTTATTACTTGTATGTTATTCATATATATCTTATATACAAGTTTGAGATTAGTGTTTTTGAATGATTGAGAGTTGTATTGCGATAGCTTTCTAGGTTTGCATAATTTATGATTTGCTAAGCTAATTGACATGTTATTTAGTTCTTAATATCTAGGATTTTTTTTATTGCAAACTCATTATCTTAGATAAGCATATAGGGTTCCCTTGCTCTATGTTGCATTTTGGATATTCACATATTCACTTAGCGTGTTAATCTCTTCATTGAGAAGTAAGTCTTTTGTGTAGCTTACGGGATTAGGTTGCTTAGATCACAAACAATTGGACTAGGTCCACTTATATCGGGATTAGGTAGGTGTGTGATTACTTCCGGGATTAGGTTGTAATTGTTTTACACGTTTAATGGATTCAAGGTTCGAGTGTGGCTCGCTTATTAGCCCATGGTTTTTCCCGTGAGGGTTTCCACATAAAAATCAAGTGTTGTTTATATTTCCGCACCATATTACGCTTGCTTTATTTTATTGACCATTAGGGGTTTTTTCATAATCTTGACCATACACGAAAAATTGGGTAAAATCTTTAAAATCTATTCACCCCCCCCCCCCCCCCCCCCCCCCCCTAGATTAATATTTAACACACCGTGAGAACTTTCAGCCATGTCAATTGATCTCCTTAGGATTGCATACTTTGTGTAAGGCGCTGTACAAAGCACTGTACGTACAGCGCCTATCTGAGACCTGACCAAAACGGGTTGGGCGCTGTACAGACCTGATTGATTTTAATCGGTCGCTGTACAATCGCTGTACAAAGCGCTATACGTACAGCGACGCTCTGTTTTCCCGAGAGAACAGAGTTGAGGCGCTGTTCAGGCGCTGTACAAAAGCGCTCTACGAACAGCGCCCAAGGCAAATATTGTGTCACTTATTAAAACGCACCACTTTGACTTTGACACCCTATATATATGCCTCTATGACTTTAGGTCTGATGAGAGAGTTCAAAATATCATATATTTTCCTTATTATATTTTTCAAGTGAAAAGTCATCAAAGAACTCTTCTTTAAACACTTAAATACATTCCTTTATGCATCAAAGATAATCATGCATTCATCCATGCATGGGTTTGCATCATCACAACTTGCTTGGTAAGATTTTGATTAACTTTATCTTATTTTAGTATTTTTACTATCAAGCCATCTCTTTAAATTACTTGTATGTTTTAGATCATACGCTAAATACAAGAATAGAGAATTGATTGTGATGAATTGATTGAGTGTTGCATTGTGATATCTAATTAGGTTTTTGCTTAATCTTGATTAGCTAAGCTATTTGACATGTCATTTAGCTCTTGATATTTATGGTTGATTTAATTGATTATATCATTATCCTAGATAAGCATCTAAGGTTCCCTAGCCTTGTTTGTTTTTTGAATATCATCATATATTCACATAGGTTGCATAATCTCTTCATTGAGAATTAAGACTTGTTACTAAGAGTGCTTAGGCCACAAGCAAATTGGACTAGAGCAATTTTTAAAGGCCCGCATGTTAGAAGTGGGGGGTTATTGACCGGAGTGTTAGACGAGGTCTACATAGGTTGTAAACTCCATTTCGATTAGTGGAATTCGAGGTTCGAGTGTAGCGCACTAAACAGCCCGTGGTTTTTCCCAGTGGTTGGGTTTCCATGTATATATCAAGTGTTATTTTATTTTCGCACTATATTACACTTGCTATATTATATTGACCATTAGGGGTATTTTCACAATCTTGACTATACACGAAAATTGGGTAAAATTAGTTAAAATCTATTCACCCCCTCTCTAGATTAATATCATACACACCGAGTATTTGTTTCAACTGGTATCTGAGCAGGTTCCTATATATACTTAGGTGATCCTAGCTCATTTTTGGTGTGTTTTGCATTTGTGTGATTTTTTGCTCATTCATACATTTTGCATACATTTCATTTCATTCATTATATACAATGAGTAGATACGGTGGCAACCACGAGGGTGTATCAAGTACACGACCTCCTTTTATCACCGGTGTGAATTATGCCTCATGGAAAGGCAAGATGGAAGCATACATGTGTCAAATCCATGATAGGCATGGATGGCTATTGAAGATGGGTATGCACCTCCCAAGATGACTCCCACGGGTGGTGGAGAAGAAGTACTCAAGCCTAAGGCTTAGTGGTCCACTGAAGAGTTTGAGACTTCTAAATGGAATAGGAAGGCATGGCACACTCTCCTATGTGCAATGGATGAAAATCAGTACAAACTAATTCAGAACACTAGGATAGCCAAGGAGGCATGGGATATTCTAGAGGTTGCACACGAAGGAACCGATGTCGTCAAGGATTCCAAGCTACAAGTCCTTTAAACGCAATTTGAGTTGCTTAAGATAGAGGAGGACGAATGCTTCAATGACTTTGAAGTCAAGTTGATGGATATTGTCAATCAAAGCCATTAACTCAATGATCCTTATTCGGATAGGAGAGTTAAGTAGAAAATTATGAGGTCTCTCCCCGCTATGTTTGAATCAAAAGTTACGGCTTTAAAAGAAAATTATGGATATAAGGACATGAAGCCGAGTGAGGTAATTGGAAGACTCCTCGCCTATGAGTCTAGGAAGGCTCCTAGTACTACACCTCCTAAAAAGGAAAAAGGGATTGCTTTGAAAGCTTCCAAGGTTGAAAAGGAGGACTCAAACAAAGACATGACTCTGTTGCTAAGAAGATTCAAGAAATTCGTCAAGTTCGAGAAAAAGGGCTTTGAATCCAAAGGCCAAGACTTGAAGAAAAAGACTCCCTTCAAGAGTTTTGAGCCTAGGCAAGAGAATAGTGAAAAGAAAGGGGTCCAATGCTATGAGTGTGGCGGTATAGGGCACATCTCATCCGATTGTGGGAATTTGAAGAACAAGATAGCAAAAGTGATGGCCGCCACTTGGAGTGAAAGTGATGACTCTGGAGAGGGAGACAAGTCATCAAGTGATGATGATCTAACCATCAACTTCACGGCATTTGGAGCCACTTATGTAGAAGATAAAGTTGTTGGTAAGAATGCCTTGACTAGTGATCCCATAGAAGAAAGAGATGAAGAAGTAGCTCTAGAGGAGATAAGTGTAGCTACTCATTGGGACATAGCTCTCATTAACTCAAGAGACCAAGGTGAAGGTCTTAATGAGGGAAATGACTCCATAAGTGAGATGGAAAGTGAAGGAGATAACTCAAGTGAAGATGACTCTTCATCTAACTCTACAAATGGAAATGTAGAGAAAACGGATGTTCATGACTTTATAGTCAAGTGTGAAAGTTCATTGAAGAAGAACAATAGAAAATTGAAGATTTTATAGGATGAAAATCTAGAGCTTTCAACACACAATTACCATTTAAGTAAACAAGTGGAAAGATCCAAGATGATTGAAGACAAGCTAAGAGATGAGCTAGCTTTGTCTAAGAGGAATGAAGAAGGGTTGAAGAGGGAGCTTGATGAAGCTAAAGAGTCATTGACTAGAATGACTTCAAGCACCAAGAAGCTTGACCACATATTTGGTGTTGGAAAGAACCCTTGTGACAATAGAGGTATTGGGTATGAAGATAGCAATGAGATCTCTACTTCAACCAAGACCGTCTTTGTCAAGAGTTTGGGCAAGATAGAAGCCTCGTCAGTGCACACTCTTAGGAAGAAAATTAATCTGGGACAATGTTCAAGAAGTGCACAAGTGAAGGAAGCCCCAAGGAGACAACCTCAAGCTCAACGCATTAGAGTCTCTCAAGTCAACGTTCCTCATCAAATGACTCTAAATGGAAAGAGGCCAATCATGCAAAATGAACCACGGAAGCAAGCTAGACCGGTTTAACAACGAAGAAGGATTGAACCCACTCAACCACAAAGTCATAGGAAGGCTCCTATACATGCACAAGGACATGGTATGTTATCTAAATTCATCCCTACATGTCACTTTTGTGGTATTGATGGTCACATTAGACCAAATTGCTTTCATTACATTGAAAGCAATTTCTAGAACTCTTGAACCATTTACCACTAAAAGTTATACCTAAGTGGATAAGGAAAAATGAACCCTCTTGCTACAAGACAAACTTGTCTCACATAGGTTCAACCAAGTCCAATGGACTTAGGAGGTCTATAGGACCTCATAACCTTCATTGATGAAGGATGGTGATTGACCCCATATAGGGAACTCAAGCAACGAAAGCTATTGCATACTTAATGCATGCAAATATTTGAAAAATCTTATGCTTCTTTGTTGATTGCTTGAGTAAGCTTTGTTGTACATATGTATACATATGTTTTACTTCAATAAGTGTGAACCTTGCTTGTTTACAATCCATGTCATATTTATGTTCAAACATGCATTTTTGGACTAGGAGATTTACATAGGAAGTATGATTTGAATGACCTTTAGTTATCTCCATGACATGATGATTCTTTTATAACATCCTAATCTCAAATGAAAAGGCATGAAATTCATATAACATGCTCAAATGAAAAAGCATGAATTGATGATTGCATATTGTTAAAATGCAAAACATGTGTGAAAAAGCTTATGAGACTAAAAATGAATAAAGGATCTTGTATCCGTTCAAAGGAACTTAAATTCCAAATGTCTCTCTTTCTTTATTAGTTGAACATGGCTACTATCATACGGGTATCATTCCCGAAAAAATCAAATAGGGTCCAAAGTCGCTCATGTCTTGTTTCGCTTATAAAGTTGGATATAGTTGCTCTTAAATTAAAATCAATGAAATCTCTATATCCTTGCTTCTCCCATGACAATGGAAAAATTGGTTTGAATTCTTATTAGAAACCTTTGTCATTTGCTTTGCCTAATACCATTGTATTTTGGACTTGAATGCTATATGTCTTGTATGCAAAGCATGTTTGATTCACACATTTTCTTTAAATAAATCTCCTTGTTTCTCTCTAGTTAATTGAGTTGCATAAAGTGGCTTATATAATTATGCAAGTATATAGTATGCTAATATCTCTCTTTACTAAGTGACCCAATTGGGGACTACTCCTTTGCCTATATCATGACAAAATGGGGGAGTAGAATGGTGGTGGGGTAGATGCAAATTGTGCATGTTGGGGAGACAATACATTGAGGTGGAGTAACCCATTGAGGGGGAGCATTGCATTCATTATACATTGCATAATGTTGTACTTAAAATTCTAGAATGCAAATGCTTGTTTATGCTCTCACATGATTAATCTCACATTTTACTTGTATTGGAAAGTATAGAAACTTTGCTTTCAGGGATTAATTGTTCTACAAGAGATTGAAGACTTCAAGATTTTTTTTAATATATCTCTTTGTAAAGGAGAAAATCTTTGTTGACCTATAGTTTCTATTATGTTGTGAGGAATCAATGTGAGTGGTGGTTTTGTAATGAAATAGCCAAAGGGGGAGATTGTAAGGATTCCCATTTGTTGATTGGCTTATTTCGTGAACAAACCACATATTGGGGGTCATTGTAAGGGTAGCTTAAGTATTGGTATTCAAGTTAAATGCCCTTTGAAGACCTCATCATTGATAAGCACCAAAGGTAATTTCTAAGTGCTTATTTTGCTTTGAAGAGATTAGTTGCACACACACACTCACAACTCATGCATATGTTTAATCCTTGCATGTTGTGTGTCTTATTTGTGTGCATTAATGTTCATAAACATCTCTTCTTGCATGTACTTTTGATTTCATATTGTATGTCCAATGCCATGTCACTTGATCTCCTTAGGATTGCATACTTTGTGTAAGGCACTGTACAAAGCGCTATTGAAAGCGTTGTACGTACAACGCCTATTTGAGACCTAACCAAAATGGGTTGGGCACTGTACAAACCTGATTGATTTTAATTGGTCGCTGTATAGTCGTTGTACAAAGCGCTGTACGTATAGCGACACTCTATTTTCCCTAGAGAATAGAGTTGAGCGCTGTACAAAAGCGCTCTACGAACAGCACCCAAGGCAAATGTTGTGTCACTTATTAAAACACACTACTTTGACTTTGACACCCTACATATATGCCTCTATGACTTTAGGTCTGATGAGAGAGTTCAAAATATCATATATTTTCCTTATTATATTTTTCAAGTGAAAAATCATCAAAGAACTCTTCTTTAAACACTCAAATACATTCCTTTGTGCATAAAAGATCATCTTGCATTCATCCATGCATGGGTTTGCATCATCACAACTTGCTTGGTAAGATTTTGATTAACTTCATCTTATTTTAGTATTTTTACTATCAGGCCATCTCTTTAAATTACTTGTATGTTTTAGATCATATGCTAAATACAAGAATAGAGAATTGGTTGTGATGAATTAATTGAGTGTTGTATTGTGATATCTAATTAGGTTTTTGCTTAATCTTGATTAGCTAAGCTATTTGACATGTCATTTAGGTCTTGATATTTAGGGTTGATTTAATTGATTATATCATCATCCTAGATAAGCATATAAGGTTCCCTAGCCTTGTTTGTTATTTGAATATCATCATATATTAACATAGGTTGCATAATCTCTTCATTGAGAATTAAGACTTGTGGCTAAGAGTGCTTAGGCCACAAGCAAATTGGACTAGAGCCACTTTTAAAGGCCCGCGTGGTAGAAGTGGGGGGTTATTGATCGGAGTGTTAGACGAGGTCTACATAGGTTATAAACTCAATTTCGATTAGTGGATTTCAAGGTTCGAGTGTGGCGCACTAAACAGCCCGTGGTTTTTCCCAGTGGTTGGGTTTCCACGTATATATCAAGTGTTGTTTTATTTCCGCACCATATTACACGTGCTATATTATATTAACTATTAATGGCATTTTCGTAATCTTAACTATACACGAAAATTGGGTAAAATTAGTTAAAATCTATTCACCTCCTCTAGATTAATATCATATACACCGAGTATTTGTTTCAGCAAATACAAAGCAAAAGATCAGGGTGTATATATCAGAAGTATACCAACCGATGTAACATTCCTCTTCAAACTCTAAGGTTAATGCATTTTAAGATGATCATCATTCCAGGTGTGATCTACCGGGTAGACATCCATGTTTCCAATTGCTCCGCAGGGTACTTACTAATCTATCCCTGCTTTTCCTGTTCTGTAATCATACTTGGCATATCTCCTTCCTCTAAGATGGAGTGATGCAGCTATGAAATCCAGTGGCCTGGTTCACTAGCAACACGGGTGTACTGCTTTGCTAATGCGGTAGGGTTGGCTGAAACTGCATAACAGGTGCGGGCTGCTTGCTAATCTTCCCTAACTTCCCCTACCTTGGTTCCAACCGGGAACTTCAGTACGTTGTGATAAATGGATAGGACTCCCCTGATTCCCGATAGGAAGGGTCTTCCCAAGATTGCGTTATAGGCAGACGGGGTATCAACCACTATGAACTCCGTCATAATATTCTACTGAAGGGGGGGCTTCTCCAATTATCACTGGTAAAATTTGTGTTCCCATTGGCATCACAGAATCTCCTGTAAAACCGTACAAAGGTGTGGTGCAACTGTTGTAGCAAGGGTTTTTTAGGTTGAGTTTTTCCAACGCCCCTTTGAAAAAATATCGACACTGCTTCCCGTATCTATCAGGATGCGGTGAACCCGGCAATTGGCAATCTGTACCGTGATCACTATTGGATCATCATGAGGCTGTACTGTGCTGTAGGCATCTTCTTCAATGAAAATGATCTGAGCAGAGGGAAGATAATCTCATGATCCTCTGGATACCCGGAATACATCCTGACTAGTGGTGAGCCTAAGGATCTTCCTAGCATGGTTCTTCATTGAATTGTTGGAAGTCCCTGCTAGTGTTGGGCCTCCACTGATAGTGTGAATGACTTGAATTTTCTGCATCAAATCCTTTCCTTCATCCTTCCTCCTTTCTTTTGCATCTCACATTTCCCCTTGCACCTCCTTTCCTATCTTGATGTTATCCCACACTTGTTGCAAAAATTCAACTAAGAGTCCTCCTCTCATCAATCCTTCAATCTGGTTTCGGAGGCTGTAGCACTCGGATGTGTTGTGTCCGACGTCCTCGTGAAAATCATAGTATTTGTAACGATTTCTTTGGTCAGCTGGATCTTTATTGGACCAAGTTTCCTGAGCTAACCCTTATCGTGGATAGCCAGATATATGGTCTCTCGGGAGGCATTGATAAGAGTATAGTGATTTTACCAGTCTTCTTCACTTGATACCCGGGCTACTTCTTTTAGAGGAGGTGATGCTCGGGGAGGAGTTCTCCTAGCCGGGTATCTTTCCTGGTGTTAGGGAGGAGGCGGCTTGTAAATTGATCGGTTTGGAGGATTGTTCTGGAACCTCTTTACAGGCATTGCTTTTGGAGATTTCTTCTTAGGCCACTTAGTTGTTCGGGCTTCACCATGTTCAACCTTGACTCGGAGCTGCTCGTCTATGTCCACCTGCTCCAGCACCCTATCATAGGCTTCCTGGTAGGTCTCAGGTGGATGCTTGGCAAATGATCGAAACAATCTGCCAGCCCACAGGTTCGTTCTGAAATTGGCCAGGGTCTCCTTCTTAGCAAACACTCCCATCTGGATCACTTCCTTGTGGAACTTCTCTACATAGGATCTTAGAGTTTCACCTCGCTCTTGGATTACATACTACAGTAGGACGGGGTCCTTGGGGTGAGGCTTGATCCCTTGAAACTGAGCACAAAAATCTGTAGTAAGTTTTGTAAAGGAGTCCACACTACCTGGAGGTAATTTTCTGAACCAAGTCTTTGCGCAGTCGGTCAGAGTGGATGGGAACATTCTGCACATAGCTGACCGAGTGGCATTCTGGATTTCCATATGGTGGACAAAACTCTCCATGTGGCTCACGGGATCCTCTGATCCGGAAGACTTCACGATGGGCATCTTGAATTTGGGGGGTAATTCAGCTTCCCAAATCCTTCTGAAGAAGAGTGCATTCATTTCCCCCAAGGGGTTCTTCCGGATATCCTGGTGTTTCCCCTTCTTCAAGTCCTCAAGTTCCTTCGCCATCTTGGCCATCTGATCCTTAAGGCGTTTGGATCCGTCGTGTCTGGATCGGGCTACAGAACCTTCATTATCCAAAGTTTCTGACTCCACAGTTGGTTCCTTACGATCCTCCCTCCCTCCCTCCCTCCCTCCCTCCGAGGCCGAGTATCCCGTTGGTTCCTCCTGGATCCAATACTGCCACCTGCATCGAGCTGAGGGTTCTTCCTTTCTGTTACCAGCCTCGTTGTTGGTTGGATCCTTCTTGAAGGGATGTCGAAAGCTGATTTCACCTGCCGAGGTCTAAGATCTCTAGAGTGATCCAGTACTGGTAGCGGTGGGCCGAGCCTTTCAAAGACCAGTATCCGGGTACTTGGTCAACCCCTTCTATAAATCTGGGTGCTTCAAAGGGTATTCCTTAGGCGATCATCCGGAGACGGACACTTTCTACATAAGCATGGCATGTTGCTCAATGACATCCCGATTTGCCTCTGGAACCGTGGGGTCCTGTGGCGTTGACCCTGGATTAGGTGGTGGAACTGATGCCGGGATCTGGCTTCTTGCTCCTTTCCTTTTCCCTTGGTTCCTTTGGGTGGAAGCGACGGAATGGGGTCCCGAGGTGGCGGGTTGCCCCTGAGAGGACTGGAGTCTTATCTCCTTCTTCTTCTGGGTAGAGCTTGGTAGGTTGTTAAGGGTGGGGAGTTTCTTCCCACAAATGGTGCCAAAAGTGTTAACCGAAAATTGTCACTGGGTGATATTTCCAATTAACAATTCAAGAGGGATCATGATCAGGATAGATCTTGGTTGGAGAGGTATCAGGTAGTTCGATACCCTTCGCTTCCTAAAGATTCACTAAGAATGGCGTATGAGTGTAGTAAGAATAATAAATTGAAGCATAAGGTAGGACGAATAATCAACTCATTTTATTCGAAATAAACACATGGTGAGGTTACAATCAATCGTTAGCATAACTATCAATATATGAGAAAAGCAAGCTAAACTTGATGGATAATGGAGATGGAGCTCTCGTGTTTGTCAATAAGTGGAAAAGTATGAGGTAGGGTTTTTGGTCCCCTTTTCTCTGTGATCATGCGATGAATATATAGGTCCGTGTCTTGCCATGCACTCCTAGAACTTTGGTCTAGGGTTTTAGCGATTTACGAGTCCTTCACTGGCGATACCCGAATTCGTCGGGGTCTTGATCCCTATAATCCAGTGATTCCTTTTTAACTAAAAGAGTTTACACCCCTTTGAATGGGATTCTTGAATGGCGTGAATGCATGTAATATTCTGCCTCAAATGATGGCGTTTAATGTTTGTCTTTCTTTTCGGTTTGCTGATCGGGGTACCTGCCTCTCGCTTTAGGTAGGGTCGGAGTACTGGGATTTATTAGGTGTCTGCTGCTAGCTTTTGATGGATCGGGATACTTAAGTACCTTGCCTTCTTCTTGTCTTTCTCGAATTATGTTAGACGTATCAGGATATCGGGGGTACCGGGATACCGGGGTATCTGAAGGCCGACTGGCACGAGGATTTTGTAGTGATGGAGTCCCCGGACTTTGTCTTCGAGGTTTCATGATACTTTCTGGGTTCTGGAAGCCTTGAACCTGATCGAGGTGGGTAGGAATCCCCATTCTAGCCATTCTTGTAGATAGGCGGGGTATCAGGGTACATCTCTCATGGTACCTTTTTACCCTGTCTTAACTTCAAGAGGTAATGGAAAATTCTTCTTTGGTCTCTGCCATTTTTGGCGGTTAACACTATCTTTTGCTCGTCCTCGAGAAAAACAATCATAAATCAACCCCCAAAGACATGCATCAAGCCATTTCAAAGATTTTCAATAAAGTTCGATCTCACTCTAGCAAGGATCTACTATCCAATGATTAACATGCTAAACCAAAATGAAGAGATTAACATCATGATGCACTAGCAAGGACTTATACATGTAAGAAAATATTAAGTAAATATTAAGAGCATGCCACTCTAGATATGTTCGTACGTAATGCGACCTTACATTCAAAATGCCAAAGTTTCAAAGCAAATGTGCTATTCGGTTTAGAATGTAATTCGCCTTGATATCTAATCCTCACTGAAATCTCTCTTTTCTTCTCATTGATTCCTAGATTTCACTCAAAATACATATGCAATATGAATTCATGTCATGGATATCTAATTGATTGCATATGATAACATTTAAAATGCAATTTTTGAAAAGTGAGTCTCATGAATGGAATTTGCAAGCCATGAATTAGAAAGAACATGCATCAACAAAATTTTACAACGTGGACACTCCTAAAGATCATGAAGGTCTTTTGGTGATAATGGGGCCTTAGGTGATGATGAAACAAAGAATTGGACAATGGATAACAAATAACCCAATGATTACACTAAGGCATACATTATAATTATGAGTTCTAATTGCTTCACACATATTGTTCACACATTAGGCGTCCAGGCTTACAATTTCAATTCACATGTGCATTCTACTCTAATTTTTCATTTGAGTAGCTCATTCCACTTTCCCTCTTCTCTCTTAGGCCAATTGTGCCTAATTCTTGGTTCTCTTTTCCTTCTCTTTCTCTTTTTCTTTTCAAGCTTTCTTTTTCTTTTCAAGCTTTCATGCTTTGCAAAACTTTTTGCACACATTTACATGCCTAGTTACACGCCTCTCTCTACATTTTCAAGTATAAGATCTTACATTGATTCTCTAAGCCTTAGCAAATCATTTGGTCAAGGTAAGTCAATTATGTAGGCTATAAGGTTCATGTAGATGTGGTTCATGAATGAAAAGCTTAAGACGTGTTTGGCCTCAAAGAGGCTTGGGAGCACACACATTAGAGGGTTAGAAGTGTTTTAGGCCAAGTAGTGGTTTACACATGCATTGCCTAAACTCATTTCTAAAGGCTTTTCCATAAAGCAAAATAAAGCATCCATAAGCAGTCTATAATATTCTATGGCAAGCAATATTTATGTGCAAATGAGACCCATACATGCTTGAATGAGTGTTTGAGAGTAAGTGTTTAAAGAGTGAATATTTGACAACTCAAAATATGCTTTTTAAAGGTCGTGTTTGTGATCCTCACAAGAATCTCCACTATTAATTCCTAGCCTTCAAGCAAAATTGATAATTCACCCTAACATTATGAGAAAAAGATGACGCACTTTGTTCAATGACGTCCTAAATGGCATGACGTTAATCTAAACCAAACAATGGCAAAGATGCGTAACTCCTCACTACTCATGTAAAGCACAATCTCAACAAGCAAAGTATGCTCAAATATGACATTATTGCAAAGATTTGAAAAATTCGGTTCAAATTTTTAAAAACCAAGCAAGGTAAGCAAAGTGGTGTTGTGCAAATGTATCCCCAAACCTAAATTGGACATTGTCCTCAATGTTCATTGGAGCCAAAATTTTGTCAAAAGGCGCAACCTAACAAATCCAAAGCAAATGATGCACAAAATTTGGCAAAGTGCCCTCTCATCCTAATATGCACAAAATCATCCAAAAAGATGCTCAATTATCAATAGCATATTCTCAACATTCCTATCATCCAAAAATTAATCAATAAAGCACATACATCCTAAATTCATTACCAAAATCCATCTGACACCCTTATTCTAAACAAGAAAACTAAAAAGCAAAATAAAATGAACAAAGAAAGAAATTATACCTAGGTGGGGTGCCTCCCACCAAGCGCTTGATTTTACGTCTTCGGCTAGACGGGCTACTTGGATCGGTCAACCGAATTCCAAGGCTTCGAATTTGCGCCTATATGCAATTAGGTCTTGAAAGTATTTGTCGCCCAACAGCGTGTTCCTAATCACATAAAACAAAGGCAAGTAAATGTTAACTTGAAAAAGTGATTTAGTTAATTCGGAAAACAACCTATACCATTTGCTTTTTTGTAGGCGACATGGAAAAGTAGTGGGAGGGATATAAGGCTTGGGTTCCTTCACTTTGTCTCTCATTTCCTCCTTTCCTGCTTCTTCACTTGAAATACTAGAAGAATCATTAGCAAAATTATGAATGAAATCATACTCTATATTCTCATCACTCCAAGGGATGGTGGTAACTTCTTCTAGCTTTGGTGGAATTGGGAACTCTTCACTCTCTTGGCTTTGCATGGCCTCTATGATTGTTCCAATGTGCACTTATATTCTTCTCAATGAAGTTTCTAGTCCCAAAAACCGAAGTGCACTTGCCTCCAAACATCCATTCAATGTATGCTTGTATGACATTTGTGATGCTCGGATGGCCTCTAGCATCTCTTCCTCAGGATTCCCCTTCTTCGGCCCTGTATTCGAAGAATTCGAGTCATGAGCACTTTCTTCCCTCAAGTGCCTTGAGGCAAACAATTCCATTTCCCAGTAGAAGTTAGCCAATTGCAAGTCAAAAGAATCAATTGTTCCTGAAAATAAAACAAAAAACAAAAACGACACAAGACACAAAAGAAAATAACACTAGAAAATCTAAAATTAACAAAAATGACACACTACCTAGAAAATCTAACAACAAGGAAAGTTACACAAATCAACTACTCTAAACACCAATCCCCAATAGTGGCGCCATTATGAACACGCTTTTCTGTTGTTAGGGAATCACGATTCAAAAGATGTTTATAATAAAATTCCCACGCAATGTGCTCCATGTTTTGAAAACAAGAAAAACGGTAAGCAAAGGTTCGTTCCACATGGATTAGGTTAGATTAATCAATTTGTGATATATTCTAAGTTAGTCTAATTTAGGTGCATAAAACACAAATCATATTTTTGGGCTTTTGATTGGTTAGAGATAATAAACTAGAAAAGTAAATAACAATAATATAAAGAGAAGTTGAATAGATAGGAAACCAATTTCAACAATACTAGATAGGAGAATGGGTTTAACAATTGTTAACCGAAAATTGTCCCTGGGGTGATTTTTCCAATTAACAATTCAGGGGGACCGGTGATGAGAATCAAGAAGCATCACCAAAGGATCAATTGCATGTTCCGGTTGGGCCAATTACAAGGGCCAAGAGGATCAAAGAAGCATTTAATGGGGGCTGATTCGGAGTTGCTGAAGTCCAAGTTCGGCCCACATGAAGACCAAATCCGGGCTGAACTTCATGGGCCTTTACAGAGAGCATATGTAGTTGGATCATCTATTATAATATGTTTTCGAAAAGCCCAAGATGAGCCCATGTTATGAAGACTTCGTCATCCGTAACAAATCACAACAGGCCCAAATTCGGCCATCTATCTTGTTGTGCGAAGACTTGAGCTGTACGAGTGTTGGACGCCGGGCTGAACTTCGTGGGCCTCTACAGAGAGCATCTGATGTCGGATTGTTTATTATAATATATTTTCGGAAAGCCCAAGACGAGCCCTACAGATGTTATGAAGACTCTATCATCCATAATAGATTACAAAAGGCCCAAATTCGGCCATCTAGTTTGTTGCGCGAAGACTTGAGCTGAGGAGTCCGAATTTCAGCATATTTCCTAATAAAGAGCTGATTTTGGTGTTAGATATAAGTTAGGGTTGGAGGATTCCAAATTTTAGCATATTTCCCTTTTTTTTTAATTATTTCCCAAATAAATAGTTGATTTGTTTCCCAAACAAAGTCAACTAGTTGCTAGTTTTTATTCTTTTACTTTCCTAATTGTAAGGCAATTAATTGCTGAGTAGTTTATTTCCTTTTCTTTTGTCGCCTAGGGTTTAGATATTTTCTTAGTATTTAAAGGACGCATTGATGTATTATTTGGAAGATAAGACTTTGAATAAAATATTTTTTGAGAGAACTTTTTCTCTTGGTTCTTCATTGAACTATAAACTTATCAAGGTTCTACCTTGTGGCGTTCAAACCTTGACTTATCACTCACCTTCTTTCTCTTTCTTGAGTGTGGCGTCTACAACCTTCTTGATACCGTTGGTTCTTATCTCCATATAGATAATGGGTCACGGTCCTTTATTTTCTTTGTTTTTATAAACTTGAATTAGAAAACGATCCTTCATTACCATATATTAGTTCCGGGTCTCACTACTCTTGGTGAGGTTCATATCAACCGGGATCGCAGTAGATCTTGGTTGGAGGGGTATCAGGTAGTTCGATTCTTATAGCTTCCTAGAAATTTAATAAGAATGGAGAATGACAATAATAAGAAAATTTCATATAAATAATAGATTATACATATAACTCATTGCTATTGATGATGAATACAAGGTGGGGTTACAATCAAGATTTATCGTAGCTGTGGTTATGAGAAAAAATAAACTTAATGGGCGATGGCGATGGAGCTCTTGTGCATGTTGATAAGTGGAAAAGTATCAAGTAGGGTCTTTTTCTCCTCTCTGCGAACATACGATGAATATATAGGTCCGTTTCTTGCCATGCACTCCTAGAACTTCGGTCTAGGGTTTTAGCAATTCATGAGTCTTTCCTTGACGATCAACGAATTTGTCGGGGAATTTGATCCCTAAAATCAAGTAATTCCTTTTTTGACGGATTGAGTGGGAGTTGACTCTCATTTCAAATAGGATTTTGTGTGGCGGGAATGAATGTATTGTTCTGTCTCAAACGATGGCGTTTAATGCTTGTCCTTCTACTCGGTTTGCTACTTGGGGTACCTGCTCTTGTTCTAGGTGGGGTCGGAGCACCTGGATCTTTGTATTAACATGTGGCCATTTATTCATCAAGTGCCTATCACTAGCTTTTAGTGGATCGGGATACTCAAGTACCTTGCCTTTCTCTTGTTTTTCTCGAATTTTTACTTGAACGTATCGGGGTATCAGGTATCGGGGTACTGGGATACCTAGAAGTAGACAGATGCTAGGATCTTGTGACAGTAGTGTCCCTGGGCCTTATCTTCGAGGTTTCTTGGTACTTTCTGGGTCATGGAAGCCTTAAGTCTCATCGTGGTGGGTAGAAGTCTATATCCTGGCCATTTTTGTAGACAGGCGGGGTATCAAGATACCTCTCCCATGGTACCTTTGTACCCCGTCTTAACTTCAAAGGCCGATGGAAAATTCTTCTTTGATCCCTGCCATTTTTAGTGGTTAACAACAATTAATATAGATTCTAGGGAATCGATGGAATTACAAGTGAGTATGGGTAATGCCTTCAAAGTCTCATTAATGGACAAATCTCATATATGATAACCATTTGTTTTCTAGGTTGTGTTTAGGTCATTACTATGAACACTAAACATCTTCCCACCAAGATGCCTAACCGATTAAGGAAAGGGGGTCAAGGTGGGATTGGTTGGATACAAATAAAGGTTTAGACTAGTGTGGTTGATATACCCTCCACTAGTCTAGCCTATTCACTAAGTTCTTTAACCAATCAAGGGTGTCAATCCAAGATTAGTTTCACAACTATTTATCCCACACAAGAGTATGATCTACTAGTGATATACAGTGCAAATCATATAATATATAGAATCTAAATATAAAGTGAACAGAAAACATATAAAGATTTAATTACAAATAGCTTAAGCAATTACCCACAACCACAAATTCCTCAAATCTATCCCTTAGATTAGGGGTTTAGTTACACATAGTTACAATCAAATAAAAAGGAAGTGATAGATAAGGAAATCACCCTTAGGCCTCATTCTTTAGTGCTTGCTCCTTCCTCTCCTTGATTGCTCCTAGTGCAAAGAGTGGTAGTAGAGGATGTGTCTAGATATGTGGGTGTCTAATGGGTACTGACAAAGGTATTGAGATGTAGAGAATGGGAAGATAGGAATGATTTAGGTGAGGTAGTCTAGTTATTTGTTGATGAGATTGAAAAAGAGGAATGGTAGTATTAGGAATGGTGGAATAAGGAATTTCTTGCTTGAACAAGTGTATTTTCAAAGGATAAAATGTGATGTATTTATAGGTTGGAAAGCTAGGGTACGAAATAGGCATGAAAGGACAAGATACCCCTCTTGAAAGGCTGACATTCCAACGCTAGAATTCCTACATTGGAAGTTCTACGTTGTCGCCTTTATCCTTCTATGTCACCATATGGCGACATCTTTGTCGCCATTATGTTGCTATGGCGACATTGTCCAACGTTGGAATTCCAACGTTGTCGCCATTTCTCAAGTGGCGACAGAAGTGGCGACGCTTGGCTTCCTTCTTTGTCACCATATGTCAAGTGGTGACATAAAGTAGCAACGAGACCTGATTGATTAAGCTTGAAATAAAACCTTCTATCTCCATGGCGACACAAGTGGCGATGCTTTGTGGTGACAATGCCCTGTTTTGCCAACTTCTGCACCATTTGTACCAAACTTCTCTTCTTCTTCGCAAATGCCCTTGAGGCCTAAATAAACCTAAAACACTCGATTTAATGACATTAAATACGGGGAAAATGCCCAAGAATCAAGCATAAAGAGACGGGAATGAGGGCCAAAATCATACCAATTTTGGCTCGATCAAAGGGGTGTGAGGCTCTTATAAGTTCGAGCAAGAAGAGTATCTTGTTGTTGAGTGATTCTTCAACATAGAGCAAGGGAAGTCTTGGCGTGAGGTGTGAGGCCTCTAGTAAGTCCGAGCAAGGATATTCTCTAGAGGCTACGATGTGTCTTAGTTAGAGAGTACGCAAGTTTCTCTCTAGTGGCAATAGATAGGAGGGATATCCAATAGATTATGATACATGAGAGTTGGTCACATTTAAGGGTGTACTCTTGTTTAACTAGTGAAAAATATTTTGTCAGTGGTTATGGATTCAACCTGTGGATTTCTCTTTTTCAAAGGTTTACCATGTAAAAATATCGTGTGTTAAGTTTCTCTTTCCTTATCTCTTTGTTATTTGTTTATTTTAATCAAATCGATCTTGAAGGCATTGTAATTGATTATATTCATGTGAGACAAGATCTTTGATTGTCTTTGTATCTTTTATATGTACTTGTACTATTGAGACATTTATAATGAATACAAGTACTTAGTGATTTGTGTATTTTTAGCATAACCTCCACATGCAATTCATAGGCTATGTTTGATCTATCAATTGAATATGCTAATTAATAGTCTATGCATGCTTGTTTGTGTTTATTGTGGTGTTATATAAGCTATCTAGAGGGACAAACTTTTGTTTGTTTAAAGGGATCGAAAATGGCCTTAAAACCTATTCACCCCCTAGGTAAGCTTAAGGCAATTTAACCTTGATTGTATTTACAGTAGACATGTTTCTAATTCCCTAGGTTCATGCAAACTTGACCTCTTTTTCAACCATTTTTCTTTCATGCTCTCTAACCTGCACCTCTTAATTTATTAAAAGCAATTTGGTCTTAAGTGACCGATCATACCATAAAAATGACAAGAAAGTATAAAGGAAGAGTTTATACCATTGCATTATGATCTCATCAAGGCATTGCCATGTTAATGAGGTTGTCTTTGATGGTGTATCGGTTTGCTTCTCTTTAGAGCTTGAGCCGATTGGCGGCACATTTGTGGTCTAGCTTGTTGAGGTGGTTGAGCTTGTTGAATGTGCCTCATTGGCTAAGCAAAGCTTGGGTATAGAGCTCTTGTATGTTAGGGTTAAGCTTCACCCTTTTTTGGCATCTTCATTTGGCCACTTTTGGATGACTCTCCAAGATAAATCTCCTAGGATGTTGAGGAGATAAAGCTATGCTTTTGCCTTAAGCTTGAGGTTGCTTGATCTTAGCCTTCTTTAACACTTCAAGATACCTCATATCTTTGTCTTTGACAATCTTCAAGGGGACACTCTTAGAAGATTCACCCACTTCAAGAGTCTTCTTGTGGTAAGAATATTGAAGAGGCAACTTAGGAACTATTTCCTTCACAAAGATTGTCTTGTCCGAGGAAGACGTGGACTCATCATCTACAAAGCCAAGCCCTTTCTTGTCATAAGGAATCTTCATGTCATTTATCATGGCATCCAGCTTCTCCTTACTGAAGGTCATATTTACAAGAAGACTTCTAGCTTTAGCTACCACTTCTCTCAAGTTGTCTTCAAACTCCTTGGATCGTACTACTTCCTCACTCAAGTGAGTCACCTTGGTTGTAAGCTTAAGATTTTCTTCCTTTAATCTTCGAATCTTCTTTTTATTCTTCATCCTAAAGCTTTTAAATCTCTTAAAGTAGTCTTCAAGATTCATATCTTCATATCTTCATCAAATCTCTTATTGGAGTGAGATGAAGAATTCTCACCA
Organism: Acer saccharum; assembly: GCA_030490815.1. NCBI lineage: Eukaryota > Viridiplantae > Streptophyta > Magnoliopsida > Sapindales > Sapindaceae > Acer > Acer saccharum. Next base: position 33,306,426 of record CM059877.1, read on the forward strand.
CTAGAGTCATTTTCTACATTTTTCCTCTCACCTTGGTCATTTGATGACATATAGGCAACTTCCCAATGAGTAGCTACATCATCCACATCTCTAGCTACTTCTTCATCTATTCCATCTTTAAGATCACAATTCAAGGCATCTTTGCCTTCTTCTTCAACTTCCACATATGAGGCTCCAAAGGTCGTGAAGTTAATCGCAAGTTCTTCATCACCCGAAGAATCTTCTTCACTCTCACTCTCACTCTCACTTGATGAGTTGGCCATCTCCTTTCCATTTCTCTTGTTCTTCAAGTTACTACAAACCTTAGAGATATGCATGTATCCTTCATATTCAAAGCATTGAATGCCTTTTCTTGAAGACTTCTCTTGGCTTGGCTCAACCTTCTTGGAGTCATTCTTTTGTAGCCTCAAAAACTTCTTAAATCTCTTCACCATTAGATCCACGTCTTCATCCAAGTCATCATCCTCCTTCTCAACCTTGGAGGTATTCAAGGCTATATCCTTTTGCTTCTTGGGAGGTGAGGAGTTGGGAACCTTTCTTGACTTATAGGCAAGAAGCCTTCCAATTACTTCACTCGACTTCATCTTCTTATAGTCATTATTCTCTTCAAGTGCCGTCACCTTGGATTCAAATTTAGGAGGTAGTGACCTCATGATCTTTTGTTTGATCATTCTATTTGAATATGAGTCACTTAGTTGATGGCTTTGATTAACGATGTCCATCAACTTCACTTGGAAGTCATTAAAGCATTCATGCTCCTCCATCCTAATAGTCTCGAATAGGGTTTGGAGCACTTGGAGCTTGGAGTCTTTCACCACTTCGGTTGCCTCATGTGCTGTCTCCAAGATTTTCCAAGCTTCATGTGCATTTTTGGTGATTTGGATGAGTTTATATTGACTCTCATCCATTGCACAAAACAAGGCATGCATTGCCTTGTTGTTCCAATTTGAAGCTCCAAACTCTTCGGTACTCCATTGAGCCTTGGGTTTAGGAACAATACTTCCATCTCCAGTGGCCACGATAGGAGGTGTGTATCCTTCTTCAATCACCATCCACACCCTATCATCTATCGCCAATAAGTAGGACTCCATCTTCCCCTTCCATGAGGAGTAATTGTCACCCTTGAGCAATGATGGCCTCATGCTCAATGCTCCCTCTTTACTCATCCCAAATTCACTCATAGTGTTTAGGTAAATGCATGCAAATGAAAGCAAATGTATGTAGCAATCAAACACACAAATGCAAGACACACTAAAAGCAAGGATCTTATAAATATGTCTAGGAACCCACTCTTATACCAATTGAAAATATATAAGCATGTGTCTAAACAACCTAGAGGGGGGTGAATGGGTTGTTAATCCGATTAATTACCAATTTTTTAGATTAGTCAATATTACAAAAATTAACCCAAAACAGTCAAATACAATCAATGTAATAAAAGTGCGGAAAACAATAAATAACACGTTGATTGATTTACGTGAGAAACCCACAATTGGGAAAAACTCACAAGCTATTTTGCTAGCCACACACGGTCCTCAAATTCACTATATGTAATGATATTTACAACCTAAGTTGACCTCTAGTCATACCAATCTCGATCACTAACCCACCACTACTACCCTGCGGGCCTTTTATAGTGATTTTAGACCAAGATGCCTTTGCACTAATCACTTAGCCACAAGACTTAACTCTCAATGAAAAGAGCAACAACCTATGTGAATATCTAAAATGCAAATAATGCTAGGCTACACTAAATGTTAATCTAGAGATTAAATGATGGCAGTAAAAGCAATCCTAGATATTAATATGTCTAAATGAATGCTCATGATGTAGGGAAAAATACCGGTCAACACAGTGGAAGCGAGACTAAAAAGAGATTTAGTATGTTTTAAAATTTTTCCTTTGATGAACCTTAACCCTTTAAATTAATTAAACATACATATAAACTAACAAAAAGAAGAATACCTTTTGTCGCGTGATCCGATTGACTTACATCGATGGTAATCCATAAGATCTTCAATCCTAGCACAAACGTGAATCACCTAGGAGCGTGGTCTCCCTTTTCTTTGAATTGCGTACCTGAGAATGGACAAACAAACTTTCTTTTTCTTATTGTTAGTTACAAAACAACCAAAATACTACAAAGATTATTCCGGTCACTTTTGAGTTCTCAATCTAATGATCAAAACTCGCGTGAACCTAATTCGATGTTGTACACACAAGCCTATTGATGAATAAGCAATTAGTGTACTATCAAAAGAATAATCTCTTCTCTCTTTTTTTGTCTTGGCAGAATAATCAAAAACTTTTCTATGAGTATGAGAAGAAGAAGAAATTGATCTAGTAAAACCTAGAGGGTGGCCGAACCCTATATGATTGCTTATATAGGGTGGCCGAATTTTTCTTCTCTTTTAATTAGGGTTGCCGAAATCTCCTTGTAATGCTATTAGGGTTGGCCGAAAATCCTCTACAAAAAAGGATTTGTGCTTTACCCTAATTCCCATCAACTTTAGACTCCTAACCCTAATTCAACTCATAAGTGTTTTTATTCTTTTTATTGACTAAATAAAAGACTTTCCTATTTGATTAAATAAATAAAACTTATTATTTATTTTCTTACCAAATAAGTCTTTTACCTTTAGTATAACTCTAGGAAATATATTTCCTGATCAGAAAAAGATTTTGTTTCTTAACTAAATAATTAATTAATTAATTAATTAATTCTCATTTAATCAAACAATAAAATAAAATAATATTTTTGACTAAAAAATTAGCCTTGCCACCCCACATTATATATATGGGCCAAATATTATTTTCTTATTTTATTTAATCCATTGGACTTTAAATAAAAAGCCCATATGTGAACCAGACTCATTCTTACTAAAAGAAACAAGCCCACATGTCTTTCATTAATATATTTATATAATTGATCAGCCCATTAAACAAATAATGTGCAAATTATATTCTTAATATATTAATTGCAATTCTTGATGGACCCAAAAATTGGTCCGGTAGAATATATAAAGTGATCCATGCAAGTCCGTGTGGATTGGGGATCTTGGCGGGCTATCTAAATTTAAGCTTCAATAGACATAACCTAATCACAATCAATAAATGATTCACTTAAGTTCGATCCATTAATTTTAACTCATTCTACTAAAGAGCTGAAATTGAACTCTTAAATAAAGATAGAATAAGAAGATGTTCCTCATTCATACCCTAGACAATCATGTTGGAGATAGTGTATCCTCGTGATTAATATCAGTAATCGCCAAGAGTTCATAGACCGCTTATAACTCTCCAAGTTATCATATTTACTCATATGACCACGTTTTGAATTTGGATATTTTGACTTGTCCAGAAGCCATGTTTTCAATAGTCACTATCAAAAACTCAACGTTGAGATTTAATATCCAATTACCTCAAAACATCCATATGATGATATTATACTCTCATTTAATAAATGGAGCCACGATGTCCATATCTATAAATGAAGTCCTTTATTGATTAACAAATGAATATCACCAAACTATCGAGGATAGACTATGCTATATAATCATACTCATTGATAACTCAAATGATATCACTTGCAACCATAAGTCCATCATTTATCTCAGGATTAAGATAGACTCTCCGATTGTCCTGATAATGAAAAGACTATTATCTATTGACGATTCTAGATAAAGTTTTTCATTGTGATCCAGTTCAATGCACCCAGTGCACTAGATTCTTTTACTCGAAGACACTCCAATGATTTTAGACTCATCATATCTCATTTGATCCCACTCAAATGCTAGCAAAAGAATTCTACAACTTTCACAAGATAAAGGTGCCCAACCTTTAACTTAAGTTGTGAACATTATTCAAGACTAACTAAAGAATTGTGTCTTTCTCATACATATCCAGATGTACAAACAATTCTTCTTTTCTCATAGTCTTTAGACCTTATGATTATTTACTTTCACAATTATAATATTAAACTATAAATGCTATAAGATTTGTTAAACCAGAAATCACTTTATTAATATGAAAAAGATTGTCAATTACAATATTACACTCTTGCTATTGAGCATAATCCTAACACATGAAGACCTAGCTAGATAGAGATATGAAAACCTAAAATCTAGTCATCAAACAAAAGCCAGTCAACATAAGTTATCATTAAACATGGCAAGGACAATTAATGCAATCAAGTAATGCAATCAAGGAGTCCAAATCAACAATGTCTAAATGTAAAGCATAAAGACTTAGCTAGAGGGCATTTATGTCCTAAATGCAAGCTATCACAATACAAACCCAATCATACAAGGAATTGATAAAAGATATGCAATAAAGAGATTCCTAGCATAAAATCAACTAATAAATGCATTAAAAACACAATCTTTGATGGTTTAAACAAATAACAAAGATAGGGTTTTTGATCAACTTACCAAGTCAACTCAAAAATGAAAACCCATGTCTTAGAATGCTTAATGATGCATAAAGATGATGGGTTTTAGGTTTGGATGATCAAAGATGAGTTCTTGGGAGACTCTCTCTCTAGAGGATTCTTTCTCTCTCTTAAATCTAATTTTTGGCTTATAAAAACGAGCAAGGAAGAAGAGAAGATATATATATATGAAGCCCTAAGAGAAATGGCGTCGTTTTGGCAAACAGGCTACAAAAACGTGCCATACCACTGTGTGTGCCGCGATACGGAAAAGGTGTCCCGACTGCGGTACACACGGTGTGGAAGCCTTGGGAAACTTCGCGGTGGGGATCGCCGTGGAGGCAAGGTCACCAACCACGGTACCCTATATGTGTAACCCACTGGTAGCTACCATTATGTGTGCCTTGGTATAGACAGGTGCACGGGGGGCGACTGCACAGTGGTAAGAGATAAAATCTCTTTTCCCGGGCTCTCAAACACACCTAAACTATATGAAATTTTGTGCACGTGTAAAGTGAGTAAATAACATGCATGGGAATAGATAACATCAAGGATATGCACCAAGCATATAAAACATAAATGCACACAACTAAGAGAAACACACATGTAATCATAGCAATGCATTATGAAAGTGGGTGTGTGCAACTAAATCTCTTCAAGAGGTAAGTCAAGTAATTTACCTTTTGCTCTTACTCTTACTCTTGAAGTCACAGAGATGCTTAGAAGTTTGCCATCGAGGACCTAAGCTACTCATTACAAACTCAACCCCAAATGTGGTTTGTCATGAAATAAGCCAATCAAAATTGAGGAACTTACATACCCTGAAGTGATACATAGACTCTCACTGTCGATAATCTCAAGCTATGGACACTACCACTCACCACTCTTGGTTTAATCCCTAGTGATATCCCTCGATCCACTACTCTTGGCATGAGTACCTCCTAATCTACCCGTATGCCTTTTATAGTGGTACTTGGTAATGCTTACCAACCAACCTTTTAGTTGCAAGACTTCACTTGCTTGTGCAACTACCACATGTAGCCATAAGACTTTGACTCATTGAAGAGAATTAAAAGTGTAAGTGAATATATGTTAATGATGCTCAAATGCAAAGAGTGTTAGACTAAACACTATATGCTTAATTAGATGTTAAGATGGAAATCTAACAACCTAGTTATCAAACAATCCTACATGCACATATATGAGGTCTCAATTAGTTGTAGAAAGATTCTAGCAACCAAATTGTCAAATACAACTCACATAAGGATTCATGAACTTGACTAGATGTACAAAGCCAACCTAATCATCAACTAAACATACATGAACATTTATGGATTAGCTTTTTAGGCATATATGACTTAATAATGCAAACTATTACAAACAAACCCAATCATGTTATCAAGACCCATAAATATATGCAATAAAGAGAGTCAATGTATTTAATCAAGCAATAAATACCTAATCTAGAGTAAGAACAACAATAAATGAGATGTAATGTAGTTGTAACTTACCTAATCATGAAACTAAGAAGACCCATGCTCAAATGATAATTAATGATGTTAGATGCACATGGGTTTTGGGTTTGGAAAGTCAATATATGAAACTTGAAGCTTTCACTCTCTAGAACCACTCTATCTATCTTTCTAGGGTTTTAATTTCGTGGTCTGAATGAAAAAAAAAATGAGAAAGAAGGGTTTAAATAGATGCCCTAAGTGAAACTATGTCATTCTGAAAACTAAGGCAAAAACAAGACACTGCGCTAGTCCATTGTGTGGGTAAGGACCCACGTACCATTCGCGCATCAGGACCTGAAAAAGACACCAGTGACAACTTCGCTGGTGACTGCGTGGGTAGGGACTCGCGCATGACATGCGCACTAGGACCAGGAGAAAACACTAGAGATGATTTCGCTGGTGATTGCGTGGGTAGAGACTCGCGCACTTATACCTGCGAACTAGGACCAACTCAAGGTCACTCATCACGCTAAGACAAGCACACCATCGTGCATACACGAACGTTTCCGATCAAACATCGGAAAATGAATTACAACACACAAAACCACACTTAAGTCTAAGAATGAAGTGCAGGCGTGATTGTGAAAAGAATGCACACATAAGCAATAAGGAAAAAATGCATGACAATACAAATGCATTTAAGTGTGTGTGTGTGTGTGTGCAACTATTCTTTTCAAGAATCAAAGCCAAGTAAGCTACCTCTTGAAGCTTTTGATCTTGAAGTCATGGAGATACTTGGAAGCTTGCCAAACGAGAACCTAAGCTACCCATTACAAAATCATCACCAATGTGGTTTGTCACCCCTCATAGTACAACAATAAGGACAGTGGTTCATCTCTAGAGAGTTCCACTGTGCAAAGCGTTATGCAATTAGACAGTGGCATTGACAATGGTGCAATTCTAGAGATTTCCGTTGTGGGAAACGCTGGCTATAGACGAGGAAAAGATGAAAGAAGAAATAGACTCCAATTAAGTTTTGGCTAACCCTAGTGCTCTCATATAAATACTAGTATTTACCATTGTAATTAATGTGTAAGAAATATTGCTATAGAGAGATAGAGCAATTGTAAAGAGACTGAAAGAGAGACAAAGAGATTGTAATCAACTCTGAAAGTAGTGGATTGAGTGTGGTGCGTTTCGTGGACGTAGGCAAACTGCTGAACCACATAAAATCTTTGGTGTCGTCTTTTTCTTCTTATTGTTTTCATATTATCTATGTGTGTGTTTGGATTTGTGTGTGCGATTTTTCTTATAACATCATAGCGTCTTTTCTCTCTAAAACCATAAACAAAATCATAAAGTATGGTGGAAATGATATAAGTAAGAAAAATGTAGTTAAGAAATAGACTTCGGTGACTAAGTAATTGGAATTCCTTTGATAAAATTAGTAAGGAACATGAATGGTCCACGTTATACATCTAGTGAGGAAATTAATGTAAATCTTACTGAATATTTTGCCACTAATACGTATAGGAAAGAGTTAAAGACAAAAATATCATCTTGAAATAGACTTTGCTAATTAATGGGAATCACTTTAATATAATTAAATAAGTGAGGAACATGAAATGGTGGTAAATATATATATCCTTAATTGCTTTTAGTGATGAAAAGTAAATTTGCAGCAAAAAAATAATAATAAATAAATTTGCACTTAAACCATAATTTCTTGTAGTAGGTTTTCAATAAACATTTATGTATGGTGTTGTTTTACCATATGAAAGTCAATTAGTCATACACTAATATATACATAATTCCAAAAAAAAAAAAAAAAAAAAAAAAAATTGAAACCAAGTGTGTGGTGACTTGCCATTAAAAGAGTAATGTAAGCATAAAAACATTTATTTTACTAAGCATATATGGCATCAATTCTGCCATAATACTACTCAAGCATTCTCTAATACCAATGTTGTTTCACGTGAAAGAAAAAATGAAATCTACGCGATTGTATCATTAAGAGTCTAGAAGTTGGAGAATGATCATAAGACCGAAAGGTTCATTCTGATGATCACAATGCAAAATACCCATACTAATATTATCCACTGGTTTGTGTACTAATGGAGAAGATAGCACAAACATGAATAGCAACTATATATCTCTTTAAGATTTCATTCTTTGCTATTCAATCTCTTTGTTTTATGTGTTTTTGCACACACAGAGGACACAGCACCCCTCACTCTTCTGTGTACCATCCACATTATGTTTGTTTGTATTTCTTTTTTTATTTTTGATAAACAATATATTTGTATTTCTGGACATCTCTTTCTACTGCAAAGGGCAGTTGCTTTATTTTTTTTGAAGTGCATGGGCATGCGCAGTTATTTATTTAAAATGCTCATCTTGGAGGCCCAAAGTCTAACACTTCGTATCAATTATCTCTAACGTGGTATGAAAATCTCATGACATCGAATCCTAGGGTTATTATTCATTAATTTTGAAGATATTAATAGCTTCCTCAATACTAGTCCACTGATCATTCAATACATCATATCAATTCACTAAAATCTCAGTCTAATCAATATAAATTGATGCATTCTGTATGTAAAGCATGTAAAGGTACTGATTAGATATTGAAAGATCATAAATATATATATATATATATATAATCAAGTATGTATGCAATTATTTGTATTGGGAACAGTATCAATGCTACAATATTTAGAAAGCCCCATATTTGTCTAACTAGCATATGTCTTTCTTGTGTCTTGGGAATTTGTTTTATCTCAATTCTAGATACTGCTATGAAGGTCAAGACACATCAATCTGCAGAGAGAGAGAGAGAGAGATAACATTATTTTCTAATAAATTTTTCTGTTCTTGTGTTTTAAATGGGTACAAATAGCTGGAATTGGGTAATTAATTAAATAAACCTCATTGCGCTTTGACTTGGACAGGCACATGTGTGTGCATGTCTGTATACATATAACTAACTGCATTAATTTATGAATACATACAAACAAGAATTAATTAAAGGAAGAAATCAGATTATTGTAAGAAATTACTTGTAATAATATTCAGAGAGAGATGGAAACCAATTCATGATAAAAAAAAGAAAAAGAAAAAGAAAAAGAAAGAAAAAGAAAGTAATAAAATGATGATGACTAGCTACTAGTAAACTAAAAAGCATGGAAGAAGAATAGTTTACCTGGAATGATGAAGATGTGCAATTGTGTGAATATTATCATCTTCTGTGTATATAATAAATATATAATTGTTGGTGAATGAGTGATTGAAGCTGCAAGATGACCTGATGGAACCATTTCTATCAACTAATTAGGTTTCAAGTGATCTCTCGTCTAACCCAAAATCCCTCAGAGACCCTAAAAAACAAACTATATTTATTTTTCTTTATTTTTTCTCAATTTCAGGAAAAAAAAAAAGGGGGAAATTTAATTAGTTGATTCTACAAACTAAATCAATCCAAATATCCTCATAAATTGCTAAAAAAAATCCTCCTTGTGATCTAAGAAAACCAAACATAAGGATAAAGGAAACGAAAAGAAAAGAAAAGAAGAAATAGTTTAAGAAAAAGGAATATGTAAATAATATTTGTATTATTATCAGTTTAAAATAGCTAGGTTGATTACCAGATCATGCTGGCAGCTTCAATCTCTCAAACCAACATAGCAAACAACAAGGGTGAGTTAAGGTTTGGCCTTTGTTTGAAATTTTGAAGAAACCACGAGGGAGGGCATGCATGTTTTGGGATGACAAATCCTCGTGATTTCTTCTTCTTCTCTCTCTGTACTGTGTCATAGAGAAAGAGTAGGAGTATTTAATGGTGGGTTTTGGTTCTATTGCTTCCTTACAGCTATTGACATTGACCTCATCTTTTAGTCTCTCTCTCTCTCAAGATTTACATGACTAATTATACATAAAGGAAGGCTGCAGTGAAAAGGGGACCAGCTGAGTGACTTAGTTTAACTCAAGTTAACTTGTTAAAAGTGGTGTTAATAAATCTCTGTAAATATGATGATTCATATGCGTTGTCAACTAAAAGTATATAGAATTGGAACTAACTGAAAATAGCATTATCAATAACATATACTTTATTATTATAATTATTATTTTTTGAAAGGATATAGTTTAGCACTTTACTAAAAGGGATATATATATATATATACATTTAACTGTATAGCTATATCAACTCAAATTTTTGACTCAATTTTTTTGACTTCAATATCTTAATGGTTGGAATAAATAGCACATGAGTAGATGGGTGGTTGAGATATTGAAATCAAAAAATTGAATAAAAAATTTGAGTTAATAGCTTGACCCATATATATACATTTATATATATATATATATATGGTCATGTTCATATAAGTGCGCACTGATGTAACTATATTAGTATCAATGTATGTGGACCACTGATTATAGAGAAGCATTGACAAGTGTATACACTTTGAGTTAAAGTATGTAAATCTAATAGTCAACATCCAACGCACTGATGAAGTTATATCCGTGTGCACTGACTTGAACATATATGTATATATAAATATATATATATATACAGTCTTTCTATTGTCAGTTCGTCTTGACAATAAATATATCAGGACGAAGAATGTGGACCACAGATTATGGAGAAATTTTGACAAATGCATACACTTTGAGTCAAAGTATGTAAATCTAATGGTCAACATTCTTCGTCCTGATATATTTATTGTCAGGACGAACTGATAATAGAATTTCTGTATATATATATATATATATATATATAAAGAATAATGTTAAACATCCCACCTAAAATCCCACCTTTTTCATCCCAACACATGTGGCATGTGAGGTGTCAAATTGTGAGTGGATACACATTAATGATGTTTTATCTCACCTACCACATGTATCCACTAACCATTTGACATTTCAAATGCCACATGTGTTGGGATGAAAAAAATAAGATTTTAGGTGAGATGTGTATCATTACTATGATATATATATATATATATATATATATATATACAGTGTTTCTATTATCAGTTCGAACTGACAATAAATATATCAGGACGAAGAATGTAGACCACATATTATGGAGAAGTTTTGACAAATGCATACACTTTGAGTCAAAGTATGTAAATCTAGTGGTCCACATTCTTCATCCTGATATATTTATTGTCAGTTCAAACTGATAATAGAAAATCTGTAAATATATATTTAAATGATCAGTTAACTTATATTTTATAAATAAAATATTTATTCATTCAACACATATCCGGTCGGTCAATATTAACAAAAATTATTATATTCTTATCTTTATTACGATTCTACCGATAAAAAAAGTTGAAAATTAAAAAGAGTAATCTTTTATGTTCGTATAGAAGACAAAATAGTTGAAGTCCATGAAAGATAATTTAATCTGTATATCTTTTACAGTTTTTTTTTTTTTTTTTTTTTAACTATTATAATTTGTGGTTTAAGAGAAAAGAATATGATTTGAATGCACAATTCAATTAAGATACGTGAGCGTGGGAGCATACATTTGAACCAACCTTGTCTTATCTCCTTTTACAATTGTTACTCGTAAAATTTTTTTATTAATGTTTTGTAAGAGCATGAAGCAACCTAATTCATACGATATATAGTAATCATATGTATATATAGTTCCCTTGGTGTTTTTTTTTTTTTTTTTTTTTTTTGAGGAAAAGTTCCCTTGGTGTTACAACCTAGAAATTTGTTGCTTTTTTCTTTGTCACAATAATAATTTCCTGAGGATGGGAACTCAATGGTCCTTCAAGCCAAATATAGAAGATTCTACATTATAATGAATGATTTTTCTTTAATAAAAAAAGAAAAAAGAAAATATCATCATCAATTAGGGTTTCTTGGCCTCTCTTCTTCTTCCCCTTGATTTTGACGGTTTCTTTTCTTGATTTTAAAATCACATTATTTAGTTACAGGAAAAAAGATATTGCCATGTGCTTAGTGATCTGTTGGTCCCTACAGCAATACTAGCTAATGCAATAAATATAGTATGTATTTATTTATATGAATTGGCTTGGCCAGGTTGGTGGAATCAGTTGAGAAAGGCCATCCTTTTGTCTTTAGCTTTGGGTGGTTCTTCTGTCTCTGGTGTCTATGGTTGACAAACAATGACATATCCTAATGAAAGAGAAGGACCACATAACACACAACCTTTTTTTTTTTTTTTTTTTTTGAATTAATGGACAAAGTCACATGCTTCTCGTTGTAATTTAGCTCAAAGGCTTGAATTAATCTCTTCATTTGATTAAGGTAGGTGTGGTGGTGGTTGAGAATAAAGCAAAATCCAGATTAGGGTTTTCTTTGCCCAAAATTTTTAAGGGGTTTTATTACTTTTTCATTAATTTTTGGCCCCACTAATTATGTTGAATTATATTTATTGTTTACTTATATGCTGATGCTCTCCATTATTTTTTTAAAACATTTGGGGTTTGCTGATGTCTTTGCTTGTCCCACAGTAATCATCAGTATTTGTGTTTGGGACAAACTCGTTTTAGAGGATTCCACTATCAGCAAAAGAAAACGAAAATTAAAAGGACAGGCAAAAAAAATAAAATAAAATAAACATTGTGTTAGAGTTAATTCTAGGGCTTGCACTATTTTGATCTCTCTTTTAGGCAACAACATCAACATTGTTGTTAAAGTCTTGCATAATTTTTCAATTAGTCAAAAGATAGACTTCACGTGTATAGAGAACTTATACATAATTAATCAACTACTTGTAGTTATAGCAAAGTGATGAATTTTTCATATTTCAAGTTGAAGGTTGTTGAACTTTGAAGGATGACCAGATGAGAAGGTCACATGGGAAAGAAATAAAGTGATGCCAACTTGAACCAGCAGCAGCATTTGGCTTTTCTTACCTTTGACGACATATTATTAATTCGAATATATTTTTGTAGCTTGTCTTATCTGCCTGTCTCGCTAGCAAGTTATTATTTAATTAGGACTTCTGTCTAATGCAAATTTAACCACTGTTCAATATGCATGCAATCTTATCCTTGATTTCTTGTATTAAAAAGTGAGAACAAAGATTAATACGACTAATCAACTATATTAATACAATTATGACCTAATCAATCTTATAAGCCTCTTTTATGCTTTCATATGTATGTCAATGTTCTTTACTTTTACAGTGTTTAATGATAATGGATATCTTAATAAATTAGGTCTTTGCCATGAGGTTTATTTAAACTTTCTTTTTTTCTCAATTATTATATCTTTTTTTTTTTTCTTAACTACTGATTTTTTTTCTTAATTTTATATTTTCATTCTTTCTTTTCTACTATAAGAAAATGGAGATTCGATGGAGAGAATATGACTGGAATCCACACTTTCATTAATGTAGATATAGGAGGGGTAGCAACATGAGCTATTGTGTCATGTTTGCATCAACCCAAACATGGCCCATTAATTTTTTATTCAACCTGTACATAACCATTTAAGCTTATCATGTCACAAGTTGAGACCCAAAACACGCCCTATTAAATTAATAGGTTACCCGATAAAACCAATTTAACCCATTAATTCATAATTCATGACAACTATAATATATGATAAATCGTACAATTCCATTAATTCATTTATCTATTCAAAAGTTTATAGTAATTTAAACCTTTTAAATTTAATTTCATTATTTGATCCACTAAATAAGTAACAAAATTAATAATGGAGAATATCTTTTCTTTGGACACTTGATCTTGATCCGGCATACTTAAACTCTAATAAATAATTAAATTTGAATGAACGGATTTACAAAATTTTATTGTCGGCTAGAAAAGATATATAAAAGGAAGACGAGCGTTGCTTGGTACAGTCGCTCACTGGGCGACCGAGCCACTCTCCCTTTATTTCGTTGTCACTAATCAATGTTAATGGCATTAATGTAATAAACTGTAAATTGTGGGCCAAATTGCAAGGGTAATAATGAAATGAAATCACTTTTTTGCCATATGTCGCTAGGATCTAAAATAAATTTTGAAAAATTATATTATTTTATTTTAATATATAATAATAAGAATATAAAATATGTTTTGACCTTAAATATTAAAATGTACAGCACTTTAATTTAGGAAAGTGGGTGTACATTTTCCTTTCCCTTTTGTGATAAGGATTCGTGTCTTACATTTGTCTATAAAATCGCTAGATGTACAGAAATACCTCTTTATTCGAAGTCGTGCTTGTAACGATTGATGTCACTAGGTTCCAATAGAACCATTGACCTAACAGTATATGATTTTAAGAAAATAATTTAATAAAATGCTTCAATAAACGTTTTTAATATCTATTTATCGGATACGGATCATCTTCTCACCTTAATTGTCTTCACCTTATCCTCACCTACATAATCTATTGTCACGTGTCTAATATAGCAAATCAATGGTCAGTATTATTTCAATTAATTTTTATGTTTTTACTCTACCAAAAGTACTACAATTCATCAAGACCATTGATTTAGGTGATGTTGGGATATATGTATTTAGATTAGACCCATTACACACTCAAGTAGGGTCAAGAACCCATACCCATGCATGAGTAGCCCAAGCCATTGCATTTGGTGTAACTGTATGAGCAGTTGTCAAAAACAAATTGCTTAAGCAGTTAAAACTAACGCACAAAGAGTGCAGTGGGTGTGTTGGTCTGTGTGTGATATCTAAGAAAACATAGAAAACACATAGTTTATATAGAACACATAACAAGTGTCAAAGTATAGGTACTTATATTGTGAATTGAGGGAACTTTTTAGAATCTGTGATCGTAGCATGTGATCGTTCTCTGACCAGTGATAGAACCTGCAGTTGATTTCGTTTCTGCCGTGCAATTTAGATTTTCAATGGTGTTGGGTATGAATTGACAAGTGCTGTTTTGGTGTTAAAATTGCTTGTGAAAAGAATTTATAAAAACCCTAAAAGTGATCACAATGTTTTCAAAAGCAAGTATAATGGCAAGTGAGGTGTTGTCCACAAGGTTCGTAGGATAGCAATGACTAAACTATCACACTAATATTAGTTATGCTTTAAAAGTAAATGAGATGATTGGTTTTTGTAATTATAAACTAAATGCAAATCAATTAAACTAAGCTAGAACGCAACTAAGTTAGCAAGAAATGTGTGTGAAAAGGTATGAGATGAAACGTGGGAGTCAAAGTAATTGTAACACAAATAATAGGAATCCATTTATCAATTTGAGAACCGATTTGATCTTCTAGGGCTAAATCTATTGATCTTCTAGGGCCAAATCTATCCTTAGATGTGATATTGAAATCACTCAACTCTCACTACACATCAACGATTGGTATGCTCGGTTGAGTGGAGAAAGGGTTTCTAATTAAGCTTAGATAGATTTAGGGTAGTCGGGATGGCTTGGATTGGTATGCTCACAATCCACCCCTTTTACTCTTTAGCCGGGATATGTTGGATTGGTATGCTCACAACACATCCCTTCCATTTAAGATATCTAGTTTTAATCACCAAATGTGGGTATCTCAACTTAGATTGAGAGTTGGTATGCCTACTCAACCCAAGGAGATGTTTAATACAATACCAACTAAAATTGAGAGTTTGGATGCCTACTCAATCAAGAAAATATCAAATCCCATTTTAAAAACATCCAATTAATTTAACATCAAATAAAGAACCAAGAGTTGATATGCCTACTTAATTCAAAGAGATGCCAAATACATTAAGATCCATAAATGAAACTAAGAGATCAAATACTAATAAATGGTGGATTACCCACAACCCATGTCAAATTACATCAACTCTCACAAAGGGGTTTATTTACTCATAATGAATACACGAAGGAAAATAAAAGAAGCTAGAGACAAGAGGAAACCAATTGGTATGCTGAAATCTCCTTGGTCTTCAAGCTCCTCTACTTCTCCTATGTACTGAAATTCATGCTCCTTGAGTGAGTTTTGTAGTTTGAGTGAAATAGAGGTGGAAAGAGAGATGTGGGAAGTGATTTGGTGAGGAAATTGGGTAGGAGATGGTGTGTGATGGATATGGATGTGTGGGAGGATATTCCTAGATCTAAGTGATGTAAAAGTCTGAAAAATTTGGTATGAGGGCGTCTGTGTGATTTCAGAAAAGAAAGTATATATAGCATTGCCAAAAATAGGTCTGAAAAGTTGATGTAAGCAGATTTGATGTAGTGCGCAACCCTGACATGCGTGGGTAGGGACCGGGGCAGTGGATTCTGATAAGGTCGTTTTGTGCTTAACAAAATGCTATTTATATGTTTACTTTAAAAACCAAGTTTCACCATTTGAAAATCCACTTATAATGTAAAATTAGTAAAATGGTAAGTAAGGATTCGTTGCACAGGGAATTAGAGTAATTAGTTGAATCAATTAACAAGTCTTAAATGCAATAAAGTAAATCATTGTAGTTTGAATGGTGTATGGTTTAAGAAACCATCAAACATACATGGAAAGTAAATATAACAAAAATGTAAAGAGAATATGAATAGATAGGAATCCAATATCAACAACCTAGATAAGAAAATGATTTAAACAATTAATAAGAAGTCTAAGGAAATGATAGAGTAGCTAATGGACTATGAGCAATTCATAAACGGCTTCATTAATGTACTATCCACACAATCAAGGACTGATCTCATTTGGAAGTATGTTTAGACAGTCACTACGAACCCTAAATAACTTCCCACCAAAATGCCTAACCAATTAAGGAGAGGGGGTGAAGGTGGGATCGGTTAGTGATGATCAAAGGCCTAGGCAATTGTGGTTGATCTACCCTTCAAAAACCTATCCTATTCACTACGTGCTACAATCAATCAAGTGTGTCAATAACTCAATCAATCACATAAGTGCAAGATCTAATTAAAAATTAAATAAAACTATAATTGTGTAAACATAATATTCAAAGCTTTAATAAATACTCATTGTCCAAGAGTCTCTCAAATCATCCCCTTAAAATGGGGGTTTAATAACACATAATCACAAACAAAGAATGGAAGTAAAATATAGAGAAATCACCATTGAGTCTCTCTTGTAAGCTTGATCCTTTCTTAAGCTTCCTTGTTGATCCTAGTGCAAAGATTGGGTGATGAGGATATGTCTAGATAGGTGGAGTCAAATGGAAAGTGACAAAAGAGATGTGTGGAGAAGATGGGAAGAGAGGAGTGATTTGGGTGAAAGTAATCTAAGTGTTAGGGGTGGGCACTAAGTTGCGAACCGAATCGATTCGAACCAAACCAAACCAAAAAAAGGGTGTTCAATTCGGTTTGTAGAATGAATTTGGTTTAAATGACCGTGCCAAACCGGTTCTAAATTAACTACACTAAATTACGCTATTCTACTACGGTTATTCTAAGGGGCGCGTGGGTGGTTCACCCTTCGCAAGCGTAGGAGTCGTGTGAGAAGCAAAAGGGTAACGAGTAAGGGTATCGTTCCCACGAGGAAGTGATTAGCTACGTGAGTCTAGGTTATCACTAATTATCAATTTCTATTTCTAACAAATTTACTAATTAATGTTATCTAAATCAATTATTCTAAGCTTGCAATTAAATAATGATTAAAGCTAGATTAAGATGATTAAGCTAGACTAAAGATGTTAGGGGATTGACTCATTCAAGTAACTACCACATCATTAATCAATCATTCATTAAGCACATTCACAACATTCTAAGGCATGTATTTCATTTATCATTTATGTTAAGCACGAAATCCATCATCTAACACATAATCTAATATCATAGATAAGTGATTAAGAGAGGATTTAGGAAGAGTGATGTAGAGATTTTCTAATTAACTCAATTCATGAATTACTTAGATATATCTCTATGAAATAGTTAGTTAAACATCCATACATATTGTGGGACACTTTATGCATGAAATCAACTACTAAGTGTGTATACATAGATGTACATGCAAACATATCATCCACATATCATAATTATTAGAGTTCATAATACACACATACAAGCCTTAAAGAGTGAAATAACAAATTGATTGATTACATTTATGGTATAATTACAAGAATTACATCAATCCCTTAACAAAAGAGTTTAGTTACACATAGAATTATATAAGCATGAAAATACAAAAGAAGAGCTAAACAAACCCATCCGGATTCGTTTCTTGCGCAAGAAGGCTCCTCCTAGCAATCCAAGCAAAATATCCTTCTAGAGCAACTTCAAGAGATCAAGTCTAGGTAACTCAAGGTGGTGTTTGGCTACCTAGAAAGTGATGGGAAATGATGAGAAAACTACACTAAGGTTGAGAGAGTTATTCTCTCTCTTAATTCTACACTAAAGTAAGTTACAAAACTAATAATATCTAATGATTACCAGTTGGTACTAATTACTAAGTATAGTGTGTAGTATATGTGTGTAGTAACTTACAAACTAAGATAGATAGAATAGATATTTTTATCTAAGATAATTAAATGGAAAAATATCTCAAAATATCTAAGTGGGAAGAGTTTTTGGGCAAGCTCATGTGATTGGAGAGCAAGTGGAACAAGCTGAATTTCTTCCAGGCATTCCGGCGACTTCATGCACTCTGGACGGCGAGCATATTCCCGCCGGCGTGAAGTTGCCACGAAAACGGAAGGTTTTCGGTGACTTCTAACCTTCGGGACTGCGGGCTTGTTCCCGCCGCATGAAACCGCTGAGTTTCCACGGGTTTGGACGTGTTTGGGGCGAGAAAGAAGCCACTGGAAGGAAGCTTCCAAGCTTGGTTGGCCATGGTGGTTTGAAAACTTGGAGGAGTTGGTGGAGGAGAGAAAAGTCACATGCATGGAAGGTCGAAACTGGTGGCAAACGAACCGGAGGAGCTCCGGCAACCAATCTGGTCGGACAGCCGCCGAAAACGGTCGGAATCAAGTCGGGTTGTCGCCGGGTTGACCGGGTCTGAACCGGGTCAGATGCAGGTCGGGCCATCCCGGCTGGATGTTGAAGACGAAGTGACGTCACGCTGACGCAAGAGATGGCCAAAACGACGTCGTCTGGCTGCTGAAGATGATGACGTCATGCTGACGTGCAAAAGGGCCAAAACGACGTCGTCTGACTACTGACGTGGCACCCTTCTGCTGCTTTGGCTGGCGAATATCACAATGCACCCTTGTATTCTTCCTTAATCACCAAATATGCAATAATTCCTCCAAAATTGCACTTTGACCCCTGATTCTCCATAATTACGAATTTGCCCTCTTTTGCCCTGATTTCACCATTTTTCTCCAGTTTGGTCCAAAATACCCCTAATGAGTTGAAATACCTGAAAAACACTTATTTACAATATTAAATACCAAAAAGGGCTCGGAAAACGGTTACAAAAGCCAAATAAGGGAGTGCTAAATATAAACATTTGGAGCGCGATCATTAAACCAGTTCAAAAAGTTAAAAACCGAAAACTTTTCTGCTCAAAACCGGTTTTGGTTTTGCAAAACTAGTTTAAACCGATTAAACCGTATATAAAATTTAAAAAAAAAAATTTAAAAATTAAAAAAATAAAATAAAAAAACCTAACCTACTTATTTCATTCTTTGACAGCCACAGCCCACAACCGACTTCTCTACTCTGACTTCTCTACTTTCATCTCTACCTCTCTGTTCCTCAACTCAATTCCTCAACATCAGATATGCTCCGCCGCCCATCTGAACTATGTTCCTCAACATCCGATCTGCTCGTACAAGGTTTATCAACGCCCGTCTCTTCTTCTTTTTCTAATTTTCTTCTTGTCCTTTTTTTTTTTGTTTCACATCCGATCTGGTCGTCTGATTTGCTCTTCTTCATCTCCAACCAAAGTTTCAATGAGACAAACATTTAGGCTGACTGGAAATCGTAGAAGAAGAGTCTAAAGATAGTTTACCAGAAATCATAGAAGGCTATAGCTCATATGATCTGCTTCAAAAAAGGTTAGCTATTCTTTTTTGATTTGGTTAGCAAAATGTGATTGTGTGTGTAACAAAATGAAATTCGAATTGTGTCTACCCTGTCTGATTGTGTCTACTCTGTAACAAAATGAAATTTGAATCTATGATTGTGTGTGTCTATTCTAATCTGTGTTGATATATATATATATATATATATATATATATATGCGTTTATACTCGGGGTTGTCTATAGAACAACGGTGTACTAAACACCTCTACCTGTTGTTTACCTATAAACTTGTTGAGTAGGTTGCCATTTAATCCAAGGCAATTTAAATTTTGCTTTATTAACTGTTCCCTAGGTAAAACAATCATTTCTTTTCAAATTTAAAAAATAATCAATGCTGCTGACAAAAACAATAAATGCGTTTCAAATTTAAACATCAATCATTTATTTTTAAAATTAAGTCTGTTCCCGTTATTCGATTTGCATTTGTACTGTGTGATAACACTCGATATGAGTAAATATCATTTGAAATGTGTGATTACATTAGATACAGGTAAACATAATTCGAAATGTGTGATAACAGTCGATACAGGTGAATAGTTAAAAATATAATAGGGCTGGTGAATCTAATGTCCAACAAAGTAAGAGAATTGATAGAGCTTTGGGTACATGTTTACAACCCCCTTGTCCTAGTGTCCGATTTTGATATATTTAATTTTTTTGTCTAGTAAGAGAAGTTTTTTTTTTTTTTTTTTTTTTCTTATTTTAATGAAATAATTGACAATAGTCTCACACCAGGCATACATGCCCATTGTACTTACATCATTCATAACAACAACAGTAGTATATATGGAAAAAAAAAAATTGTAATCCAGAAACTTCATTTTTTGTTATGCTTTTTATAGATCTAACATACATCTCTTAAAAAAAAAATTAAAAAACCTTATTAAAGTCAGACTAGCTCAGGCCTCAAAGGGCTCTAGCTAGTCAAGAGACAAGCCCAATAACCCCAAGACCCAAAGCCCATCTTTACTTCAATAGATTTAAATGTTAGGCCTAATTGGGAGGCCTATTGCTCAATGTCTAGTCATTACTTTACTACTTATAAACCATTTTAATCCCTTTTTATTTTTCGATGTGGGATTCGCATTACACAGTGTTTCAATAAAACTGTTCCACCCTTTACAACGAGTGATATTTACATAATAATGTTGTGATTGTATTAAAATATTTACGATCACAAATAGTATTTTAAGTTAAAAACTCTTATTAAAGTCAAAATAGCCCAAGCCTCAAAGGACTTTAGCTTGTCAAGAGACAAGCCCAAGAACCCCAAGACCCAAAGCTCATCATTACTTCAATATGTTTAAATGCTAGGCCCAGTTGGGAGGCCTATTATTCAATGTCTAGGCATTACTTTACTACTTATAAATCATTTTAATCCCTTTTTATTTTTCGATGTGGGATTCGCATTACACAGTGTTTCAATAAAACTGTTCCACCCTTTACAACGAGTGATATTTACATAATCATGTTGTGATTGTATTAAAATATTTGCGATCACAAATACTATTTTAAGTTTAAAAAAAAATCTTATTAAAGTCAGACTAGCCAAAGCCTCAAAGGGCTCTAGCTCATCAAGAGACAAACCCAAGAACCTCAAGACCTAAAGCTCATGGTTACTGTTTACGATTATACTGTTTATTCAGTGATTATATAAATATATATTCAATCACATAATATATATAATATGAATTATGATTGAAACTGTTTATATCGACTCTTTTAGATGTAATTATACTTTTGAAGTTGTAATTGTAATAATATATATTTGAACACATAATTTATATATATTGTATTCTAATGACTAGCCCAAGCATCAAAGGGCTCTAGCTCGTCAACCCAAAGCCCATCGTTACTGTTTATTTAGTTATTATATAAATAAAAAGTCAATCACATAAGATATGTAATATGGATTCTGATTGAAACTATTTATATCGACTCTTTCAGATGTAATTATACTTATTACATTGTAGTTGTAATAACATATTTTCAAACACGGAATATATAAAATGTATTGTAATGACTAGCCTAAGCATCAAAGGGCTATAGATCGTCAAGAGACAAGCCCAAGAACCCCAAGACCCAAAGCCCATCGTTACTGTTTGCGATTATACTTTTTATTTAGTGATTATATAAATAAAATATCAATCACATAAGATATGTAATATGGATTCTGATTGAAATTGTTTATATCGACTCTTTCAGGTGTGATTATATTTCTAAAGTTGTAATTGTAATAATATATATTCAAACACAGAATTTATGTAAATTGTATTCTAATGACTAGCCCAAGCCTCAAAGGGCTTAGCTCGTCAAGAGACAAGCCCAAGAACCCCAAGACCCAAAACTCATTGTTACTGTTTACGATTATACTGTTTACTTAGTGATTATACAAATAAATAGTCAATCACATAAGATATGTAATATGTATTCTAATTGAAACTGTTTATATCGACTCTTTTAGATGTAACTATACTTATTAAGTTGTGATTGTAATAATAAATTTGCAAACACACAATATATATAAAATGTATTCTAATTTATATTTTTAGAATATGTTGTCATGCATTTATCAATACAAATATTCGTATATCAACAGTCTTTAAAATATGGATTCTTATTGTAATTGATACAAAAAGTGTTGTCATGCATTTATCAATGCAAATATTATATACGGAATACGTTTTACATGTGATTACACATATTAAATTGTGATTATATAAATAAAATATTATATAAATAAAATCAACACTTTTAACGTTAATTATACATATTCAATTGTGTTTGTAACAAAATATAAGTAATCACAAAACATATCTAATTTGTATTATAATTGATATTTTTACAGAAAAAGTTATTATGCATATATCAATACAAATCTTCGTATATCAACACTCTAAGAAATAAGATTATATGTCTTAAATTGTAATTCCAAAACAGACATTCGATCACGAAACATATATAATATGGATTGTTATTACAATTGATACATTGATTAAAATCGTGACCATAAAACATAGTTAATATGGATTCTAACTAATGCATATAACCTATCTCACCGACGTGTTGGTCGTAACCCACCAACGGTGTGCTATGCAACTCAATAGTGTGCGTAACAGACTATTGGTGGGATACCACGAACACATTAACCGGCAATTCATGATATATTGAATAAACTTGTGACCACAAACCATATTTAATATGGATTCTAACTTATGCATATAACATATCCCTCTAATGTGTTGGTCGTAACCCACCAACAGTATGCTATGCGGCTCAATAGTGTGCGTAACAGACTATTGGTGGGATACCACCAACATATTAACCGACGAGTAAGACATACCACAAACCATATTTAATATGGATTCTAACTTATGCATATAACATATCCCTCTAATGTGTTGGTCGTAACCCACCAACAGTATGCTATGCAGCTCAATAGTGTGCGTAACAGACTATTGGTGGGATACCACCAACACATTAACCGACGAGTAACACATACACATAAAAGTTCTAAGTGCTAATGAAATTATGTTTAATGCCTTATAAAGAACATATATTTATTGAAATGTCAACAATTAGTAACTGAATCGCAATTCATGTACAATGTAGATATGTTTTTTTTTTTTTTTTTTGAATAAAACAATGTGGATATGTTATAATTAAAAAATAGTAAACGAGAATTCTAACCAAGACCAAACAACAATTATCATCATACAAGAATAAATGACAAAAAAACATAAATATGGGGAGCAAAAATTATCCATTGAAACATGTTCAAGCAAACATATTTGTACATTTCAAAACTTGCATCCATAAGGTAATCATGTCCATATTGAACCGTTGTAATCAAATCTAACATTGGCCATTCATCAAGCACATTGCAGATCAAAGAATAAGCAACCGATAAATTCTCTTCGAAGAGCAAAAATTATCCATCGAAACATGTTCAAGCAAATCTGGTTTCATTTTCAAAACTTTCATGCCAAAGGTAATCATATTCATGTTGAACTATTGCAATCATATCAAACATTAGCCATTAAACAAACAGGTAATATCACTATAAAGCATTCATCAAACACGTAGCAGATCAAAGAAGAAACAACACTAATAAATGCTTTTCGAATATGGATTCTATAAAGAATAAGACATACATATTTTTCATGTTCAGTGTGTGCAAAAATATTTTACAAACACGAATTATCATAATAAACCTTTCAACAAACACATGCAGAGATTACGAAACCAATCAAAACATTTTCAAACTTTTGAGTACAAAAGCTTGGAAAAACTTAAAAAAATAATATATATTAAACATTTACAAAGATCAGACAGTGCGATTTTCACAAACCACTAAGGTCTATCAATCTTATCACATAAGCCTCTCCTTAACAGAAGAATAGTTGTGTGATGGACAATGTTTAGTGAAAGGAACAACAGCGGTGTGATGAAAAAGTTGTATTTAGGGTTTCAAATCATGAATCGAAGACAAAGAAATGCTAAATGTCCTTTGATATTAAAAAAAGGGTAAAAAATGAAATTATATTTCTGCTTTGCATTGGAAATTGTTTTAATAATAAATTTCAGGTTGTGCATGCGTAACAAAATATGAATACAACCTTCCCCAACAAAACAAACAATTTGCAACTACTACTATTTTTCAATAAAAAAGAAATCTAAATATCCAGATTTATCAAATTTAGAAAAATAACAATCTAAAAGTCAGAATAATTACATGTAAACACTTAAGTAAATATATAATTGCCGAATATTATATATAAAATTTAAACAAGTTCAAACTTAAGATACAGCTATAAACTTTTGACAATTTTTTTTAAAAAAAAAAATACAATAGTGATAATGAACTTTAAACAAAATCAAAAATCATAAAAACGTGACTACACCATCTGGGTATGAATGCGATAAACCATTACACCATTATCAGACTCAGTCAAGTATAACGATTCATCTTTTCGACTTCTAACTACATATGACAGCCAGTAATCATCACAAAAAATTAAAATATATTGAATCGAAATTATTAAATTACAAAAATAGTAATCGAAAGTTATGAAATTACAGAAAAAAAAAAAAAAAAAAAAGTAAGCAACCTGGCGTGTTGTAGATTGTTCCAAGTTTGATGAATGTACACAATAAACTGAGAGAGAGAGAGAGAGAGAGAGAGAGAGAGAGAGAGAGAGAGAGGGTTTCTGAATGTTATGTATGATGTTATAGTGTGTTTTAGGGTTTTTTTTTATTTATAGATCATATCTATAAAATTACTCAAATAGCCTTAACACACCATAAAATATTATTTTAAACGATGCATTTATTGTACAGATTTCAAAATGTTTGAATTTTTATTATTATTTAGAAACAAAAGGTTTTAAAATATTAACTTTTTTTTTATTTAAACATATTAACTTTTTGAATATTGTTAGGCAGCTCAAATTAGTTGGCTATACGATTCCATTTTTTTTTTTCTCTTTATACAATCAATTCAACTAAGGATATTTGGCCATATGATGTTATTTTATTGTTCTAACATAAAAATAAATTAATGTAGGGTTGCCTTATGATGCACGGTTTTTTTTTTTTTTTTAATTTTTTTTATTATTTTTTTAATGTTATGATACATGTTGTTAACATATGATTAAGGATCCTTTTCATGTAAAAGTGATCATTTTATCACATTCATTAATGTTTATAAAATTAATTAAGCATTCATAATGTAATGTTAATGTCAAGAGATGTTAATATATATTAATATGCCAAACATGTAACAATATAATTCATGTTCCAATATGTTTTTAATATTTAAAATTTAGAACTTATAACGTTATTACAAAATGTTTATAACAACACAATTCATGTCTCCATATGTATATAAAGTTATTTAAGCATCACTATGTAGCATGGATACAGATACAGGTACAGGATACGGATATGGTATGATACAAAGATACGACAATTTTGTAAGAACTAGGATAAGGATCTTTAGCTCTTTGTAGTGTTATATTCTTCCTCTTCGAAGCATTTTCGGTCTTTGGTTCTTCAGAAAAAATTATGGAAAAAATATAATACATGCTTGATAAGTGATATCGATCGAAGCTTTTTCGGTATTTAAGTTGATTCTTCTTCTTCCGCTTCTTGTTGGGGATTCTGAACCGATGAACGTGGAAACGTCGTACCTAATACTCGCTCATAACTCATAGCAATTAATAACGTCAATATAGCAGAAGAAATAGATGAGAGAAAATAAACAATTACAACACAAGATATACATGAAAAACCTAAATTGGGTAAAAAAATTACAGGCCGTTAAGAGGACAGAGAAAGTTCCACCATATGATAATACGTTACAACCATATACTTCAGGATTCTCTCTCACACCTAACCCCAAAGCACGCTCACAAGATCCTCACCATACCTCCTTCCCCAATATCCCCTAGGCCTCCCATGAATATCACCCACGGATCTCTAACTAGATCCACTAATATTCCCTTAGATCTCTCCTACACTATAAAACATTCTGGTCTCGACCGCTCCGGGTACCGCGGTCTGTGCCTCTTACCTCCACTACAGTTTGCACCAAATGTCGGGAATCGACCACTCAGTGTGCCGCGGTCCATGCGCTTGTTCACACCTCGATCCGCACCGTGCCTCCTTTTGGATTCCATTTCTTCAGCTCTTCTTCGATCTTCAAACCTCTCTTAAACACCACCTTCAACTTCCAAATGTTATCCCACATCTCCAAGAAGTAACACATCAGTTTAGTCTTGTTTGGTTTACATTTGGTTCACTTAGAAATACAAGTCAAAACCTAACAATTCTCCCTTTTGACTTGAATTTTCAAGACCTTTGTCCACATCCATGATTCTTCATGCTGAGAATCAACATACCCCACCACAAGGTATAACCACTTAGGAACGAACCATCCTAAGATTTCCCTTCACATTTTTTGTGTTCGTTGTTCTAACACCATGTCAAAATAACCCACTGAAATTGTGGTTCAACTCATCAAGTCAGATTTCCAGGGAGTTCATCAGCCATCGACATCTTTGTCCACTATACACCTTGCATCACTTTTTGACCAATGCCTTTTGCACAATAATATAGGAAATCAAGGTTATACCTATATCATATGATTGTCCAATTCATGCATGTTCCCATATGCACATATTATGTTTAGAATAATTAACATATAGTATTTATAATGTTATTACTAAATGTGTACAATTATTCAATTCATGTTCCCGTAGTTATATTTATTAATTGAAATTTATTAGTTATAATAATATTACAAAATATTTTATAACTATACAATGCATATCCCTATATGCATATAAAGTGATTTAAGCATTTATAATGTAATGTTGATATTAAGGAATATCCTAGTTGGCTTCGTACTTTGATTAAAGATGTAGTTTATGCTTTTGCTGAGTAATGAAGTTTTCTTCCAAAAAAAAGTTATACATATATCATATGAATGCCCAATTCATACATGTTCCCATATGCACATAATATGTTTCAAATAATTAACAAATAGCAGTTATATTGTTATTATTAAATGTGTACAATTGCTTAATTCTTGCATAGTCTCATATTAATTTTTTAAAGTATGAAATATAACAGTATAATATTTTTTATTTGTAAAATAATTAAAGTTTAATAAGATCGAACATGTTGACACACCATTGAACAATTTACTTGATCAATGTGTGAATTTTTTCATAGGGACTTGGTTTCAAATAAATATATCAATGCATGCAGCTACAGTTAATGGTTTTAATAAATTGTTATTATCAATTTAGAATTAATTTATGAAAGATCTGCAATTTGTACAGCTCAAAGAGATCCTTAATGACTCTCTTAATTAGAATCTGGGAGATGCTTCAGTACCTCTTGGTCAAGAGATGAGTTGGCACGCTCGGCCAGTCAAATTTTGCCATGTTATTAATTTTATAAACCCAACACCAACACTGCCACATCAAAAACTCCTTCTCTCTCTTCACATCTCTACAAATCTCTATATTTTCCCTTTTATTTTATTTTATTTTTGTTCATATCTGCTCCTTTTTCCTTTTCCATCATTTGACCAAGAAACTTCTTCTCTTCTTTTTTTCAATCGATTTATTTTCCTTCTCTCTTGATGGCTATGCAAATCCATTTGTTTTATTAGTTTAAATCATTAAATCCATTTGTTTTATTAGTTTAAATCCATTTTTTTTTAATTTTTTTAAAAGCTTAAATAATTTGATTAGCCTCCATTCTTTTTTCTTTCTTTCTTTGTTTAAATCACTAAATCAAAACATTTTTTTTTAAACGAACACATTTTTTTTTTTTTTTTTTTTTTTATGTTTCTCATTTATTATGGTAAAAAAAATTTATACCCAAATATAGTATACGGAAAATTTAGTTGATGGGTTTTAAAATTTTGAGACTAAGATGATGGGTCGAAGATGATAATGAGAGATGGTAAGAGAAAGAGATTTGAGATTCATATTTATAAAGGTTTTATCTTTTAAGTTTTAGTTATTTTTAATTTAATTTCTTTATATATTTTTAATAATCAAATGTATGAAAATTGTAGTTGTTGGGTTTTAAATCCAGAGATGGAACTGTGAATTTTTTTTTTTTTCCAGAGATGGAGATGTTGAGGTGAACCTACGAAGATGGTAGTTAAAAATAATAAATGGAAGATAGGTTGGAATTCATGACTTGGCAGGTTATTTTTCACATGGCAATGTTTGTGTTGAGTTTGTAAAATTAATGACGTGGTGATATTTTAATGGTTGGGCGTGCCAATTGCAACTCACCTCTGACCCTTGAGGTACTGAAGCATCTCTCCTAATACATAAGGTGTGTCTTCAGCCTCCTTTAAAATATCAATTGTTTCATTTTTCCTATAAAATAAATTCAATATATCTTCTCTAAAATCATTCTTTTGCTCCATTTACAGACAAAGACAATAGCTTACAATGTAAAGTTTATATCTCTATTTCATTTTATATTGTAAATCTCTTTTTGTTTCTTCCTTTATTTTTTCTCTATTATGATATTTGTTACATAACAAAAATATGATTAATCTCCTATTTTCAGATGGAGTATAGTTCCGAAGAAGAGACGTATTTTAGTATTTCTGAGTTCACTGAATACACTGAGAAGCCGTATGAAGATCCGAAGGCTAGCAAGTATAAGGTGAATGTGAATGATAGGTTAAGGTGCCCATTCTGTCCTGGAAAGAAGAAACAGTGTTTGTTATTTTTATTTTATTTTGTGTATTTTTAATTTTATCTTATATAATCACATCTTTAAGGTGTTATTATTTTCGCGATCACATCTTTTAGGTTTGTTTGTATTTCAGATAACACCTGCTATGGTGCATTTCGTAAGTGTATGAACTCTTAAAGAATTTGGAGAAGAGTCATTCGATATATTTTTTGTTCATTGTTTTTTTGTCTTGTTTGTATCAACATATAAAAAAGAAGCCAAATCCCTATAAAAATACATCATGGATCACTAAACCACATAAGATAATTTTAAAAATAGTCATTCCATATATTGTTTTGTCTTGTTTGCATTGAAATATAGAAAAGAAACCAAATCCCTATAAAAATACATTATAGATCACCAAATCACATAAGGTAATTTCAAAATTGCCCTTTTATATATTTTTTGGTCATTTTTTCTCTATCCTAGGTTGTATCTAAATATTAAAAAAAAAAAAAAAAATCCCTATAAAATAAAAATGCAGGAATCACCACTTGACTTAAAAAATACAAAAAGAGTTCTTCCAATTTTTTTATTTTTTATTTATTTATTTTATTTTTATTTTTTGGGGGGGGGGGGGGGGGGGGGGGGGGGGGGGGGGGGGGGGGGGGGGGGGGGGGGGGGGGGGGGGGGGGGGGGTGTTTAAATAGTGATTAGTATTCCTAATAATTGAATTTTACACCTTTTTTTTTTTTTTTTTTTTTTTGAAGGATGGGAATAGACTTCTATAGGTGTATATAGTTTGAAATTTGTATGAACAAAGTCATCCATAAACAATAATTATATATCTCGGAAAACATCAAATTAATTGAGTAATGTACATGCATTGTATCTACATGCATTTTTCAATAAATACTTAAATGGATAATAAAAGGATAATACAACAACCAAGGCATGTGAATAAAGTAATTAAGTTATTCATCCAACCAAATTCATAATCGCGTCTTAAACGCATCAATAAATTTTCCTGGATAAATGGATGAAGCTAATTCATTGAATAAAGCTCTAATGCTTACATGCAATGGATGTTTTATTTAAACTTCATTAAAATATTTAGGTTTTGATAACCCTATAGGCTTTAACAAATTGCTCAATGCATGATCAATATTTTATTAAATAGAAAAACAAAAGGATAATGTTACTTTCTCGAAAATGCAATGTAAGTTATTATTGCTTCGTAATATATGGTCAATTAGTGTTTCCTTATTTGCCAATTGCACACTTCTTATGCGAATTATTAAATTAACTTTCTCGAAAATATCCATATTAATGCAATCGACAATCATTAATATGGATATTAAGGGATTAGTATTCCTAATAATTGAATTATACACCTTGTTTTATTTATTTATTTATTTATTTTTATTTTTTAAGGATGGGAATAGACTCCTTTAGATGTATATAGTTTAAAATTTTGTATGAAAACAGTCATCCATAAATAATAATTATATATCTCGAAAAACATCAAATTAATTGAGTAATGTACATGCATTTTTCAATAAATACTTAAATGGATAACAAAAGGATAAAACAACAATCAAGGCATACGGATAAAGTAATTAAGTTATTCATCCAACCAAATTTACAATCGTGTCTTAAACGAATCAATAAATTTTCTTGGATAAAAGGATGCAGCTAATTCATTGAATAAAGCTCTGTCGCTTATATGCAATGGATGTTTTATTTAAACTTCATTAAAATATTTAGGTTTTGATAACCCTATAGGCTTTAACTAATTGCCCAATGCATGATCAATATTTTTATTAAATAGAAAAACGAAAGGATAATATCACTTTCTCGAAAATGCAATATAGGTTATTATTACTTCGTAATGTATGGTCAATTAGTGTTTCCTTACTTGCCAATTGTACACTTCTCATGCGAATTATTAAATTAACTTTCTCGAAAATATCCATATTAATGCAATTGGCAATCATTAATATGGAAATGAAGGGATTAGTATTCCTAATAATTGAATTATACACCTTTTTTTTATTTTTTTATTTTATTTTATTTTATTATTATTATTATTATTATTATTATTATTATTATTATTATTTTAAGGATGGTAATAGACTTCTTTAGATGTATATAGTTTAAAATTTTGTATGAAAACAGTTACCCATAAATAATAATTATATATATCGGAAAACATCAAATTAATTGAGTAATGTACATGCATTTTTCAATAAATACTTAAATGGGTAACAAAAGGATAAAACAACAATCAAGGCATATGGATAAAGTAATTAAGTTATTCATCCAACCAAATTTACAATCACGTCTTAAACGAATCAATAAATTTTCTTGGATAAAGGGATGCAGCTAATTCATTGAATAAAGCTCTGTCGCTTACATGCAATGGATGTTTTATTTAAACTTCATTAAAATATTTAGGTTTTGATAACCCTATAGGCTTTAACTAATTACCTAATGCATGATCAATATTTTTATTAAATAGAAAAACAAAAGCATAATATCACTTTCTTGAAAATGTAATATAGGTTATTATTACTTCATAATGTATGGTCAATTAGTGTTTCCTTACTTGCCAATTGCACACTTTTTATACGAATTATTAAATTAACTTTATCAAAAATATCCATATTAATGCAGTCGACAATCATTAATATGGATATTAAGGGATTAGTATTCCTAATAATTGAATTATACACCTTTTTTTAAAATAAAAAAAAATTTAAGGATGGGAATAGACTCCTTTAGATGTACATCGTTTAAAATTTTGTTTGAAAACAGTTATCCATAAATAATAATTATATATCTCGGAAAACATCAAATTAATTGAGTAATGTATAGGGTTGCACATTGGGGAAATGGGGATGGATATAGGTCCCCCCATCCCCATCCCCACCCCCCCCCCCCCCCCCCCCCCCCCCCCCCCCATTTCCCCATTTGGGGAAAATGGGGATGGGGGAGTTTTGGGGGGAGGTCCCCCCATCCCCATCCCCATCCCCATCCCCATTTCCCCATTTTCCCCGTTTCTCCGTTTACCCCATTCCCCCATTTCCCCATTTGGTTGAAAATTACAAATTAAACTAAAAAAAAAAAAAAAAATTCCATTACAAATGCAAAAGAAATTATATTATAAAATAATGTCAAATATATATATATATATAATTATTTTTATAATATTTTAGGGGAAATGGGGAAATAGGGATGGGGGGAGGTCCCCCTATCCCCATCCCCATCCCCATCCCCATTTCACTATATTAATGGGGAAAATGGGGAAATGGGATGGGGGAGGGTCTCCCCATCCCCATCCCCATCCACCCCCCCCCCCCCCCCCCCCCCCCCCCCATTTCCCCATTTCCCCCAAAAAAATTTCACCCGAATGGGGATGGGGAAGCGGGGAAATGAGGATCCAGGGGAAAATGTGCAACCCTAGTAATGTACATGCATTTTTCAATAAATACTTAAATGGGTAACAAAAGGATAAAACAACAATCATGGCATACGGATAAAGTAATTAAGTTATTCATCCAACCAAATTTACAATCGCATCTTAAACGAATCAATAAATTTCTTGTATAAAAGGATGCAGCTAATTCATTAAATAAAGCTCTGTTGCTTACATGCAATGAATGTTTTATTTAAACTTCATTAAAATATTTAGGTTTCGATAAACCTATAGGCTTTAACTAATTGGCCAATGCATGATCAATATTTTTATTAAATAGAAAAACAAAAGTATAAAATCACTTTCTCGAAAATGTAATATAGTTTATTATTACTTCGTAATGTATGGTCAATTAGTGTTTCTTTACTTGTCAATTGCACAGTTCTCATACGAATTATTAAATTAACTTTCTCGAAAATATCTATATTAATGCAATTGGCAATCATTAATATGGATATTAAGGGATTAGTATTCCTAATCATTGAATTATAAACATTTTTTTTAATTTTTTTTTTAAGGATGGGAATAGACTCCTTTAGATGTAAATAGTTTAAAATTTGTATGAAAACAGTCATCCATAAATAATAATTATATATCTCGGAAAACATCAAATTAATTGAGTATTGTATTTACATGCATTTTTCAATAAATACTTAAATGGATAAAAAAGGATAATACAACAACCAAGGCACGCGGATAAAGTAATTAAGTTATTCATCCAACCAAATTCACAATCGCGACTTAAACGCGTCAATAAATTTTCTTGGATTAAGGGATGCAGCTAATTCATTGAATAAAGCTCTGCCGCTTACATGCAATTGATGTTTTATTTAAACTTCGTTAAAATATTTAGGTTTTGATAACCCTATAGGCTTTAAAATAATTATCCAATGCATGATCAATATTTTTATTAAATAGAAAAACAAAAGGATGATATTACTTTCTCAAAAATGCAATATAGGTTATTATTGTTTCGTAATGTATGGTCAATTAGTGTTTCCTTACTTGCCAATTGTACACTTTTGATGCGAATTATTAAATTAACTTTCTCAAAAATATCCATATTAATGCAATTGGCAATCATGAATATGGATATTAAGGTATTAGTATTCCTAATAATTGAATTATACACCTTGTTTTTTTTTTTTTTTTACAGGTGTTTTTTTTTAAAGGATGGGAATAGACTAATGAAAGTGTATAGTTTGAAATTTTGTATGAAAATAGTCATCCATAAATAATAATTATATATCTCGGAAAACATCAAATTAATTGAGTAATGTACATACATTGTATTTACATGCATTTTTCAATAAATACTTAAATGGATAACAAAAGGATAATACAACAACCAAGGCACACGGATAAATTAATTATGTTATTCATCCAACCAAATTCACAATCGCGTCTTAAAAGCATCAATAAATTTTCTTGGATAAAGGGATGTAACTAATTCATTGAATAAAGTTATGCCGCTTACATGCAATGGATGTTTTATTTACACTTCATTAAAATATTTAGGTTTTGATAACCCTATAGGCATTAACTAATTGTCCAATGCATGATCAATACTTTTATTAAATAAAAAAACAAAATGATGATATTACTTTCTCGAAAATGCAATATAGGCTATTATTGCTTCGTAATGTATGATTAATTAGTGTTTCCTTGCCAATTGCACACTTTCCATGCGAATTATTAAATTAACTTTACATTGTTGTTCATTTAAAATTAATATATAATATGGATTCTTATTGTAATTGATACAGAAAGGGTTGTCATGCATTTCTCAAAGTGAATATTATAAATCAAATACCTTTTAAATGGGATTATATATGTCTGTACACTACAAAAAAAATGCCTATCAGTGACGAACTATTTCCGACGGCACTAATTACCGTCGGAAATGGCACCATTTCCGACGGCTATTTTAGTGCTGTCGGAAATGAGTAAAAATATGATACGACATTTTCGACGGCCAAATTACCGTCGGAAATAGTCTTTGTGCCGTCAATGTTGTTCCCATTTCCAACGGCATAAAAAGTGCCGTCGGAAATAGTCTTTGTTCCGTTGGAAATGTAATCCAACATTTCCGACGGCCTAATTGCCGTCGAAAATAGTCACATTTCCGACGGCAAATGGTCTTTTCCGACGGCATTTAGCCATCGGAAATGATTAATTTTTTTTTTTTGGAAAAGATTAAAAAAAAAAATTAAGTGTCAAAAACGTATTTTTATATAAAGTTTCTTCAAATAATAAAAGTTTCTTCAAATAATTTGTATAGATAAAAATTTCATGATTTATTTTTTCTTGAATAATTATATAAACTCTATTTCGTAGTAAGCATTTAATACACCTGATTTTCCTTAAATTGCTATCTATACAATGACATATATGTGCAAAAATTAGGAGTGAACACTTTGATGCAACAGAAATACACAAAACATTTGTCAGGGTTATGATTTAGGGATTTGTGAGATATTGACATCATTCTTTAGGAACTCTCTCTTATTATAAGCAATTTTATCTTGAGAAATTTCCTGATGGCAAAATATCGCCAGTCAACTGTCTAGAAAGTCACGTAGGGATGTCAAGGAACATTACGACGCCCTCGTACATGACATCTACAAGATTGATTTGGGTTGTGTCAAGTTGCCGAGTTATGTCGATGACTTGTGGGACTTTTGTGCCGTCGGAAATAAAAAAAATATTAAAAAAAAAAAACAGTACTACATTTCCGACTGCTTTTGGGCCTTCAAAAATAGTCAAATAAGCCGTCAATATTACTCACTTTTCTAACAACATAAAAAGTATCATCGGAAATGCTAAAATTTAATTCGAATTACTTTATGGAAACATCTTACTAAATTAACTAAATATAAAATATAGTAAAATTATTAGTAATCACAAGAACATTTAGTTATTTTTAATTATGTTTAGTGACACTATATCATATTTTTTAAAACAAACTCTAATAATTTCAATAAAATATTATTTTAAAAAACAATATCTCAATAGTTATATTTAAATAGTATAAAAAAAATATTTAATTAGATATTATACAAAAATATCAATAGCTTATATATAAATAGTATGTAAAACATATCAGATATAAAGTTATAGCAAAATGGTAAGGGTAACCCTTATTGTCATTCAAGTCAATGGTTCGAACCCCATGAGTTTCATGGATTTAACGTTGCTGGGTGAGGTGGCGCCTGTCGAGTCGCACCATTTTTTTTAAATATAATTCGACTATTTCTGACGGCAAAAAGCCGTCGGAAATAGTGGTAAAGCCGTCGGAAATGCAAGTAATTTTGACCACCCTTAATTACTATTACCGACGGTATTTTTATCTTTTCCGACGGCTATAGCCGTCGGAAATGGTAGTGTTGTGACGGCTCGTCGGTAAATGGTTTTTTCTGACAAGCGTATTTGTGACGGCCTCTGACGGCCTTTTCCCGTC
The DNA here is from genome assembly GCA_030490815.1 of Acer saccharum. Lineage (NCBI taxonomy): Eukaryota > Viridiplantae > Streptophyta > Magnoliopsida > Sapindales > Sapindaceae > Acer > Acer saccharum. Next base: position 33,342,398 of record CM059877.1, read on the forward strand.
AGAAAAGCGTATTTCCGACGGGAAATGATCTTTTCTGACGGCATTTAGCCGTCGGAAAAGACCATTTTTTTTGTAGTGGTAAAGGGTTATCACATACACTATTTTTAATTCGGATTCTAACTGATATTTTTACACAAAAGGTTTTCATACTTTTGCCAATGTAACTCTTCATATATCAATACTCTTTTAAAACATATTATGTGCATATTAAGTTGTGATTACTGAAAAAATATGTGATCACATAAATTAGTTCATATGGATTCTAATTGACAGTTTTATAGTAAAGTTTTTCATGCATTTGACAATGCAAATCTTTACATACAAATACTCCTTTAAATGTTATTATATGTTTTACATTTTGATTATACACAACTATTTGATCACATAAAATATATAATACGGATTCTAACTGATGTATTTCACATGGATAAATTTCTTCTTACATCCTAAATTATAAAGGCTGCGTTTTCTTTCACCATTTTTCATGATATTAAGTATCAAATCCCTACAAAACACTAATTTTAAAATTTTTACAAAAAATAAGACATACATACCAAATTTGTAACTAACTATGAAATTATGTTTAATGCGTTATAAATAACATATATTTACTGAAATGTCAACAATTATTAACTGAATCACAATACATGTACAATGTCGATATGTTATAACTAAACAATCAAACCAGAATTTTAACCAAGACCAAATAAAAATTCATCATACAAGAATAATAGCCATAAAACATAAATCTTTGGAGCAAAAATTATCCATGAAACATGTTCAAGCAAATCTGATTTTAATTTCAAAACTTGCATGCCAAAGTTAATCATGTTTCATATTGAACCATTGTAATCATATCTAACATAACCATTGAACAAGCAGGTACTATCACTATAAACCATTCATCAAACACATAGCAGATCAAAAGCAGCAACGCAGATGAATGCTTTTCGAAGAGTTGGGATTTTGACAATACAGTTATGTGTTCAGTGTGTAAAAATTTTCAAACACAAATTATCACAATAAACCTTCAAAAATACATGCAGAGATTGCAAAACCAATCAAAACACCTTCAAATGTGTGAGTACAAAGCTTGCAAAAACCTTAAAAAAAAATCCACAACATAAACATTGATGCAGAAATATAAACATTTACAAAGAGCATCGTGCGATTTTCACAAACCTCTTAGGTCTGTAAATTTGATCACATAAGATTTTCGTTAACAGAAGAATAACTGCGTGATGGACATTGTTTCGTGAAAGGAACACAGCAGTGTGATGAAAAGAGTTTTATTTAGGGTTTCAATTTGTGAATCGAGAGAGAGAGAGAGAGAGCTAAAAGTCTTTTTAAGTTAAAGAAATAGAA
>CM059877.1:33344262-33510254 GCA_030490815.1 Acer saccharum
GTCCTAGGTTTTATCTAATATTAAAAAAAAAAAAAAAATCCCTATAAAATAAAATGCAGGAATCACCACTTGACTTAAAAAATACAAAAAGAGTTCTTCCAATTTTTTTTTTTTTTTATTTATTTATTTTTTATTTTTATTTTTTTTTGTGGGGGGGGGGGGGGGGGGGGTGGTTTAATAGTGATTAGTATTCCTAATATTGAATTTTACACCTTTTTTTTTTTTTTTTTTTTTTTGAAGGATGGGAATAGACTTCTATAGGTGTAATATGTTTGAAATTTGTATGAACAAGTCATCCATAAACATAATTATATATCTCGGAAAACATCAAATTGAGTAATTACATGCATTGTATCTACATGCATTTTTCATAAATCTTAATGGATAATAAAAGGATAATACAACCAACCGGCATGTGAATAAAGTAATTAAGTTATTCATCCAACCAATTCATAATCGCGTCTTAAACGCATCAATAAATTTTCCTGGATAAATGGATGAAGCTAATTCATTGAATAAAGCTCTAATGCTTACTGCAATGGATGTTTTTTTAAACTTCATTAAAATATTTAGGTTTTGATAACCCTATAGGCTTTAACAAATTGCTCAATGCATGATCATATTTTATTAAATAGAAAAAAAAAGGATATGTTACTTTCTCTCGAAAATGCAATGTAAGTTATTATTGCTTCGTAATATATGGTCAATAGTGTTTCCTTATTTGCCAATTGCACACTTCTTATGCGAATTATTAAATTAACTTTCTCGAAAATTATCCATATTAATGCAATCGACAATCATTAATATGGATATTAAGGGATTAGTATTCCTAATACTTGAATTATACACCTTGTTTTATTTTTTATTTATTTTTTATTTTTTAAGGATGGGATAGACTCCTTTAGATGTATATAGTTTAAAATTTTGTATGAAAACAGTCATCCCTAAATAATAATTATATATCTCGAAAAACATCAAATTAATTGAGTATGTACATGCATTTTTCAATAAATACTTAAATGGATAACAAAAGGATAAAACAACAATCAAGGCATACGGATAAAGTAATTAAGTTTTCATCCAACCCAAATTTACAATCGTGTCTTAAACGAATCAATAAATTTTCTTGGATAAAAGGATGAGCTAATTCATTGAATAAAGCTCTGTCGCTTATGCAATGGATGTTTTATTTAAACAACTCATTAAAATATTTAGGTTTTGATAACCCTATAGCTTTAACAATTGCCCAATGCATGATCAATATTTGTATTAAATAGAAAAACGGATAATATCACTTTCCTCGAAAATGCAATATAGGTTATTATTACTTCGTAATGTATGGTCAATTAGTGTTTCCTTACTTGCCAATTGTACACTTCTCATGCGAATATTAAATTAACTTTCTCGAAAATCCATATTAATGCAATTGGCAATCATTAATATGGAAATGAAGGGATTAGTATTCCTAATAATTGAATTATACACCTTTTTTTTATTTTTTTTATTTTATTTTATTTTATTATTATTTTATTATTATATTATTATATTTATTATTATTTAAGGATGGTAATAGACTTCTTAGATGTATATAGTTTAAAATTTTGTATGAAAACAGTTACCCATAAATAATAATTATATATATCGGAAAACATCAAATTAATTGAGTAATGTACATGCATTTTTCAATAAATACTTAAATGGGTAACAAAAGATAAAACAACAATCAAGGCATATGGATAAATAATTAAGTTATTCATCCAACCAATTTACAATCACGTCTTAAACGAATCAATAAATTTTCTTGGATAAAGGGATGCAGCTAATTCATTGAATAAAGCCTGTCGCTTACATGCAATGGATGTTTTATTTAACTTCATTAAAATATTTAGGTTTTGATAACCCTATAGCTTTAACTAATTACTAATGCATGTGATCAATATTTTTATTAAATAGAAAAACACAAAGCATAATATCACTTTCTTGAAAATGTATATAGGTTATTATTACTTCATATGTATGGTCAATTAGTGTTTCCTTACTTGCCAATTGCACACTTTTTATACAATTATTAAATTAACTTTCAAAATCCCATATTAATGCAGTCGACAATCATTAATATGGATATTAAGGGATTAGTATTCCTAATAATGAATTATACACCTTTTTTTAAAATAAAAAAAATTTAAGGATGGGAATAGACTCCTTTAGATGTACATCGTTTAAAATTTTGTTTGAAAACAGTTATCCATAAATAATAATTATATATCTCGGAAAACATCAAATTAATTGAGTAATGTATAGGGTTGCACATTGGGGAAATGGGGATGGATATAGGTCCCCCCATCCCCATCCCCACCCCCCCCCCCCCCCCCCCCCCCCCCCCCCCCCCCCCCCATTTCCCCATTTGGGGAAATGGGGATGGGGGAGTTTTGGGGGGAGGTCCCCCATCCCCATCCCCATCCCCATCCCCTCCCATTTTCCCCGTTTCTTCTCTCCGTTTACCCCATTCCCCATTTCCCCATTTGGTTGAAAATTACAAATTAAACTAAAAAAAAAAAAAAAAAATTCCATTACAAATGCAAAAGAAATTATATTATAAAATAATGTCAAATATATATATATATATAATTATTTTTATAATATTTTAGGGGAAATGGGGAAATAGGGATGGGGGAGGTCCCCCTATCCCCATCCCCATCCCCATCCCCATTTCACTATATTAATGGGGAAAATGGGGAAATGGGGATGGGGGAGGGTCTCCCCATCCCCATCCCCATCCACCCCCCCCCCCCCCCCCCCCCCCCCCCCCCCCCCATTTCCCCATTTCCCCCAAAAAAATTTCACCCGAATGGGGATGGGGAAGCGGGGAAATGAGGATCCAGGGGAAAATGTGCAACCCTAGTAATGTACATGCATTTTTCAATAAATACTTAAATGGGTAACAAAAGGATAAAACAACAATCATGGCATACGGATAAAGTAATTAAGTTATTCATCCAACCAAATTTACAATCGCATCTTAAACGAATCAATAAATTTTCTTGTATAAAAGGATGCAGCTAATTCATTAAATAAAGCTCTGTTGCTTACATGCAATGAATGTTTTATTTAAACTTCATTAAAATATTTAGGTTTCGATAAACCTATAGGCTTTAACTAATTGGCCAATGCATGATCAATATTTTTATTAAATAGAAAAACAAAAGTATAAAATCACTTTCTCGAAAATGTAATATAGTTTATTATTACTTCGTAATGTATGGTCAATTAGTGTTTCTTTACTTGTCAATTGCACAGTTCTCATACGAATTATTAAATTAACTTTCTCGAAATATCTATATTAATGCAATTGGCAATCATTAATATGGATATTAAGGGATTAGTATTCCTAATCATTGAATTATAAACATTTTTTTTAATTTTTTTTTTAAGGATGGGAATAGACTCCTTTAGATGTAAATAGTTTAAAATTTTGTATGAAAACAGTCATCCATAAATAATAATTATATATCTCGGAAAACATCAAATTAATTGAGTATTGTATTTACATGCATTTTTCAATAAATACTTAAATGGATAAAAAAGGATAATACAACAACCAAGGCACGCGGATAAAGTAATTAAGTTATTCATCCAACCAAATTCACAATCGCGACTTAAACGCGTCAATAAATTTTCTTGGATTAAGGGATGCAGCTAATTCATTGAATAAAGCTCTGCCGCTTACATGCAATTGATGTTTTATTTAAACTTCGTTAAAATATTTAGGTTTTGATAACCCTATAGGCTTTAAATAATTATCCAATGCATGATCAATATTTTTATTAAATAGAAAAACAAAAGGATGATATTACTTTCTCAAAAATGCAATATAGGTTATTATTGTTTCGTAATGTATGGTCAATTAGTGTTTCCTTACTTGCCAATTGTACACTTTTGATGCGAATTATTAAATTAACTTTCTCAAAAATATCCATATTAATGCAATTGGCAATCATGAATATGGATATTAAGGTATTAGTATTCCTAATAATTGAATTATACACCTTGTTTTTTTTTTTTTTTTTACAGGTGTTTTTTTTTTTAAAGGATGGGAATAGACTAATGAAAGTGTATAGTTTGAAATTTTGTATGAAAATAGTCATCCATAAATAATAATTATATATCTCGGAAAACATCAAATTAATTGAGTAATGTACATACATTGTATTTACATGCATTTTTCAATAAATACTTAAATGGATAACAAAAGGATAATACAACAACCAAGGCACACGGATAAATTAATTATGTTATTCATCCAACCAAATTCACAATCGCGTCTTAAAAGCATCAATAAATTTTCTTGGATAAAGGGATGTAACTAATTCATTGAATAAAGTTATGCCGCTTACATGCAATGGATGTTTTATTTACACTTCATTAAAATATTTAGGTTTTGATAACCCTATAGGCATTAACTAATTGTCCAATGCATGATCAATACTTTTATTAAATAAAAAAACAAAATGATGATATTACTTTCTCGAAAATGCAATATAGGCTATTATTGCTTCGTAATGTATGATTAATTAGTGTTTCCTTGCCAATTGCACACTTTCCATGCGAATTATTAAATTAACTTTACATTGTTGTTCATTTAAAATTAATATATAATATGGATTCTTATTGTAATTGATACAGAAAGGGTTGTCATGCATTTCTCAAAGTGAATATTATAAATCAAATACCTTTTAAATGGGATTATATATGTCTGTACACTACAAAAAAATGCCTATCAGTGACGAACTATTTCCGACGGCACTAATTACCGTCGGAAATGGCACCATTTCCGACGGCTATTTTAGTGCTGTCGGAAATGAGTAAAAATATGATACGACATTTTCGACGGCCAAATTACCGTCGGAAATAGTCTTTGTGCCGTCAATGTTGTTCCCATTTCCAACGGCATAAAAAGTGCCGTCGGAAATAGTCTTTGTTCCGTTGGAAATGTAATCCAACATTTCCGACGGCCTAATTGCCGTCGAAAATAGTCACATTTCCGACGGCAAATGGTCTTTTCCGACGGCATTTAGCCATCGGAAATGATTAATTTTTTTTTTTTGGAAAAGATTAAAAAAAAAAATTAAGTGTCAAAAACGTATTTTTATATAAAGTTTCTTCAAATAATAAAAGTTTCTTCAAATAATTTGTATAGATAAAAATTTCATGATTTATTTTTTCTTGAATAATTATATAAACTCTATTTCGTAGTAAGCATTTAATACACCTGATTTTCCTTAAATTGCTATCTATACAATGACATATATGTGCAAAAATTAGGAGTGAACACTTTGATGCAACAGAAATACACAAAACATTTGTCAGGGTTATGATTTAGGGATTTGTGAGATATTGACATCATTCTTTAGGAACTCTCTCTTATTATAAGCAATTTTATCTTGAGAAATTTCCTGATGGCAAAATATCGCCAGTCAACTGTCTAGAAAGTCACGTAGGGATGTCAAGGAACATTACGACGCCCTCGTACATGACATCTACAAGATTGATTTGGGTTGTGTCAAGTTGCCGAGTTATGTCGATGACTTGTGGGACTTTTTGTGCCGTCGGAAATAAAAAAAATATTAAAAAAAAAAAACAGTACTACATTTCCGACTGCTTTTGGGCCTTCAAAAATAGTCAAATAAGCCGTCAATATTACTCACTTTTCTAACAACATAAAAAGTATCATCGGAAATGCTAAAATTTAATTCGAATTACTTTATGGAAACATCTTACTAAATTAACTAAATATAAAATATAGTAAAATTATTAGTAATCACAAGAACATTTAGTTATTTTTAATTATGTTTAGTGACACTATATCATATTTTTTAAAACAAACTCTAATAATTTCAATAAAATATTATTTTAAAAAACAATATCTCAATAGTTATATTTAAATAGTATAAAAAAAATATTTAATTAGATATTATACAAAAATATCAATAGCTTATATATAAATAGTATGTAAAACATATCAGATATAAAGTTATAGCAAAATGGTAAGGGTAACCCTTATTGTCATTCAAGTCAATGGTTCGAACCCCATGAGTTTCATGGATTTAACGTTGCTGGGTGAGGTGGCGCCTGTCGAGTCGCACCATTTTTTTTTAAATATAATTCGACTATTTCTGACGGCAAAAAGCCGTCGGAAATAGTGGTAAAGCCGTCGGAAATGCAAGTAATTTTGACCACCCTTAATTACTATTACCGACGGTATTTTTATCTTTTCCGACGGCTATAGCCGTCGGAAATGGTAGTGTTGTGACGGCTCGTCGGTAAATGGTTTTTTCTGACAAGCGTATTTGTGACGGCCTCTGACGGCCTTTTCCCGTCAGAAAAGCGTATTTCCGACGGGAAATGATCTTTTCTGACGGCATTTAGCCGTCGGAAAAGACCATTTTTTTTGTAGTGGTAAAGGGTTATCACATACACTATTTTTAATTCGGATTCTAACTGATATTTTTACACAAAAGGTTTTCATACTTTTGCCAATGTAACTCTTCATATATCAATACTCTTTTAAAACATATTATGTGCATATTAAGTTGTGATTACTGAAAAAATATGTGATCACATAAATTAGTTCATATGGATTCTAATTGACAGTTTTATAGTAAAGTTTTTCATGCATTTGACAATGCAAATCTTTACATACAAATACTCCTTTAAATGTTATTATATGTTTTACATTTTGATTATACAAACAACTATTTGATCACATAAAATATATAATACGGATTCTAACTGATATTTTCACATGGATAAATTTCTTCTTAACATCCTAAATTAATAAAGGCTGCGTTTTCTTTTCACCATTTTTCATGATATTAAGTATCAAATCCCTACAAAACACTAATTTTAAAATTTTTACAAAAAATAAGACATACATACCAAATTTGTAACTAACTATGAAATTATGTTTAATGCGTTATAAATAACATATATTTACTGAAATGTCAACAATTATTAACTGAATCACAATACATGTACAATGTCGATATGTTATAACTAAAAAACAATAAACCAGAATTTTAACCAAGACCAAATAAAAATTATCATCATACAAGAATAATAGCCAATAAAACATAAATCTTTGGAGCAAAAATTATCCATTGAAACATGTTCAAGCAAATCTGATTTTAATTTCAAAACTTGCATGCCAAAGTTAATCATGTTCATATTGAACCATTGTAATCATATCTAACATTAACCATTGAACAAGCAGGTACTATCACTATAAACCATTCATCAAACACATAGCAGATCAAAGAAGAAGCAACGCAGATGAATGCTTTTCGAAGAGTTTGGGATTTTGACAATACAGTTATGTGTTCAGTGTGTAAAAATATTTTTCAAACACAAATTATCACAATAAACCCTTCAAAAATACATGCAGAGATTGCAAAACCAATCAAAACACCTTCAAATGTGTGAGTACAAAAGCTTGCAAAAACCTTAAAAAAAAAATCCACAAACATAAACATTGATGCAGAAATATAAACATTTACAAAGAGCATATCGTGCGATTTTCACAAACCTCTTAGGTCTGTAAATTTGATCACATAAGATTTTCGTTAACAGAAGAATAACTGCGTGATGGACATTGTTTCGTGAAAGGAACAACAGCAGTGTGATGAAAAGAGTTTTATTTAGGGTTTCAATTTGTGAATCGAAGAGAGAGAGAGAGAGAGAGAGAGGCTAAAAGTCTTTTTAAGTTAAAAGAAAATGAAATTATATTTTAGCTTTGTATTATAAATTGTTTTAATAATAAATTTCAGGTTGTGCATACATTACAGATGACTTTGTATTAAATTCGGACCAACCCTTGTGAACTAAAACAACCAATAGAAAGGAAATATATTAGAAGGTTGAATATGAAGAGTTTGAAGTTAAGAGATCTCTAATCTATATTAATTATTACAATCTATCTTATTAAAAAAAAATTAAATATCAACCAGCAAATAAAAATTTCATTGAATAACGTAAGATGTGTGGATAAACATGTGTCCCAATTGGCCAATCTTATTAAAATATAAATAATAATTGGTCATATATTCATGAATGTATAACAAAATCTAAATCAGAAGCCCTACATCCTTATATTTTTGGAAAGCCCTAAACTCTTTACATATTTTATGCCCTAAATCAATGTCCTACATAATTCGTATGTATACACCTAAATTCAAAATCTATGGATTTCATATATTAATACAGTCTCATTAAATTTTAAATACCAATCAACAATATTTAAATTAAAATAACAACATGCTTGTATATTTTCCGATTCAAATTACAATAGTTACACAACACGCATGTCCCAATGTATTTACATAATTCAAATCAGCTTCGTTTTTTGTGTTATTTTCACGTTATATAATTGCATAGAACTTATTGTGTATAGTTCAATAATGTAACATCTAATTCAATCTTATTAAACTTTGATTACTTTGCAAATAAAAATATTCTACTGTTATACCTCATGCTTTAAATAAATAATGTCAATTATACTATTATATTAACAAAATTTGATATCATCATTAAACTATGAGTGCTTAAATCACTTTATGTGCATATGGCGACATGAACTGTATAGTTATAAAACATTTTGTAATATTGTTATAACTAATAAATTTCAATTAATAAAAATGAATATGGGAAAATGAATTGAGCAATTGTACACATTTAGTATTAACATTATAACTACTGTATGTTAATTATTCGAAACATATTATGTGCATATGAGAACATACATGAATTGGACATTCATATAATATATGTAAAACTTTGATAATGCTTGATATTAACATCATTATGAATGCTTAAATTATTTTATGTGCATATGGGGACATGAATTGTATAATAACAAAACATTTTGTAATATTGTTATAACTAATAAATTTCAATTTATAAACATATAATTACGGGAACATGAATTGTGCAATCATATGATATAGGTATAACCTTGATATTCTATTATGTGCATATGGAGACATGAATTGGGAAATCATTTGATATAGGTATAACCTTGATATCCTAGATATTAATATTTAACTATGAATGCTTAACTCACTTTATGTGCACATGGGAACATGAATTTTATAGCTATGCAACAATCTGTAACACTGTAGTTGCATGCTTTGATATATTTATTTGAAAACAAGTCTTTATGAAAAAATTCAAGCATCTGGTCAAGTAAAATGTTCAATGTTGTGTCAACATATTCAATCTTATTAAACTTTGATTACTTTGCAAATAAAAAATATTCTACTATTATATCTCATACTTTAAAAAATTAATATGAGACCATGCATGAATTGAGCAATTGTACACATTTAGTAATAACATTATAATTACTATATATTAGTTATTCGAAACATATTATGTGCATATGGGAACATTCATGAATCGAGTATTCATATGATATAAGTATAACTTTGATATCCTTTGATATCAACATTACACTATGAATGCTTAAATCACTTTATGTACATATGGAGACATGAATTATATAGTTATATAACATTTTGTAATATTGTTATAACTAATAAAGGAAAGATAAAACATTAATTGCTGCCAGAAAACCTATATTAAAAAAATGGATTCGAGATATTAAAAAAAAAAGGAAAAATGAAAAAACAAATATTTTTAAACATATGTAATAAAAAAAACACAAACATTTCTTTTTATTTCCTAAATGTAATGAATCTAATTTAATAAAAGTATATGAAAAATAGTAATATGGAAAGAGAAGATGAAACATTAATTGCTTCTAGAAAATCTTTATTCTTAATGGATTCGGGATATTAAAAAATAAGGAAAAAAGAATAAAAAAATATGTTGAAATCTGTGCAATAAATGCCTCGTTTGAAATAATATTTTATGGTGTGTTAAGGTTATTTGAGTAATTTTATAAATATGATCTATAAATAAATAAATAAAACCCTAATACTCACTCTATACACCATACATAACTTTCAGAAACCCTAAAACTCTCTCTCTCTCTCTCTCTCTCTCTCTCTCTCTCTCTCTGTGTTCTCTCACGATCTGCTGTGTACATCCATCAAACTTGAAACAATCTACACCACACCAAGTTGCTTAATTTTTTTTTTCTCTTATTTCATAACTTCCGATTACTAATTTTGTAATTTAATAATTTCGATTTAACATATTTCAATTTTTTGTGATGGTTATTAGTTGTCATATGTAGTTGGAAGTCAAAAAGATGGAAAGTTATACTTGACTAGGTCTGATAATGGTGTGATGGTTTATCACATTCATACCAAGATGGTGTAGCTAAGTTTTCATGATTTTTGAGTTTGTTTAAAGTTCATCATAACTGTTGTATTATTTTTTTTTTAAATAAAAATAAATTGTTTGAAGTTTATAGCTGTAGCTAAGTTTAAATTCTTTAAATTTTATATATAATATTCGCAATTATAGACTTGATCAAGTGTTTGCATGTACTTAATCTGACTTTTAAATTGTTTTGATAAATCTGGATATTTAGATTTCTTTTTTAATGAAAAACAGTAGTAGTTACAAATTGTTTGTTTTATTGGGGAAGGTTGTATTCATATTTGCTTACTTGCACAATAAAAGGTTTTGTTAATGTCATCTTCCTCTTCATCAAACGTACATGGGTATGGGGAGGGAAAATGCAAATGTGGATTACCATTGAGATAATATATTGCTATGTATAACACCTTGGAACCATAAGAGACTATTCGAAGGGTGTTCCAAAGGAAATGTTATTGAACTATAAGTGACTATTTTAAACTATATTCATATAGATTGATTTATGAAGTAATATAGCTTACATTTCAATATTATACTACATAAAGAATTTGGTGGATGCAATTTCTTCAAATGGTTGGGACCTGAAGTACCGGTTACAATTATCACAGTTGATATGTCATTGAATGAAGAAATGCAGAGGTTACAAAGGGAATTGCCTAGGTCAGAACGACTTCATCAGTTCTACGAAAGAGAAAATATGAGCTTAAAAGATCGTGTTCGGGTGTTGGAGTTTGATTTAGCTAGGAAGAGGGCAATCATTCAGAAAACTCGGGCTTTTATATTTTTGTCTTTGATTGCCTTTCTTTGGCTACTGTCTAAATTTCCTAAAACAATGTGTACTGTGGTGTAATCGATTAATATCAAATGTGATATCCTACATAACATTACATTACTATGGTTCCTGTAATAGCATTTTTTTTTTTTTACGTGATCGCATTACATCTATTTTGTAACCATGTGTTTCAAGTCTAAAATTTCTTCATATTAGATTATCTATGTTGTACCTTAATAGTTTGCATCGGAGGTAAGATAAGTGCAGGTTTTGAATTAGAAGATAATTTTAGCTAAGTACATATAGGGCAACTTTCACAAATAAAAACAAATTGGCTTTTATAATCAACACTGGCCCTTTTATAATCAATAAAATCTTTTGAGTTGTCTTTGAAGCATTTGTTGGGTTTATAGACACATAATTAATTCTTTTATAATATAATTGGTTCATCTTTTATTTGATCGTTCTTTTCTAAACGTAATCTCAAACTATTTCATTTATTAATACATCTTAAAACATATTGGCTCCATATGGCCCAATACAAAATATACAAACAAAACTACTTAAATTTCAATGAAAGTCATCTTATAACATTTGAGCTTTTTTAGTCTATAGAAAATTATGTGTCCATGTGGTCTAGTTCAAACTCCACAAATCAAACAAAGTATATGTCAATTGAAATCATATAACAAACAACCCTATGAGAATTATCGAAACAACAAACAATAATGAAAGTAACTAACATTCAGGATAATTAAAAAACAACCAATGACAAAATTCAAATGCATCATGAACCCAAACACTAATGAAAGTGACTAACTGTCTGATTCTTTTTATGGACAATTACGCCAGTCGTGCCCAGAAATGTGGCAAATATGGCATTGATTTGGTCTTTCATGCTTGGTTGCTGGTGTGGTAGGTGCAGTCAGATCGATGGGTCTGCCTTTGGTTTTTACAACATTATGAAATTGCTGCTGGTGAATCACTTTTAAAAAAATTTAATCGTCTCATCTTAGCAATCTTGTTATACAAGTTCTTCTGAGTGAATCTAATTTTCAAGTATCCCCATTTCTGGTTAACAATGTACTCGAATGTTTGATAACCTCTTATGAAGTTTTTGCCCATGGCGTCAATTTGGGTATAGTCTCCTTTATCTACATTTCTGTGAGATCAATGGGATGAAACCTCACGTAAAGTTGCTAGTTTGTGTGAATGATCATCGATGAATACCTTTACCATGTACTTTAACGTATGACTGTCTATGCCAATTGAGAAACACGCTTTGCAGTTCTATCTTGTTTGTAGCCTTGGCTTGCGTTTCTTATTTTTATCGGTTAAATACTCCTCCCTTCTTGATCCATGCTTATCACAAACTCACTTTCTCCTTAATTCTCTACGTTCACGATCATAGTCCAAGTTCGTCGCTATTATACCAAACCCATTACCCCTAGCATAACCAAGATAAAATGACCTTGCATCTTCCACAGAATCAAATTTCATATTTTTGATATGATTCAAATCAACATCTTGATTGTCACTGCCTTCCTATGACGAAATTTGCACATAATTAACCCCAGCAGAACACATATTATTTGGTGTTAAAAACAATTCATCCTTGTTATTAGGCTTACTTTGCGATCCACTCCTAGCCATTATTATACAAAGTCAAAACAAGATGATAGAAGTATAAGTAAATTTTTGATCGCAATAATATGTGTTGATCGAATTATAATAAAAGTAATAGAAAACAAAAAAACAATATTGATGTGAGGAATCACCGAGATTTTGAATATGCATCATTCAGCATAGAATTTATACATAGATTATAGACAACATTATTGATGTAAGGAATCATCGAGATTTTGAACATGAATCATTCACCTTCAAAGTTATAGAAAGATTATTATAGAGATAAGATAAAGAAACAATTACAAACAGGAAAACATCATTGATTCTATGAATTCGAACCCTAAGTAATTTCATATTGATTTCGAAACTAATCAAAACAACCATGGATGTATTGTAGAGATGAGATAAAAATAACGATTCAAACAATAAGTAATTTCATATTGAATTCGAAACTAATCAAAACAACCATGGATGTATTGTAAAGATGAGATAAAAATAACGATTCAAACAATAAGTAATTTCATATTGAATTCAAAGCTAATTAAAAAAAGACACAAAAGAGACATACTTGCGAGATCAAACTTGATGAAGCAAAAAAGAATGGGTTGGAGGTGAGATTTCAATACGAACGCAAATAGACTAGTCATAACACCATATCAGAACACCAATGAGCAAGACGAATGATCGATTGAAATGGATGTTTACCTATGAGATCAAACTTGATGAAGCAAAAAAGAATGGGTTGGAGGCAAGATTTCAATACGAACGCAAATAAACGAGTCAGAACACCTTACCAAAACACCAATGAGCAAGACGAATGATCGATTGAAGTGGATGTTTACCTATGAGATCAAACTTGATGAAGCAAAAAAGAATGGGTTGGAAACAAGATTTCAATACGAACACAAATAGACGAATCAGAACACTAGACCGAAACACCAATCAGCAAGACTGAATGATTGATTGAAGTGGATGTTTACCTGTGAGATCAAACTTGATGAAGCAAAAAAGAATGGGTTGGAGACAAGATTTCAATACGAACACAAATAGACAAATCAGAACACCTAGATCGAAACACCAATCAGCAAGACGAATGATCGATTGAAGTGAATGTTTGGAAAAAAAATCGATTGAAGTGTTTGAGCTGGTAACAAAGAAAAGTTCACAAGAGTTTTTGAGTTGGTAAACCAGAAAAGTTCAGAAGATAGCGTTGGGAAGGAGAAGAATTGGATTTGGAAAGAAGAAGAAAATAGCGTTAGGAAGGAGGAAAATTAAAAACAGTAACTATTGGGCTTTGTGAAGAACAAACGTTCATTAGGTTTTGTAACTTGCTAAGAAGGTAATATTAGAATGCATAGAGAATCACAACAACTTTAAAACATAACCATTAGATGTGAAAGTTGGACAAATCAAGGGTCAAGATTTGATGAGCTGGATTTTTTTTTAAAGGTGTATAGAAACACCTGTGTTCTATAGATTGTCCCTTTATACTCTAATCTATGTTGATATAACACACACATATATATATATATATATATATAATCTGTGTTGATATGTATATGTTTATACTCTAATCTGTGTTAATATGTATGTGTTTATACTCTAATCTGTGTTGATATATATGTTTAATGACTATGTTGAATCGCTGATAACTTGATATATTCGAATCTGTCTAATGACTCTAATCTGTGTGATTAATGTCTAATCTATCTAATATACTAATTTATGTTATGTTTGAGTATATTAGACAGTGCAACTTCCTCCTTTAATCTGCGAAAGTATATATGTTTTATATTAGACGGTGCAGCTTCCACTTTTATATGTGTATGTTTGTTTGATATATCAGTATAAATTAGTAAAAAGTATATACTAATTTATATTATGTTTGTTTAATCTGTGAAAGTATATTAGTATATATGTTTTTTTAGTATTTATTTGTATGTGAAATTGTGAATAGATGGAGATTGATCCTAATGTGGATTCAATGGAGAGGAATAGTGACTCGGATCGTAATTTTGTAATTAGAGAATTCTAGTTGTAATTTTGATTTGGAGTTTGGATTTGGATTGTAATTTTTTTTTAGAGTTTGGATTTGTGATTTAGAATTTTAATTTTTATCTTAGAAAATTGAACTGTATGACTCATGTCTGTATATCACTGTTTGAAACTTGTGAAAATCGAACATTGAACTTGTGAAATCTCATCACTACACTTGTCTCATGTCTCATGTCTGTATGAAATTGAACCCAATTTTTATCTTTGGTTTGATTTCAGTTTTTTTTTTTTTTTTGGGCTTGGGCTTGGGCTATTAAAAATTATGAAACTTTGGGCCAAAATTAGAATCCCACAACCAATCAAATTTAAAAACATATTAAAAAAGACTCATTAAGCCCATCAAGCCCATAAGGCCCATTAGGCCCAAAACCGAAATGAACCGAATCGACCCGATTAAAATCAGTTCAGTTTAGTTCAGTTCGGTTACCATTTCTTATTCAGTTTAAACCGATTTAATTTTGGGTGAACCGAAATATTTTCGGTTCAATTCAATTTTGCCCAAAACCGAACCGTGCCCACCCCTACTAAGTGTTGTTGATGAGATTGGATAGGAGAAATTGTGGGATTATAAATGGTGGAAGAAGGGATTTCTTGATTGATCAAGAGTTGTTTTCAAAGGAAAAACTATGATGAATTTATAATGTATTCAAATTAGGGCTCAGGTGGTTAATTATCAAAACACCCATCTGGCATGGCAAATTACCGTTTAGTCCCTCATAGGGGGCCATTCCATAAATGTCCAGCCAATCAGAATTGGCCACTGATTTGATTTTCGCGGTGAGTTTCAATGCGACATTTGAGGCAACGTTGTCAGATGCCAAAATCCACTCTCTATCGCTGTGGAGTCGTTGTGGCGACGGCGAAAGTGGAATCGTGACAATCACAGGGCATTTTTCGCAGTGGTGTCGCAGCTAGAACAATGGCGACAGTGGAGAGGTGACACCGGCGAGAAGAGCAGATCATGGCTGGAGATTCCGGCGGTTTGGTGAGCTGAAAAAGGCCTCATTGAGGTCGCATTGAGCTCGCCGTTCTCTTGCGACTGGAAATCGGCCAGAAATAGGTTAAAAGAGAATATATTGGGCCTTTAAAAAGAATATATTGGGCCTATTTAAAAGAGAAATATTGGTCATATTTTAAAAGAGAATTGTTTGGGATTTTAGTACCATACCCCGGCCTGATACTAAGTGCACCCCTTTGCCCTAATTTTTAATACCATATAAATACATCATTTCTTTCTTTCTAAGAAAAGAGAATCCCTTCTTCCACCAAATCCCTCCATTTTTTCTCTCCAATTTCATCAACAACGCTTAGATTACTTTCACCCAATTGTTCCTCTCTTCCCATTCTCTACATTCCCTACCTTTGTCACTACCCATTAGACATCCATCCATCTAGACATCTCCTCATCTACCACTCTTTGCACAAGGATCAACAATGCTAGGAAGGATTAAGCACTAAAGAAGGTGGCCCAATGGTGATTTTCTATTCTTTTACTTCTTTTTCTTTGTTATAAATATGTGTAATTAAACCCTAATCTGGTGGATTGATGTTTTGAACATTTGGGTGTGGGTATTTGTTTAAGCTATATTATATTTGAATCTCTTTTTTATGTTCTATTTACTTATTAATTAGATCTTGCTCTTATGTGATTGATTAAGTTATTGACACACTTGTTAATTGCAATATGTTGTAGGATTTATTTGTGATAGAATTAATTAAGGATTTACACACTTGATTGATTAGAGCACATAGTGAATAGGATAGATAATTAGAGGGTATAACAACCGCAATTATCTAAGCATTGGTTTGTTTTTTACCGATCTCACCTTAACACCCTCTTTTTAATCAGTTAGGCATTTTGGTGGGAAGTGTCTTGGTTTTGTTTAGATGACTATTGCACACTAAAGACTACAAACGGTTCATATTAGTGAGATTGGTCCATTAAGGTAGCTTGATAAGCATTGCTTGACATCCATTTGCAACTCCATCATTTCCTTAGCTTCCACTTAATTGTTTCAACCCATTCTCTTATCTAAATTGTTGGTATTTGATTCCTATCTTCATTCATATTCTCTTTAATTTCTTGTCATTTACTTTTCTATTAGATCACAAATTGATTAATCTAACCTAATCCCTGTGGACGATACCCTAGCTTGCCACTTTACTTGTTTTCAAAACTTAAAGCACATTGCGTAGGACTTTTTTATTAAATATCTTTTGAATTCACAATTTGGTAACAACACAAAAAGTGTGTTCAGCCATCGACCTCTCTTTAAGAAGACCTAGATGGATCAGTGACGGTTCTCCGCCGCCGGTGAGGAGATCCAATGTTTTTTTTTTTTTTTTAGATCTAGATGGATCTAGTTTTTCTTTTCTTTTTCTTTTTTCTTTTTATTTTTTCCTTTTTTTTTTTTTTTTTGTATTGTATTGTAATTTGATCACCACCATCCATATCTGAGATGGAAGGTAGTGATCAATCTATCTTTGTTTTTAAAAAAAATATATTTAAATTAATGACCTCGCTTTTTCTGTTGTTATGAAATTGCGATTCATAAAGATATTTATAAAGTTCCTAGCAATGTGCTCTAATGTTTAAAAACAAGTAAAGCGGCAAGTGAGGGTCGTTTCCACAAAGAGATGGAATACATCAACTGTATGTAGCTCTAGAGTTTATGAAAGCAATGTAAACGGAATGCGGATGTGGTGAGAATGGTGTGTGTGAGTGGAGATGTAAACTAACTAAATGACTTAAAGCTAAGGGTAGAAATGTAACCGGGTGTTTGTCTTTCTAATTAATCTAATCCTAATTATGTTATTCTACTCCTAAAGGCAAGACACCCTAGCTACGAAAATAATGGTGGCTTAGAGGGATGCAAGATATGAGACACACATGGGAAATAAGTTTACCAAACACAAGATACAAATCATGTAGATTGTAGATCATGTGAATACCATTTAATTCAAGTAAAGGGTTCATTCTCTTGATTAGGGAGTTATCGAAATCAAATCATCACTCAACCAAGGGTATGAAATGAGCAATTGTGTCTAGATCTAGACCCATTAAGCACAAGAACATGAACCAAAGCTATCTTAGCAAGGTTATGCATAAGCTTCTCCCATTCTATAGAGTTAATAGCCAAGCTCATACCCAGAATGGTTATCCAAGTACAAACCTAGCTCTCAATCACTCTAATTGAAACAAATAACAGTGTGTTCTAATATATTATCTATAGGGGGGGGGGGGGGGGGGGGTGTGTGAATAGATTTTAATCAATTATTACCCAATTTTTGTGATTTGTCAATTTTACGAAAACACCCTAAACTAGTCACAAAATAAAATCAAGCGTAAAAATGCGGAATTTAAATGACACTTGATTTTTACGTGGAAACCTTCAACAAGGAAAAACCATAGGCTGTTATCTGCGCCACACACGAACCTCTAATCCACTAATTGCAATGGTGTTAACAACCTAGGTTGACCTCAACCATTCTCGGCCGATAACCCACCACTACTACCCACGGGCCTATAAAAGTGAACCTAGTCCAATTTGCTTGTGGCCTAAGCAACCTTAGCCACAAGGCCTACTTCTCAATGAAGAGATTAAATAACCTAAGTGAATATGCAAAGATATCTAAATATGCACTTAATGCTAGGTTACACTCAATGCTTATCTAGGATTTAAAATATGACAATTAAATCAATTCTAGATATCAATTGTTATATGTAATGGCATAAAGCATAACTATATAAGATAGGACAATCCTAGGTATAGCTATCAAAATACAACACTCAAACATTCAACACATAATCTCAATCTTGTAATTAGAAATTAATCTAAGAGCATACAAGTTATCAATGAGATAAATAGCTAAGTAGAAACACTAAGATTAGATGAAATTAGTGTTCAACTTACCATACCATGTGTGTTGAAGAAGAACCATGCATGGATGCACTCTAGATGAACCTAGATGATGCTAGATGAACTTTGATGCCTGTGGGAGTGATTTTGAGTAATTAAATGAGCAATCTTGATTGCTTTTTCTCTCAAAAATCTCTCTTTCAAGTTTAGGGTTCCTGATGATCAAAGAGTGTAAGAGTGTGTGCATTCAGAGAATGACATAATAGTGTATTTATAGAGGGCAATAAAAGCTTAGTGAAAAGACAGTTTGTCGCTGAAACGCGCCAATCGGTGGTTTCATTCGGCGGTTTCAAAACCACTGTTCCAACCACCGAATTGAACCCGAGAGAACAGGGGATCAACGACAGTTTCATTCGGCGGCCACCAACCATCGAATTGAACCCAAGAGGAACAGGGGTGCAATGGCAGTTTCATTCGGTGGTTTCATAACCGCCCATCACAACCGCATAATCAAACCTGAGGGATAAAATCAATCAGGTATGTAGGACGATTTCGAACGGTGGTCGTGGCTGCCGGTCATAACTGTAAAATAACTCAAGATCTTTCTAGAATCAAATGGCGGTTCCATTTGGCGACCAGGCCGCTGATCACAACCGCTGTTTCACCAAATGAGGTGAAACCAAAGGAGAAGCCAAGGGCATTCTCAGAAGGCGATCCTTGCGCTAAACCAAGCACACCATCATGCGTGCGTGGACGTTTCTAAACAATCTTTAGGAAATGAATTACTAGACACACTAAAACACAACAAGATTCAACAAAGAAGTACAAGTATGAAATGTGACATGTGAAGAGAATGCAAACAAGAGAATGAGCATATATGCAAACATGGCAAGTGTGTGTGTGGAACTAAATCTCTTCAATGAAAACTAAGCATAAGAAATATACCTTTGGAGTGCTTATCAACTTGAGGTTATGAGAGGACCTTTGAGCTTGATCACCAATCACCTAAGCTACCCTTACAATTCAAACCCCAATTATGGTTTGTCACCAAAATAAGCCAATCAAACTTTGAGGAACTTATGATCACCCACTTTTTGTGTCGTCACCAAATTGCAAATTATCAAAAGATGTTTATAAAGGAATTCCTACGCAATGTGCTCTAAGTTTTGAAAGCTAGTAAAGCGGCAAGCTAAGGATCGTTCCACAGGGAATTAGAGTAATTAGTTGAATTATTTAACTAATCTAAAATGCAAATAAAGAAAATCATGGTAGTTTGAATGGTGTATGGTTTAAGAAACCATCAAACATACATGGAAAATAAAAATAACAAAATGTAAAGAGAATATGAATAGATAGGAATCCAATATCAACAACCTAGATAAGAAAATGATTTAAATAATTAATTGGAAGTCTAGGGAAATGATAGAGTAGCTAATGGACTTTGAGTAGTTCATACATGGATTCATTAATGCACTATTCACACAATCAAGGACCGATCTCATTCAAAAGTGTTGTTTAGACCGTCACTACGAACCCTAAACAACTTCCCACCAAAATGCCTAACCGATTAAGGAAAGAGGGTCAAGGTGGGATCGATTAGTGATGATTAAAGGCCTAGGCAATCGTTGTAGGCCTACCCTCCAAAAGCCTATCCTATTCACTATATGCTATAATGAATCAAGTGTGTCAATAACTCAATCAATTTTATCACAAATAAATCCTACAACAGATTGTAATCAACAAGTGTGTCAATACTCATTTAATCACATAAGTGCAAGATGTAATTAAAAAGTAAATAAAACTATA
Organism: Acer saccharum; assembly: GCA_030490815.1. Taxonomy (NCBI): domain Eukaryota; kingdom Viridiplantae; phylum Streptophyta; class Magnoliopsida; order Sapindales; family Sapindaceae; genus Acer; species Acer saccharum. The sequence continues at coordinate 33,364,726 of CM059877.1, forward strand.
ATCATGCAAACAAAATATTCAAAGCTTTAATAAATACTCATTATCCAAAAAATCTCTCAGATCATCCCCCTAGAAAGGGGGTTTAATTACACATAATCACAAACAAAGAAAGGAAGTAAAATGGAGAGAAATTACCCTTGGGTCTCTCTTGTAAGCTTGATCATTCCTTAAGATTCCTTGTTGTAGCTAGTGCAAAGATTAGGTGTTGAGGATGTGTCTAGATAGGTGGAGTCATATGGAAAGTGACAAAGGAAAGGGGTGGAGAAGATGGAAAGAGAGGAGTGTTTGTGGTGAAGTAATCTAGGTGTTTATTGGAGAGGAGAATGGTGGGATTAGGAATAGTGGAAGAAAGGAGGTTTCTTGATTGTCAAGAGTTGAATGTCAAGAGTTATCTAAAAAGGGAAAATGGTGATGAATTTATAGGCTTTCCAAATTAGGTCTCGGATGGTAAATTACCAAAATAGCTCCTGACCATGGCACATTACAATTTAGTCCTTAAAAGGGGGGGCATCTTGTAATTTTCCCTACCAATTAGAGTTTGATAGAGAAGAGGTCGCTACTTGCTTCAATGGCGACGCTAGGGCGACTCTAAGGTGACATTATCTGGAGCCAAAATCAACTCCCTGCCACCATGGCGACATTTTGGTCGGGGTTTGGAATTGAGAGCAACATAGGGGAGATTGGACGTGATTTGGAAAGCTTGGATCTCGGCGTTTTGGGGTGCCAAAAGGCTTACAATAGGGCTACCATTAGGTTTGCCAGTCGTTTGGGATGAAAACCGGGTGACAGTAGCTTGATTTTTGGCGGCTGCAAAAGCTAGGGTTTAGGGGTTGTAAGTTAGTGTGTTTGCTGGAGGAAGAAGACGACTACTGATGAAGATGAGGTGCATTCAGAAAGGGCAGGGGGTGCACACAGCTGCTTCTTCTTTGACTCATTTGGGGTGTGCTTAGCAACGAGGTGGGGTGCACATAGCATGGCATGATCAGCTACTTGGGTCGCTGAATTGAACCTGAGCTTTGGGCTGCACATTTGAGCACACTTAGAAGTGGGCTGGGGTGCAATCAGTAGCCCACTTATCCTTCAAAACGCACTGGATCAGTGTGACGTGGCGTGCATGTCTGGCTTGCCTGGTGTAAGATCCTAGATCTTTGTTGGCTTGATTCCATTGCAAAACACTCTTTATTTGTATTGATTAGTTGCTTAGGTTGTTCTTGGTGAAAAGAAGCTTCAAAGAAGAAAAACAACGTCTCATGCAAATATCGTCTTCAAGAGGAAAATCGCGTACTTGGATGCTAAGGTATCAAGATTCTTCTTCCTCTTGCAAGGCGTAAACGCACACACACATAATTCATTCATGTGTGTCCTTGCATAGTTGTGCCAAATTAATATAACACATTCACATGTTTTAGTATGCTCATGCATTGATCTCATATTGCCATACATTGTAGAAATGCATGTATTAGAACTATTTCTAGGAAATTGCATACTAGTGTGATCATGTGTTTATTTGTTTGTGTGTATGTGTTTTGGACTTGAATATGTTCTCAAATGATTCCTTGTTGAGTTCTGGTCAATTCGGTTACTCACTCATTTGTTTTCGAGTTCCGAGTTGGAAGTTACGAAACTTTTCATACTTTTATCGTACATGGTTTTCATTTTTTTTATTTCCATATTTTTTCATGAAAGTTTTGTTAATGTCCATGAGGAAGTTACGGTTTATAATTCGAAAACAGATTTGAATTTGGAGTTCATAGATCGGAGAACGGTCTCAGAACGTGAGAGGTGTGCGAAAGGGTGCTAAAGGGTAAAATATGGCAAATTGCCATTTGCCCCCTTGGCCATGGAGAGCACATGTGGCACACGCCTCAACATGCCCTTTGTCCCCGTGTAGAGCACGGCCATGAAGAGCTGCTTGCAAATTCATTTCATGAATTAATGGGTTTTTGTCATATGTATTGCATTCATATGGTGTTTGGTGTAATGGTGTGCATGGTCAATCAAAGCATGTGGTGTCTTTGGTCTTACTTCCTATTGGTCATATGATATGTTTCTCACGTGAGCTTACCTCACCTGATCACACTCTCACTCAATTTATTCCCTCTCTCACGGCAATTCAAAATAAGAGTGAAAAAGAAGAACAATTTTTTTTGTGTGCAGAATTTTTTCTTACAATTTTTCAAATCTTAATTTCACCATATCACTCTCATCTCAACTCCGATTCACTTGATTCAAATGCCGAAAATGTTGGTCTTGATCAGAGGAACAAACCCCAAGCATTTTTAGAGTCAAAGTTGAAACAAATTATAGCACGGTGTGTATAAAACTATCTAGAGGGGGGGGGGGGGGGGGGGGGGGGGGGGGGGGGGTGAATAGATTTTAAGCTTATTACCCAATTTTTCGTATTAAGTCAAAATTACGAAATTACCCCTAAATAGATAAAGCAACAAATCAAGTATAAAATACGGAAATTAAATAAGACTTGATTTTTACGTGGAAACCCTCACGGGAAAAACCACGGGCTAGTAAGTGAGCCACAGTCGAACCTCGAATCCACTAAATGTGTTAAAACGATTACAACCTAATCCCGAAAGTAATCACACACCTACCTAATCCCGATATGAGTGAACCTAGTCCAATTTGCTTGCGATCTAAGCAACCTAATCCCGGATGCTACACACAAGACTTACTTTCTCTATGAAGAGAATAACACCCTAAGTGAATATATGAATATCCAAATGCAACATAGAGCAAGGGAAACCCTATATGCTTATCTAAGATGATTAATATGCAATTAGAACAATCCTAGATATTAAAAACTAAATGACATGTCAAATAGTTTAGCTAATCAAGATTAAGCACAAAACCTAATTAGCTATCACAATCCAACTTCTCAAACATACATCACACTAATCTCATGCTTGTATCAAAAGATATATGAAAATCATACAAGTAATAAAATGAGATTGCTTGTTAAGAAAAACACAAAATATGTAAGATATTAGTGAAAAACTTACCAAGCAAAGTGTGATGAAGAATCCATGCAAGATGACATCTAGATGATCAAAGATGATGCTAGATGATGATTGATGATCATGAAAAAGTGTTTGAGTTAATAAAAATGAGTTATTGGAATTTTTTTTCTCTTTGAAAAATATCCGAAGTATGAAATCTGAATATGAACTCTTGTAATTGACCTAAAGTCAAAGTGGCATATATATAGGGGGCCAAATCAAAGTGTGGTCGTTTTGATAAGTTAGCCACATATTTGCCTTGGGCGCTGTACGTAGGGCGCTTCTGTACAGCGCCTGTACAGCGCCCCTGCTCTGTTCTCACGAGGAAAACAGAGGGGCGCTCTACGTAGAGCGCCCTGTACAGCGCTCTTACAGCGACCAAATTAAATCGATCAGGTCTGTACAGCGCTCGAAGGGGGCTGTTCGTACAGCGCTTTTGGGAGCGCCCAATGCAAAAATGCAATACTAAGTCTAAGCATGACAAGGCAATTGGATATGCAATATGCAATCAAACTAACATGCAAGAAGAGATGTTAATGAACATTAAAGCACACAAATAAGACACACAACATACAAGGATTAAACATATGCATGAGTTGTGAGTGTGTGCAACTATCTCTTCAAGACAAGTAAGCACATAGAAAATTACCTTCGGTGCTTATCAAGAATGAGGTCTTCAAAGGGCCTTAGCAATAACACCTACACTTAGGCTACCCTTACAAAGAATCCCCAACATGTGGTTTGTCCACGAAATGAGCCAATCAACAAATGGGAACCTTACAAAAGTATTTCGTGATTTTTCGCAGAAAGCATATTTCAGTCCGAGATTCTACATTTGTATGTGAAACATATTCTTCTCACTTTCTCTTTGATCATCTCTTTTAATCTTTCTAATTGATAGATGAAAAGTGTTAAGAATAATGTTAGTTCATACTCTAGGGTTGTTTGATCAATTGTTAATTGAGTTTTAGCTTTGTGATTTCTCTTAAACATATTTTAGCTAAGCTTGATTGAACTTGACATTGATTCTAGAAATGATACATATGATGTGCCTCATGATATTTTCTAAGTTTAATTTCATGATCTAAGAAATAAGATTTTTGTGTGATATATTGAATATTCATATCTTGTTCTTATTGATTCACATGCTTTGATTTCTAGATACATTTGTGATTGTTTGTTGAAAGCATATTCTAGATTATCACTAAGCATGTTCATAGAGCTTGATTGATCGTCTGGCTTTATTTGATTGTGATTTGCATCATTTACATCACTTAGATCATTGCCTTGTGAAAGGTTGAAGTCTCTTGCAAAGTGAGTGAAGCTTTATGGAAAGAGCAAGAAGTCTTGGTTAGGAAAGTGTTCTGGATAACCAAGCAAGAAGACTTAGCTAGGAGTAGGAAACTCCGGATAGCTAAGCAAGAAATCATCCTAGAAGCTTGAGAGCTTTGGATAGGATGTTGCTACCTATAGGTGTAGGACACACCTTGGATAGGTAGTAGGCGTTGTGGTTCGCTAGCCCGAGGGTAGACTAGGAGGTGATAGCATAAAGCGGATATCTTGAGTAGATAGCTTTGAGTGTGTAAGTCCTTTTCATATAATGGATTGCTTTGCCAGTGGTTGTGGTATTAACCCGTGGATGTTTCCTCTTAGGAGGTTTTACCACGTAAAAATCACTTGTGTTGATTTTAATGCTTTTAGTTTCTTTACTTGCTTTATATTGTATTGCTTATACTCTTGTTTAATTGAACTCATATCATCTTGTTTAAGCAATTCAATTGTAAAGCTCTCTAAGTGCGTGTATATTGGTTGTGTGGATAAAAAAGTGCGATTATTTGGGCATACACCTATTCCCCCCCCCCCCCCCCCCCCCCCCCCCCCCCCCCCCCCCCCCCCTCTAGGTATATTTTACACTATATTACTTAAGGGAATTTCAATTGGTATCAGAGTGGGTGTCTAGAAGTAATTAGATACATCCATATTATAGTGTTTGTGTTTTGTTTTGTTGTATTTTTGTGCTATGGGTGATTCGATGCCGGAAGGTGCTTCTAGTAGTAGACCTCCACTATTGAATAGTGGTAACTACTCCTTTTGGAAAATTAGGATGAGAGCCTATATTAGATCCATTAATGAAAAATCATGGATAAGTGTTAAGGAAGGTTATGAGTTGCCTACCAAAAGGATTGAAGATGGCACTATGATTGCGAAGCCTAGAGCCGAATGGATGGGTATTGATTTTGATAATGCTAAGTGGCATCATTGGGCAGTGAATGCTATATTTGGAGGTGTAGATAGTACTCAATTTATCTACATCCAAAACCTCGAATCGACAAAGGAAGTATGGAATACTTTGCAAACTACCAATGAGGGTACGTTCGCAGTTCGAAGGTCTAGAGTACAAATGCTCACTTCTCAATTTGAAAGTCTTGTTATGAATAAGGATGAGAAGTTAGTAGACTTCCAAACTAGACTCTTGAGTATCACCAACCAAAGTCAAACTTTGGGAGAGCTATATCCACAAGAGATAATTAATTGGAAGATCTTGAGATCCTTGCCTAAGAGATTTAATGCAAAGGTGACCACAATTGAAGAAAGCAAGAATGTCGATCTTATGAGGGTTGATGAGCTTCTTGGGTCTTTACAAGCATATGAGCTTGGGTTCAAGCTGAAGATTGAGGGTAAGGGGATAACACTCAAGGTAATCAATGAGAAGAGTGAAGATGATGTGGCTAGTATGGTGAGAACTCTCAAGAAATTTCTAAAGAACATATGTTCTAAGAGAGAGGAAGTCAAGAAGAAGATCACTCCAAAAGAAGTGGTAGATTGCAATGATAAATCTAAGAAGAAGCTAATTCGATGCCATGGATGCAACGAGATTGGATTTATCTCTTCCAAACATGCTAATGGGAAGAAAGAGTCTAAGAAAGGCTTAGCAATGGCGGCTTCTTGGAGTGATGTGAGTGTGAGTGATAAAGAAGAGGAAGAGGAGTCCTCGGATGAATGAGAATATACTAGCAATTATATTGCTCACCCGGCTATATATGAAGGAAGATTTGAGGATAGTAGTGAAGACTCCTCAAGTAATGAGGAAAGTGAAAACTCTTCAAGTAGTGAAGATAGTGAAATCTCCTCCAATCAAGAAGAGTTTGAAGCCTCCTCAAATCAAGATTATATAAGCTTCAATGACAAGATCCTTCAACAAAAGAATGAAAAGAACAACAAGTTGAAGTTGATCAATGCCAATTTAGTGGTGATCTTTAAAGCTCTTGTCAATGAAAAGAAGATGTCTTTGGAGAAGATGAGCAAACAAAGTGAAGTCATCAAGGAGCATGAAAAGACCATTGAAAATTATTTTTCAAAGATGGAAGAAAGTGCTCAAGAGCTAGATGATCTAAGAGAAGACTTTACAATGAAGTTGTTTGCCATGGAAGGAGAGATCAAGCAAAAAGAGAACTCTTTGTCTATCATGAAAATAAAGGAGTGTGACCTTATAGATGAAGTCAAAGCTCTTAAAGAGTCTATTAATGACATGAAAATTGGAGCCATTAAGCTTGATGAAGTGATAAAACTTGGAAAGCATCATGGAGATAAAAGTGGCTTGGGTTATGTAGAAGAAGTTAAGAAGACTCCTACAATCAAGAACAAGTCAAGAATTTCCAAGGAGAAGAAAGACTCAACTACTATTCCTTCAACTACTATTCCTTCCATCATCAAAGACAATGACAAGAAGAGCTATGGAACTTCTCAACCAACTTCTCAACTAAAGCATGCACACCCAAAAGATAATTTTTCTAAATTCATTCTGGTTTGTCATTATTGTATTGTGGTTGGTCACATTAGGCCTAAGTGTTATGAATATATTAGGCAATGCAAACTAGGAAATGTGGAATATGATAATGTTAAAATGTTACCTAATCATTCTCCTAAGCATGAGTTTAAGTCTAGAGCTAGACATAACATCTCTAAATTTATCCTAGTTTGTCATTTTTGCAATGTTGTAAGGCATATCAAACCTAAATGCTATAAGTATATTAGACAATGCGAACTAGGGAATGAGATGCATGCTAGTGAGATGAAAAGACTTCCTTTGGTTGTTTCTAAACATGTTAGGGCATTAGAGACTATGCAAGATGAACATGTTAATAAAAGGAAATCAACAAGGAAAGTTGGGGGTTAAGAAGAATAATGTGCATACTTGTGAAATTGATTAAGTCTTCTTTGAAAGTTTTTAAACATGATAATAGCTTTAATGCTTTGAGAAATGTGCATATTGATCATATTCATGTGAAAAAACCTGCTATGAAGATTTGGATTGAAAAGAATGACATGCATGTTGATAATAATCATGATAAGATGAATGCTGATAAGAGGTTGGTAAAGAAGAGTGTTAACTATGATCATTTGAAGAATCTTGATGAAATATTTGTGCATGATAACAATGATGAGTTTAATATGAGTGATATTTTCATGAAGAAGATAGTTGATGATTTATCTTCTAAATTTCATATTGCCATGCGTAATGATCATGATGTTGTTTGTGTTGGTTCACCTAAGACTAATATGGTCAAAGGTGAGTGCTCTCATACTTGATTGAGTAACACATATGAGAATATTTTTTGTTCTTGTTTGATAAGAGTTCTAAGTTTGATGCATGACTAAGCTATTTGTAATATGCTAGGTCTAGTATGCAAACTTGGTGTCTCTAGTCAATTCATGAACTTAATATTCTCATACTCACTATGATAGCCAAAATTTGTTGATTAACTTTAAAGAAGCTGAATTTTGAAATCTATTTGGTGAAATTTTTTGTTAAGACTTTTAGAGAAAGTCATTTTCATGTGTTTGTTTGAGTTGAAAGTGTTTGGTCTTTATTTTCTTGGGATGACACACCAACAACTTGTTGTCATGAGGACAAACAAGCCAATAATTCTCATAAAAAGAGTGGAGACCTTTCATTGGTGAAAAAGCTTGCTGAGGTATTTCTCTACTCTAAAACCTTGCTCTCTATTTCATCTTTTCAACTCTATGTATGCATGATATCATTGCACATAGATATTAGGCATCATTTCTTTAGAGAACTTGTTGAACATTCTATTGTTTCTTTAGAGCATATGCCTACTAAAAATCAACTTGCGGATTTGTTCACAAAGCCCTTGGACATAAGAGGTTTAAAACTCTTCCAAGATCCATTGGCATGATTTGTGTTGATTGATGTCTTTATGTGATTGTTGAGTGGCTTGATGAGTAAGACTTTATTTGAATATTCAATATCAATATCTTTGAGAGCTACTCACTTGAGAAGTAATGATCTTAAACAAATAACTTTTATTGTTTCTAGATCATGCACTTGAGCTTGAAAATCTTATTTTTGAAAAGTGCACTAATGCTTCTCTTATATGTTTTAGTTTTTGAGTTTTGTGGTTGAAAATGTGTAGATTATGGATGCATCTAGAAGCCTATTGCTTAGTACATGATAGATAACCTTTGGTATGTATCCATTTTGCTTTGGCACTATATAGTATTCAACGAGCACCCTCATGGAAAGGACTACACACCTTGGTTGTGCAGCCACCCAATGTAGGAAAGGGCTACGCCATTGTGATGAGTGAAAGCCGCCATGAGGTGTATATGTTTATGTTAGAAAAATCAAAGAAGTGTTGAAAAGAATCATTAAAAAAAAAAAAAAAATCTTTGATTCTAAGCCTAAAAGAAATGAAAAATAAAAGGCTTAATGGTGTATAGTTGAGAATTGTGAAAAACTCGGGTTGTCAAATAGAAACGGGTAAACGAGCCATATGCATACACACGCTCACATGTTGATATCTATTCCTTTTAAAAGCAAAAACCCGGATGAGTATCGGTTTGACCTATTTTTGGAAATGCTTTAGATGGATAGATGTGGAAATAGTTTGCATGTTGATATCACAATTACTCTTTCTACATATGTGAGAAGCATTCACCCACACTTATTTTGCTTATGTGTATGATTCATTAGCAATGTGAGAATATTTTTGAGAGATTAATGAAAATCTATGATTCTCTCTTGGACTTTGAAAAGTGATGAAATATCTTCTCCTATTGCTTGAATGTGTGAATGTGTGAGTCCCTTGTGAACAAATCGACTTGGTGATAATATGTGGAACATATGTTAAGGGAGAGCTTTAGTTTATTCAACTTAGCTTTCTATACGATTTGTTTGCTTAATATCTCATTTTTTATCTCTTGTGTCCTTTGTTTATTCCTTGACAAAAAGGGGGAGAAATTGTATATCTCACCATGTTTGATATGGGGGAATCCATGTTTAATATAGAGGAGAAAATGTATACCTCTCACCATGTGTGGAGAAATGTTCCAAATGTGTGGGAAATTCCTCTTTGTGCTTAATTGAGTCTTTGTCTTAAGGGGAAGAATTCTTGTTTTAAGGGGGAGAAAGAATTCTTGCTTAGCAAGGTTAAGGATCTAAGGATGAGCTTTAATGTGAACATTCATTTGCTTGAGATAATGCATTTTGTTTGAGATAATGGAAGTTCTTATTTGTTTATGTGAAAATATCTCACCATTCTTCTTTGGAAGAAGATCTCTTGTTGGTTTGCTATTTTGCTCATAGGTACCTTGAAGATCAAAGAAGGGATTCTTGAAGACTAAAGAAGACTTGAAGACCTTTTTAGTCTAGGGATCTCTTTGTAATGTGAGGATGAGAGAATGCTATCGACATTGAGTTTATTGGAGTGAATATTGTATAGTGAGGATGAGGTTTTGCCATGGAATAGCCAAAGGGGGAGATTGTAAGATCCTAGATCTTTGTTGGCTTGATTCCATTGCAAAATGCTCTTTATTTGTATTGATTAGTTGCTTAGGTTGTTCTTGGTGAAAAGAAGCTTCAAAGAAGAAAAGCAACGTCTCATGCAAATATCGTCTTCAAGAGGAAAATCGCGTACTTGGATGCTAAGGTATCAAGATTCTTCTTCCTCTTGCAAGGCGTAAACGCATACACACACAATTCATTCATGTGTGTCCTTGCATAGTTGTACCAAATTAATATAACACATTCACATGTTTTAGTATACTCATGCATTGATCTCATATTGCCATACATTGTAGAAATGCATGTATTAGGACTATTTCTAGGAAATTGAATACTAGTGTGATCATGTGTTTATTTGTTTGTGTGTATGTGTTGGACTTGAATATGTTCTCAAATGATTCCTTGTTGAGTTCCGGTCAATTCGGTTACTCAGTCATTTGTTTTCGAGTTCCGAGTTGGAAGTTACGAAACGTTTCGTACTTTTATCGTACATGGTTTTCGTCTTTTCGATTTCCATATTTTTTTCATGAAAGTTTTGTTGATGTCCATGTCCGTGAGGGAGTTACGGTTCATAATCCGAAAACGGATTAGAATTCAGAGTTTGGAGATCGGAGAACGGTCTAAGAACATGAGAGGTGTGCAAAAGGGTGCTAAAGGGTAAAATATGGTAAATTACCATTTGCTCCCTTGGCCATGGAGAGCACGTGTGGCACACGCCTCAACATGCCCTCTATCCTAGTGTAGAGCACGGCCATGAAGAGCTGCTTGCAAATTCATTTCACGAATTAATGGGTTTTTGTCATATGTATTGCATGCATATGGTGTTTGGTGTGTATGGTCAATCAAAGCATGTGGTGTCTTTGATCTTACTTCCTATTGGTCATATGATATGTTTCTCACGTGAGCTTACCTCACCTGATCACACTCTCACTCAATTTATTCCCTTTCTCACGGCAATTCAAAATAAGAGTGAAAAAGAACAATTTTTTGTGTGCAGAATTTTTTCTTACAATTTTTCAAATCTTAATTTCACCATATCTCTCTCATCTCAACTCCGATTCACTTGATTCAAAAGCCAAAAATGTTGGTCTTGATCAAAGGAACAAACCCCAAGCATTTTTAGAGTCAAAGTATTTCGTGATTTTTCGCAGTAAGCATATTTCAGTCCGAGATTCTACATTTGTATGTGAAACATATTCTTCTCACTTTCTCTTTGATCATCTCTTTTAATCTTTCTAATTGATAGATGAAAAGTGTTAAGAATAATGTTAGTTCATACTCTAGGGTTGTTTGATCAATTGTTAATTGAGTTTTAGCTTTGTGATTTCTCTTGAACATATTTTAGCTAAGCTTGATTGAACTTGAAATTGATTCTAGAAATGATACATATGATGTGCCTTATGATATTTTCTAGGTTTAATTTCATGATCTAAGAACTAAGATTTTTGTGTGATATATTGAATATACATATCTTGTTCTTATTGATTCACATGCTTTGATTTCTAGATACATTTGTGATTGTTTGTTGAAAGCATATTCTAGATTATCACTAAGCATGTTCATAGAGCTTGATTGACATCTAGCTTTATTTGATTGTGATTTGTATCATTTGCATCACTTAGATCATTACCTTGTGAAATGTTGAAGTCTCTTGCAAAGTGAGTGAAGCTTTATGGAAAGAGCAAGAAGTCTTGGTTAGGAAAGTGTTCCGGATAACCAAGCAAGAAGACTTAGCTAGGAGTAGGAAACTCCGGATAGCTAAGCAAGAAATCATACTAGAAGCTTGAGAGCTTTGGATAGGATGTTGCTACCTAGAGGTGTAGGACACACCTTGGATAGGTAGTAGGCATTGTGGTTTGCTAGCCCGAGGGTAGACTAGGAGGTGATAGCTTAGAGCGGATATCTTGAGTAGATAGCTTTGAGTGTGTAAGTCCTTTTCATATAGTGGATTGCTTTGCCAGTGGTTGTGGTATCAACCCGTGGATGTTTCCTCTTAGGAGATTTTACCACGTAAAAATCACTTGTGTTGATTTTAATGCTTTTAGTTTCTTTACTTGCTTTATATTGTATTGCTTATAACTCTTGTTTAATTGAACTCATATCATCTTGTTTAAGCAATTCAATTGTAAAGCTCTCTAAGTGCATGTTTATAGGGTGTGTGGATAAGTGCGATTATTTGGGCATACACCTATTACCCTCCGCCCCCCCCCCCCAGGTATATCTTACACTTTATTGCTTAAGGGAGTTTCACCGGGCGAATTACAATTAGGTCCCTTTCTTTCTTTTATATTTGCGATAACTTCAATCTTCCCTCATATTTTACACTTTTGCCCCTAATTCCTCCAAATTACACCAATGCCACTAAACTGTATAATTACCTGAAAATACTCAATTCGCACAATTAAATCACGGGATATTGCCCGAGAATCAAGCAAAAGGAAAAGGAAATGAGGGCAAAAATCATACCAATTTTGGCTCGATTAACTTACAATCTCCCCTTTGGTTATTTTGTGACAAAACCACCACTCACATTGATTCTCACAACAAAATTGAAACTAAAGGTCAACAAAGATTTTCTACATTGCAAAGATATAATTAAAAGCTAAAACTTGAAGTCTTCAATCTCTTGTAAAACAATCAATCCTTCAAAAAAGTTTATACATTTTCCAAGACAAGTGCAATGTGAGATGATCAAGTGAAAATAAAACAAGCATTTGCATTTAAAGAAATTAAGCACAACATCATGCAATGTATGTGTAATGCAATGCTCCTCCTTAACGAGTTACTCCCCCTTAATTTGTAGTCTCCCCAACATGCGCATTTGATACTACACTTAGCAATCTCCCTTACCTTACCACATTCTACTCCCCATTTTTGTCATGATATAGGCAAATGAGTATCCCCCAACCGGGTCACTTGTAGTAAAGAGAGATAGTAGCATACAAGACATTTACATTGTCATATACAAGAACATTATGCAAGCCAATTAATTAGAGAGAAACAAGGAGATTTATTTTAAGAAAATGTGTGAATAAAAATGCTTTGCATACAAAACATGTTGCATTCAAGTTCAAAATTCAATGGTATTTGGCAAAGCAAATGACAAAGGATTCTAATAGAATTCAAACCAATTCCACCATTTGTCCTGAATCAAAGCAAGGTTATAGATTTTTCATTGATTTCAATTAAGAGGCAACTATATCCAACTTTATAAGCAAAACATAGCATGAGCGACTTTTGCACCCTATTCGATTTTTCTGGGTAAGATACCCATACGATAGTAGCCATGTTTGACCAATAAAGAAAGAGAGACATTGGATTTTAACATCCTTAGAACGGATACAAGATCCTTTATTCATTTGAAGTCTCATTATTACTTTTTCACACAAGTTTTGCATTTTAAGAATTTAAAATCATCAATTCATGCTTTTCATTTTGAGCATGTCATAAGAATTTCATGCTTTTTTTATTTTGAGCATGTCATTTAAAGAATCATCATGTCATGGAGATAACTATAGGTCATTAAAATTGTACTTTCTAAGTAAATCTCCTAGTTGCTGTTGATAAAGTTTGCCTTTAAAAAAAACAAAAAAGTAAATCTCCTAGTTCAAAAATGTATGTTTGAACATAAATATGACATGGATTGCAATCAAAGTAACGCTTCACACTTATTGAAGAAAATAGTATATAAGCATATGTGCAACCAAGCTACTCAAGCAATTAATAACAAGCATAATGTTTATCAAATTTTTGCATGTGACAAGTATGCAAAAAAGCTCTCTTTGCTTGAGATCCCTAGATGGGGTCAATCACCAAAACACATCACTCCATGAGACATATCCCAATAGATCTACTAAGTGTTTCAAACCTAATTGCATATAAGGGTTTAGTAAATAGGTCCGCTAGTTGATCATTTGTACCTACATGTTCAAGTACAATGCATTTATTCTCAATTAGTTCTCTTATGAAATGATGTCGGATGTCAATATGCTTAGTCCTAGAATGTTGCACCGGATTCTTAGAAATGTTAATGTCACTCATGTTATCACAAAAGAGGGTTGAGTACCTTGATTGAATCCGTAGTCGACTAGCATTTGCTTCATCTAAAGGAGTTGTGTGCATCCACTCCCCGCGACTATGTACTCGGCTTCGGCCGTGGACAAGGAAATTAAATTTTGCTTCTTACAAAACCAAGAGACTAAGTTGTTCCCTAGGAAGAAGCAACTGCCCGATGTGCTCTTCCTATCATTGCAATTTCCTGCCCAATCCGCATCACTAAAGCCAACTAAACTAGTATTAGTGTCAAAAGAGTACCAAATCCCATAGTTGGATGTCCCATTCACATAACGAATGATTCTCTTTATGGAAGAGAGATGGGACTCCTTAGGATCCAATTGGTACTTAGCATAATATCGTGCCTACTTGCGGTCAAATAAAGCAAGCTACCAATCATGCCCCGATATAGAGTTTGTTCCACACTTTTTCCACTAGCATCCTTGTTTAGCTTCAAAGTGGTACTCATGGGTGTATCACAATGTTTAGCATTTTCAAGACCAAACTTCTTTACAAGGTTTTTAGCGTATTTAGCTTAGGTTATAAAAATCCCATCATTTAATTGCTTAATTTGCAAACCTAGGAAGTAACTTACCTCACCAACAAGACTCATCTCAAATTCATGGGACATAGCATCAACAAATTGTTGGACCATGGTGTTGTTGGTTGAGCCAAATACAATGTCATCAACTTAGATTTGAGCTATAAATAACTCATCTTTATTTCTTTTGATAAACATGGACTTGTCAACACTACCCCTTATGTAGTCATTGTCAACAAAAAATTGAGTGAGGCACTCATACCAAGCCCTTAGCGCTTGTTTCAACCCATATAAAGCCTTTTTGAGGCGATAGACATGGTTGGGGTGGTGCGCATCCACAAAAACCTTTGGTTGCTCAACAAACACTTCCTCTTGCAAGAAGCCATTGAGGAAGGCACTCTTCATGTCCATTTGGTGCAATTTGAACTTGTGCACATAAGAAATAGACAAGAGAAACCTAATAAACTCTAAACAAGCAACGGGAGCAAATGTCTCCTCAAAGTCGATACCCTCAATTTAAGAGTACCCTTGTGCAACAAGCCTTGCCTTGTTACGCACTATGTTGCCATCCTCATCGGATTTGTTCCTATATATCCATTTTGTGCCTATGACATTAGTGGTCTTAGGCCTAGGAACTAGTGTCCAAACCTCATTCCTTTCGAATTGGTTTAGCTCTTCTTGCATGGCAAGAACCCAAAATTCATCATTTAAGGCTTCATCATCCTTTTTAGGTTAAATTTGAGAGTTGTAGCATGTGTAGCTAATGAGATTAGCTATTTGACGCATAATCCTAACACCCTCATTCACATCTCCAATAACATCATCATTGTTATGGAGATGTCTAACCCATAGAGCAGGTTCTTTAGAGTTCAAGAGAGGAACTCTATCAAGAGGTTGTGTGTCCTCTTCATCTAGGTTAGACCTCCCACCAATAGAAGTCTCCATAACCTTCTCTAAAGGAGAATTAGCAACTACAAGAACCTCCTCCTCAAGGTCATTAGACTTGAGCCTATTATCATCAATGACAACATTTGATGATTCCATGACGCTCCAAGTCTTCAAGTTGTAAACTCTATAGGCTCTACTATTCAAGGCATAGCCAATAAAGATACCTTCATCACTCTTAGCATCAAGCTTACCAAGTTTATCACAGTCATTTAAAATGTAGCATTTGCTTCCAAAGGAGTGGAAGTAGCTAACATTGGGCTTTCTACCTCTCCATAACTCATAGGAAGTTTGCCTAGTTCCGGGCCTTACAAAGACTCTATTTCCTATATAGAAAGCCATATTGACGGCTTCGGCCTATAGGTTCCTAGGGACATTGTTGCTAAGCAACATCACACGGGCCTTGAAGGACCCTATTCTTTCTCTTAATAACTCCATTTTGTTGAGTTGTCCTAGGAGCCAAAAACTCATAGGAGATGCCTAAGCTATTACAATAGCTTTCAAAGTAGGTATTCTCAAATTCTCTCTCATGATCACTTTTAATCTGTTTAATGCTTTTAATGTTAAGAGTCTTTTTCATTTTGAAGTTTAGTGCAAAGCATTTTAAACTTATCAAAAGTTTCGGATTTTTCTCAAAGAAAATATGTCCATGTGAACCTAGAAAAATCATCTACACAAACAAAAATGTATCTCTTTCCACCTAAACTCTCGGTTTGCATGGGACACATAAGATCCATATGGAGAAGCTCTAGGGGCTCTTTGGTGGAGAGATACTTGCCCTTATTGTGCATGATTTTGGTTCGTTTTCCTTGTTGGCAAGGTCCATAAACACCATTGACTTTCTTCCCAAGCTTGGGAAGGCCACGCACAACATTAAACTTATCTAGGATTCGTAAATCCCTATAGTTCATGTGGCCAAGTCTTTCAAGCCACAACTCAATTTGCTCATCCTTGGACACATTAGAAGAGATAACTCTAGCCCCAAGACAATAGCAATTGTCGCTAGATCTTATACCTTTCAACAAGGTTTGTCCATCGGGCTTTAGGATTGAGCAATCATATTTGCTAAACAAGATGGAGAATCCTTCATCACTAAGATGAGAAATGATTATTAAATTGGCTTTTAAGCCATTAATATATAAAACATTGGATAAGGAGGGTAATCCGGGAATGGAGATGGTTCCTTTCCCTACAACTCTCTTTTTAGATCCATCACCAAAGGTGACAAATCATTCTTCCTCCATGAAAAAGGTCTCGAAGAAACTCTTGTTTCCCATCATGTGCCTAGAGCACCCATTATCTAAGTACCAAAAATTAGAAGAATTTGCTTTTAAGGCAATTTGAGCAACATGGCAAAAATAGGCATCTCTTGTAATCCACTTAGGTGAAACACTTTCTTTCCTAGTGATCAATGGTACATGGGCTCTAGATGTCCTAGGATCATGCAAATTAGTTCTATCATTCCTAGGGACATGCATCTTGGCTATACTCTTTTTCTTTTCAATCATGCTTTTAACTCTACACATTTTAATGTAACGAAAGCAATTTGGTCTAATGTGACCATCAATACCACAAAAATGACATGTAAGGATGAAGTTAGGAATCATACCATGTCCTTGTGCATGCATAAGAGCCTTCCCATGTCATTGTGGTTGAATCGGTTCATTGCTTCTTCGTTGTTGAACCGGTCTAGCTTGCTTCTGCTAGGTTTTTGATTTGTGTTGGCATGTATTCCATATCAAAACGTGTTTCTCTTGTAATGTTTAGTGGTCCATGTGTTGAAGATTTAAGAAGACAAAGAAAGTCTTGGCCACAATTCATGCAAGATGCCGGCTTCAAAGAGATATGTGCTTCATCGATCTACAAAGGTATATATAAGACCTCATATCTCTTACAAGGATAGGCACACACACACATGGCATCCTTGTGTGTTCCTTCATGGTTAAACATCATTTATATATCACTTTCACACACTTGATAATATATGCTCATGCATTTATACTATCTTGACAAACTTTGCTTATTGCATGTTCTAGGACTATGTCTAGGAAATAGCATATGTGTGTGTCTTTGTGTTTGTATGTTTCCGTATTTTTGTATTTGGACTTGAATATGTTCTATTATGATTCCTTATTGAGTTCCGGTCATTTCGGTTACTCATTCACTTAGTTTCGAGTCCAAACGATGTAGCTACGCTACTTTTCTTTCTCATTCGTTGAGTTGACTTCATCGTCATTTTCCGAGATGATTTCTCAACCATTTTTCAAAGTTGTGTAGTCATCGTCGTGCGTGTGGGAGTCACAATTCACAATCCAAAAACGGATTCAAAATCGGAGTTCGGATGCCCAAGATACGGCTGAAGAGCATGAGGGAGCGCGTGAGAGGAGAGCGTGGCCAAAGGCCACATTGCCCAAGCCGTGTGGGAGCTGTGGGACCCATGGCCAGAGGACCTCTCTGGTCCCGTGTGGCCCATGCGCCCCCCCACGGGCATGGGTGATGTGGCCACCTCTGATTGGCCTAAAAATTCCCTCTTTCTCCTCCTTTTAAATCCCTTCCATTCCCTCCAATTCATTTCCAAGAAGAAAAAGTCTAGAATCCCGTCATAATTTTTCTCTCCAATTTTCTCACCTTCCAAACACCATAACTTCCTCATACGAAGTCAGAATTGAGTGATTCAAGTTGGAGATCGTTCGTAATCGAGTCCTCTACCTTTTCCAAGTGGTTTGGCAGCTGTTTGATTGATATTTCTGGTGGTTCCACTTAGAAAACCGAACCAGCTCGTGAATCCAAGGTATTGGTCTTATCTTTGGGATTTCTTCTTTTATGACCTTCAATTTGCTTGGGGTTTCTTCTTCTATATATACTTGTATGTTTGGTGAATGCTATTGAGAAAGATAGCTTCACAATCAATCATAATCAAAAGTCTATTAAGAGACATTTGTGAACTAGTTTCCATGATTCTAGGTTTTTCACATGATTGAAAGTTGTATTGTGATTAGGTTGATATCTTAGGTTGTTTGTGACTTAATTGAATCAATTTTGTGATAAATGACCTTGAGATTTGTTTTGATCCTTTGATTGATGAAATCTATGATTATTGTATTTGTATGTGTTTTTAGAGCTATCTAGGTTTTAATTGATTTACATCTTAAATCCTTGCTCTATATTTTTGACTAGAATATTGATTGATTTGATCTCATGTCTCTAGCATTTTATTGTATGTTTATAGCATCTTGAACTTGTACTTCATGAATATATTTTGTTCAAGTGTTGTATGTGTGAATGAGACTTTGAGCTTTATGTGTTAGGTGTTTACACATGCTCTAGGTTTTATTCTTGTATTTTGCATCTAGACTTTTATTACTTGTGATGTCACATGTTTAGGTCTATTTGTACCATGGAATGTATTGATCACATGTTCTATGTTGAATTGGTTGTTTGTATCATTTGCATTCACATGATCACACTAGGAAGTCCTTGTAAAAGGCATGAAGTCTTGGTTAGATTCGGGATGACTCGGATAGCCAAGCAAGAAGACTTGTCTAGAGTTGGGAGGACTCGGATAGGCAAGCAAGAAGTCATGGCTAGAGTCGGGAGGACTCAGATAGTCATGCATGGGAGGCTCCCTAGAGGCATGAGTGCCTTGGATAGGGAGTTGGCTATTATATTGGTAGGCCTAGGCGTATGGTTAGACATAGACTCCAAAAAAGCGGGGGTACATGGGAGGTGTATGCACTCTTGAGGAATTTCTAATCTTCCATCAATGTTGGTTTTGTGTGTTGTCCAATATATGGTGGTTTCGCATCATTGAGGCATTTCATACTTTCCAATAGGGTTGGGTAGACTTAAACTCCACTAGGTTGGGTGAGCTAAAGATTAGTCACTTTGTGGATTCTCTATTTTTATCATCCAATATATATAGTACCTAATGATTGTAGTTCAACCCGTGGATGTTTCCTCCTTAGAGGTTTTACCACGTTAAAAAATCTCTTGTGTTAATTCTTCCTATCTCTATTTCTTATATTTTATTTGTGTATGTTATTATCTTGTTTCATATTATTCACTTGTGATGTATAGTGAAGCAAGTATTTGTAAAGTGTGATTTGTGGATTCATTCCTTTGATCATTTTTTTGTATATATGATTCTTTTGTATATTGTAATTTTTGTATAAGTGATATTTCATCACTCTTGTAACTCATTGAACATCTATTGAAATATAAGTATTCTTTGTTGTTGTGTTTATTTGTTCTTATACCTCACACAACTAGGTGATATACATAGACCTTGTTCACATGATTATATTCTCATATTGTCTATGTATGTCTTTCTTGGTTTATTTTGTTGTGTGTAAGGCTACCTTAAGGGACAAACGAAAGTTTGTTCAAGGGATTGAAAAAAGGTAAAAAAACCTATTCACCCTCCCCCCCTCTAGGTATGCCTTAAGCAATTTAACTACGTTTGTATACTTTCAATTGGTATCAGAGCGGGTCGTCGGACGGCACTCGACGAGATCCGGTTTATACTTACATGTGGATTGCTTAGGTTTTTGCAAGTATGGTTTTCCAAGATGATGTGATGACCGAAAGGGGCTTCAAATTCTAGGCCTCCTCTTCTCAAGGGTCACAACTATGGGTTTTGGAAATTGAGGATGAAGGCTTACATTCGCTTTATTGATGAGAGAGCTTGGATGACCGTTAAAGAAGGTTATCTTGCTCCCAACAAGATTGAGAATGGAGTGACCATTTCCAAGCCTAGGAGTGAGTGGTCTACTAATGAGTTTGAGTTAGCAAAATGGCATCATCCGGCGGTGAATGCTATTTTCGGAGATGTTGATAGTAGGCAATTTTCCTACATTCAAAACCTAGAAACCGTAAAGGAGGCATGGAAAGCTCTCCAAGTCACCAATGAGGGGACTAAAGTGGTGAAGAAGTCTCGTCTTTAATTGCTCACTTTCCAATTTGAGGTTTTGCAAATGGGTGAGGAAGACAAGTTTGTTGACTTCCAAGACAAGCTACTAGACATCGCCAACCAATGTCAAGCTCTCGGTACTCCTATCTCCGGTGAGAGGCTAAATTGGAAGATTCTTAGATCACTTCCAAAGAGGTTCAAAGCCAAGGTTACCGCCATTGAAGAGAGCAAAGACGTTGACGTCATGAGCTTAGATGAGTTGCTAAGATCTCTTCAAACTTTTGAAGCGTGCATGAAACCGAAGGCTAAGAACAAGGGTTTAGCTCTCAAGGTTGTCAAGGAAGCTAGTAGTAGCGATGATGATGAAGAGATGGCTTTATTGGTTAGGAAATTTAGGAAGTTCATGAGGAAAGGTGCCAAGCCAAGTGGCAAGTATTCAAGGGACAAGGAAGTCAAGAAGTCCTTTACTCCACCTCATGAGAGGAGTGGCCATGCTAAAAGCAATAGAAAGGTTCAATGCTTCAAGTGTAAGAAGCTTGGACACTATGCTTCGGAGTGTCCTAGTGGTGATTCTAATAATGACAAGAAGGGAAAAGCTATGGCGGCTACTTAGAGTGAAGATGATGACTCTAGTGATGAGGAGAGCTCAAGTGGTGAGTCTTCTAGTGAAGAAGAGCTAGTGAGCAACTTTATTGCATTCATGGCTTCTCACTCTACTCTAGAGGATGTGAATCAAGATTCGTTGGATAAGGAGATTGATCCAAGTCATCAAGAGTGTTTAAATGATAATCCAACCTACATTGATCTTTTGGCTAAGGTGAAGTTTCTTGAGGAGAAGTTGAAGATAGCCTTAAGGGAGGCTGATGAGAAGGATGATTTGATCAAGATACAAGTGGATGAGTTTGTTGCTACAACTCGTAGGCTCTTGGGTGAAAAGAATGCTCTTGCCAAGAAGCTTTGTGAAGTTGAGGGTATTGTGCTTGAAAAGGATAGGATCATCTCTAATTTGTCCTTAGGAAGCTCAAGTGACGCGGTAGTTGAGGAGAAGTTCATAGAAGCATCACTTCCTACAAGCGAAGTCATTGTTGAAGAGAAAGCTCCTAAAAAGAGACGTTCCAAGAAGAAGAACAAGTTGAAGAATAAGGTACCCCTTGAAACTCCCATTTGTGCTTCTCCAACTCTGGAAGGTAAAATCTCTCATTTTGTTCCCATATGTCATTTTTGCAATACCGTAGGCCATATCAAGCCCAAGTGCTACAAATTCATTGAATATTGCAACTTAGAAAATGCATCTAGGAATACAGTGATTGAACCTCTTTTTATGCATGCTAAAGCTTTTGAATATGGAAAGCATGATAACGTCTCAAAGCATGTTAAGAATGTCCGGAAGGTGAAGAATGCATATCCTTCAAAATTTGACAATGCATGTGTTGCTAACAATGTTGACAAGAATAGTTTTAATGATATTATTATGAATCAAGTTGTGGAAGAACTTTACTCTAGGTTCAACATTGTGGTCAAAGAGAATCTTGATAATGTTCGTGTAAGTTCACCCAAGACTAAATTTGTCAAGGGTGAGTGCTCTTACCGTTAGTGTAAGTTGCATATGTGAGTTAGCTTTAAGACTAGTGTTGTTGTTAAGAAGCTTAGCTTGTTTGCTTTGTATCTTTACAACTTGACATGAACTTAGCTATCTCATATTGATTGTTATGATAGTCAAAATTTGTTGATTAACTTTTGAGAAGTTTTTTTTTTTTTGAATCTATATGGTGACAATCATGTTAAGACTTTTAGAGAAAGTCATTTTTTTTTTGTTTGAGTTGAATTGCATTGTCTTTAGTCTCTTGGAATCGATACACCTATAACTTGTAGTCATGAGGACTTACAAGCCAAGAGGACTCATAAAAAGGGTGAAGGCATTGTATTTGATGAAAATAGCTTGCGAAGGTATCTCTATATCGTATTGTCTGCTTACTTGATTTTTCATCTATCAACTCATTGTTTGTACCATATTCATGAAGCATGTCATAATTGAGAACTAGTATAGTGTTTATATGGTCCTCTTTGACATTTGCTAGTTTAAGATCTTTTGGTGATAAGTGTTCACATTGATCTTATTCATGATGTGTGTTATTATTTGTATGATTGTTGAGTGCTAATTTTTGAATAATGTGAGCTTCATATTCTTTGATAGCTACTCTCTTGAGAAGTAGAGATCTTAAGTAAGTCTCTTTACTTGCTTCTTGATCATGTGCTTTTAAGCCTTAAATTTTGGTTTCAAAAATGCACTTTGCTTCTCTTGTATGTCTTGTTAAGTATGTTGAGTTTGATTGATGTTAGCTTTTGATACACCTTGAAGTCCTAAGGACTAGTACATTTAAAAATGACCAATGGTTGGTATCCATTTGCTTCGGCAACATAGAACTCAACGAGCACCCTCATAGAAAGGGCTACACACATTGGTTGTGCAGCCACCCAATGTAGGAAAGGGCTACGCCATTGTGATGAGTGAAAGCCGCCATGAGGAGTATATGTTTTTGTTAGAAAAATCAAAGAAGTGTTGAATTGAATCATAAAAAAAAAAATAATAATAATAATAAAATCTTTGATTCAAGCCTAAATAAAAAAATAATAATAAAAAAAGGCTTATGGAGTATAGTTGAATAATCAAATGAGCTCGGGTTGACAAATAGAAATGGGTTGACGAGCCACATGCACACACACGCTCACATGTTGAAATCTATTCTTTTTATAACCAAAATTTCAGATGATAACCGGTTTGACCTTTTTATGGAAAGGCCTAAGATGAATAGATGTTGAAATTGTTTGCATGCTTGATTATCAAACTACTTCTTTTCATATACTTGAAGCAAAATCTTCACACACTCACTTTTGCTTATTTAGTATTTTGATACTTTAGGAATTTTAGATGACATATGAGAGTGATTGAAAATCTTGATGTAACTCTCTTAGATATGTGAAGCTTATTTGCAAATCTATTAAAATTGCTTATGATATGATTGTATGGTGATTTTTGTGAACATTTGTCTATCTTGATTTTAGATTAGGCACTTGTCAAGGGGGAGCATAATATGCTAAATTTTTATTCTCTTTTATGACATGTTCACATGTTCTTCAAGGTTGTTGTTTGTTGGCATTATTTTTTTTGATAAATCGTGGAGATGCTATGATAAATTCTTATATGCATGATGATTTGTTGAATATAATGTTTTGCCTTTTTATATGTTTATTGGTTACTAATTTGTTTCCTTGTTTCCTCTCACTTTTTGTTTTTAGTGTTTTTGTGTTACAAGATCATGGGTAAAGCGAAGAAGGTTGGTGGTAACGTTTCTTCTATTCCTATTGACAAGTCTAAACCTTCACTTTCTTCCAAGGTTTCCAAAGCCAACAATGTGAAGGATTTGAGAATATTTGGTTGCAAGAAGATCATTTAAGAAAGAGGTATAGATTGGATCATTTAAGAAAGAGGTATAGATTGGAACTCTTGTGATTGTTCTTATGTTTATAAGGTGCTTATGGATAGAAATTGGGGTTCTTGGATTGACATGTTAGGATTTTCTAATGAGACCATGGTTAGAGAATTTTATCATGTTTACAAAGAAAGTTCTACCGTGACTAG
The DNA here is from genome assembly GCA_030490815.1 of Acer saccharum. Lineage (NCBI taxonomy): Eukaryota > Viridiplantae > Streptophyta > Magnoliopsida > Sapindales > Sapindaceae > Acer > Acer saccharum. The sequence continues at coordinate 33,388,630 of CM059877.1, forward strand.
TGCCATTTTGAACATGAGGAAAGTTGTTTTTAGAGTTTGTGCTAGGAAGTTGAATGAATTTCTAGGCTTGCCCTATGATATTGAGTCGTATTTCCTTGATGTTGATATCTTGGAAAACCTTGATTTAATAGGTAAAACTCTTTGTGATGATGTTAATTTTATATGGGGGAAACGTGTTTTTATTAGACAAGGCGAGCTAACCAAATTGAGTGCTTTTTGGCATTTATTCGTTTGCTCAAATCTTGTTGTTTCCACTAATGCTTCCGAGCTTAATAGAGATAAAATCAAGATTGTGTATGTCTTGGTGACTAACAAACCTATAAATCTTGGTGAATTACTTGTGGAACAAATTGAGATTGCGGCTTGCACAAGTCGATTGGATAAGAAATTAGCTTTTCCGGGATTTATTGCTCAATTGTGCTTAGCTAAAGGGTTGAAGACTTTTGATGATGATGTGATACTTCCTCCCTTGGAAAAGTTAAGTGAGAAACGTGTGACAAGCATGTCATACAAGGAAAAAGGAAAGTCTTGTGATACTTTTAGGTTATTTAGTGAATCTCTTAATTCTAACCATGTTCCTTGCTCACCTACTCTTCGAAGTTGGGATATGCAATTGAAGATTGAGGTTGAAGAGTCACGAAGATTGATTGAGGCGTCACAAAGGAAGATTGAAGATCTTAGTGCCAAAATTGTTGTACAAGATGAGATGATCAAAGAATTGGAAAGAAAAGCAACTACAACAAAGCACTATGTGAGATCATCAAACCGTAATACTTTCCTTGGTGGCACAAGTGGCTAGAGAGTTCCTTGAGGTATATTTTCTTACTCTTTCCCTTTGGCTTCATATCATGTCAAAAGGGGGGAGAAATATGAGAGATGTGGGAGATATCTAGCATGCTTAGTCTTTATTTTTTTTGTTTTAGTATATTTGGTATCAAGTTTGACCTTTATGACATGTAATATTTTTTGTTGAATCTTGGCTAAGAATGCTTTGTTGGATAGTATGTATTAAGGGGGAGCATACATGATCCATTTGAACTTAAATGTTTTTATTTTCTTGCCTAAGATTGTATATTGCCATATGTGTTGTCTCTTGGATATTATTGTGCTTTCAAGTTTATTTTAGGTGATATCAAAAGAAGACCAAAATGAAGTTCAAGACTTGTTGTTTTAATTTGTGTCTATATGTGTAACTCATTGTACTCATTGTGACCAAATTTTCTTTGTAATTGTTTTAGTATATGTTTAAGGGTTTTGACATGATACTAAAACTACTAGGGTTTTTTTTTTTATTTTTTTATTTTTTTTTATTTTTTTTTTTTATTTTTTTAGAGATTACTGAAAAAGGGGTTTTAGGTGAAAAAGGAAACTAGAGGGGAATTTTGGAGAATACCCCAAACTACAGGGTATTTTAATAATTTCCCCTTTGTTTATTGTTTCCAAAACAAAATACCTTTTTCATAAAATTTTCGGGGGCGTTCAATATTGTTTCCGAAAGTCCTTTTTTTTTTTGGATTCATAAAATAGAGAAAACTTTTTCAGTGGCCGGATGATTTCCAAAAACAAAATTAGAAAACACATAACAGTTTGTCACTTTTAATGAACAAAAAAGTGAGAACAGTGAGAACACCAATTTAACGTTCTCAACATTCTTACCACGGACTCATCAAGATCTAAGAATTTTATTCAAACCAGAGCAAAAATCACAAGCACAAAGACCCCAACAAAGCAAACCATCAAGCAAAAACCACAAGCACCATAACACAAACCTCCAGAACAATAAGGGAACCAAGACTAGAGACAAAAAACCGAGCAAGCCACCACACAACACAACATGCCAACACCCCACCACACCACACCACACCACAACACAACACAACACGCCTACACACAGCACCACACAAGAAGAAAAAAAAAAACAGAGGACCAGAAAAGGAGATCTTGAGAGAGAAAAAGAGATTTGGCGACCTTCGTAGCCGTTGAAGATGTCAACCCAAAGCAATCAATTCCAGCCTCCTTTGTAATTTCTCAGAACCTGAAAACATGGGTTTTCTTTTGTATTTAAATATTTAAATACTTATAATTAATTTTATATGTGTAAATCTTAGTAATATAAAATTTTATCAAAAATGAAGCTTACGTGAGAGAAGTTTTTGAAGAAAGAAAAAGAGATCTGAGAGTGAGAGAGAAGAAGATTTGGAGAAAGGTCAGAGAGAGAAGAAGAATTCTAGACAATTCTAATTATAATTATATATATTATATTATATTATATTAAATATTACTACATAAATCTATTAACAATTATAAAGGTATGATTTTCATGTTACTGATTTTCAGATATTGATATTTAGACATCATAAATGAAAAAACACACACATTATCCAGATTTCATAAATTATTATTATTAAATACAATGTTGAAAATGATTTTAAAAATATTCTACCAGACACGCTTTCGAATAAAAAAAAAATCCAAAAATCAATTTTTTGAAAACAAATGAAAACAGAAAACGTTACTGAATGGCCCCTTCCTTATCCTTTGTTTTCAAAAACAAAGAATTTGTTTTGGGGGGGTGGGGTGGGGTGGGGGTGGGTGGGTATGGATTCAATCAAGATTTGATTGGATTTGATTGGAATTAATAGGATTTTATAAATATGGGTGTATTGGATTCAGATTTGTAATGAATCCATCAAAGTCTGGGGGTATTCAATCCAGACTTTGAAGGATTCCAATGAAATCCGAATGTATTCAATTCAGACTTGTGAATCGCACTTCTTAATTCAGTTCTACAATCAAGCACTGACTTGATGTCACTCTAGGACTATAGAAAATACCTTGAGTGAGTTGTTGAATGTGCTTTTAATTCATATATGGAACTAGCCTTGGTCATTTTGGTCTAAAACTTATAAAAGTGGTTACTTGTTGGTGTAGCATTGTTAACTTCATATTTCCCCTACCATCTTTATCTCATTAATCTTTAATCTTTAACTCATTTTCGCATTGCATTAGATTAGCCTTGTAATCAATTAACTAGCTTTCTAGTTTCCTAATCGCCCTATTTCTCGTGGGAACGATAACCCGTACTCGTGCACCCTATACGAGTTGAACGACTCGTGCACTTGCAATGGGTGAAACACTCGCGCGTCCCTCTAGCATAACCGACATAGAGTAGCGTAATTTGTAGTCGTATTTGTAGAACCGGTTTGGGCGCGTCAATTATATATTAATACATAAATCTATTAACAATTATAAAGGTATAATTCTCAAGTTACTGATTTTCAGATATTGATATTTAGACATCATAAATAAAAAAACACACACATTATCTAGATTTTATAAATTATTATTATTACATACAATGTTGAAAATGATTTTTAAAATATTCTAACCGACACGTTTTCGAATCCAAAAAATCAAAATTTCAATTTTTCGAAAACAAATGAAAACAGAAAACATTACCGAACGGCCCCTTCCTTATCCTTTGTTTTCAAAAACGAAGTGTTTTTTTTTTTTTTTTTTTTTTTTTTTTTCTTTAGGGGGTGGGGGTGGGTGTGGATATGGATTCAATCAAGATTTGATTGGATTTGATTGGAATTAATAGGATTTTATAAATATGGGTGTATTGGATTCATATTTGTAATGAATCCATCAAAGTCCGGGGGCATTCAATCTAGACTTTGAAGGATTCCAATGAAATCCAAATGTATTCAATTCAGAGTTTTAGAAATCCAAACAAATTTGGGTGTATTCAAATCCATCAAACTCCAACGAAATCTAAATTGAATACATCCCCTGCCCCCCCTTTGATTGACTGAATCATAAAACCCTCACACCTATATCCATAAGGTTGTGGATTCGAATCATACTCCAGCTCCCCCAATTTCGAAATATTGTACTAATTAAAAAAACAAACAAACAAATTTTAGATTCCCTATCAAACATTCCTCTATACCATAAGCATAAGAAACTATCTATTGTGATTGAAGAAAGGGAAATAAAAAATACATTTGTAATTTGGACAGAATTCAAATAATACCAATCTCCCTATCTATATGAATCAGAACTTACATTGAAGGTGTGAGATACATTTATACAGAATTTGATTTCCAAGAAAGAATTAATTTTCGATACCTTCTATTTTGGGCCATTCTTGATCAGCCTGCAACTTGACAAATTCAGCCAAGATCTTAATCTCTTCGTCCCGCAAACGGGGTCCAAATGTGCATTGGCCTCTTGGTGTGCAGTTCTCACCAAAGCCCTGCATATATGTAAGATCACAAAGACATACTCTCTTCATATGTTTTTTGTAACCAAGAAAAAGTTTCATTAGAAATTAAGAAACCTTACAGGCATTCTTCCCTTGCCAAAGTATGTCAATTTATATATCTCCTCTTCAGTCTCAACTCCATTTCTGTTCAAGCAGTCATAAGTTAGAAGACATTGCCGAAAGCACTTTTGACTATTTCAAGACAACTTTAAATAGTTGAAAGCATTTTCAAAGCATTTTTTGGGTAAAAGAAAATATTTAAAAGCACTTAATAGGTCTTAAAGAATTTTCAAATATTTGTTAAGAATGTGCTTTCTACAAAAGCAAACTCAAATGCATCACCAACAACATTTAACTCACAAACAGGCCTCTGTTCCAATTCTCCAACCATCAAATCAGGTTGGGGCCTCATTGATTCACACAATGTCATTTAGTAAAAGTAAACTGTTCAATGCTTCCTTTTCTATAAGTTTATAGACTTTTTACACCTGAACTCCTACAAGTTCAGTATTCTATATAGTATGGAAATTTTTATCTTGTTTGTTTGTTTGTTTCCACTCTTCTGTTATGGTTATGTGATGTGTCACGGAACTTGTTGATGGTAATATAGAATGTAGTGAAACTATGCCTTCTCACCTTTGTAGATCTTTTCGAAAGAGAGTTGCACCCTGATAACAAGAGAAATCAATTGATTACAAATGAAGAGGAAGCTGTTTTGTGGATTTTAAAGTGAAGGGAGACTCACTGGTTGAATTACATTTCCTCCTGTATCATGGCAGCCAATGCAAGCTGACCCAAACAATCTGGCCCCTCTGTGCACATCCATTGTTTGCGCAAGTGACACTGCAGCATGAAAGAAACTAAGAAAAAACAGATAAACATGAATTCTAGATTATACATTTTGGAGTGACAACTGACAATGATACTAACGATATATGCTTTTCTTCATGATGTACAAAAGAATTTTAATCGAATTCCAGCAGGTTTTATTGAGGAAAGACTAAAGAGTATTCCTGCAAAATCCAAATCTTTCAACAAACCCCATTTAGCATTTACGAGTAGCAAATAAATGCTTCTTTTAACCATTCTCACTGTTATTTATAACCAATTGCACTTGACCCATAAGGTTGGGCAGAGCCTATTACAGTTTATTTAACCAGACCAAAGGCAACATTTCAAAGTTTACAAATTGTGAATCTCTTGGCCTCAATGTCATTTTGATTGTATAAACAAGTCTGCCCTATAAATTATCATAAATTCATAAATTCATAACATTACCCAGACAACCAACACAAACACCAACAAACCCAGAGATCCAACTAAATGAAATTCAAAAACTGAAGAGAAATAAATCAAAAACACAACAAATACTAAAAAAAAAAAAAAAAAAACATAAGAACACAACCCAAACCCGGAAATCCAGCCGACCCCCAAATACCAAAATTCCACCCAAAACCCAAATCCCTAAGTTCCGCAACAACAGTCCTAACTCATCAGTATCATCTTACATTTCATCATCTGATAGTGGTTTGGAATACTCGAGCACTAACTTGACACTCGGACGAAGCATGAAATCCAAAGAGGCTTAAGATTCTTGAAAAAAAAACTAGTTTTTGTAGTAATATATCAAAGCAGGCAAGCTAATTTCTGGATTACTGCTTATTCTTTCCCCTGTATCATGTCAAAGGAAAATAGGGGATGGGAGAGAAAAGAGAAAGGGGGAGGTGTTCGCGAAGTATTTATGAGAATGATATTGGGACGGAAAAATCAGTATATATGAATACTTATTTAATTTACAATTTAATTTACAAATCAGTATCAACACTGAAAGTCACTCTTGGACTTTTTCCTCAGGATGATTTAACTGATCAATCCTTTCTTGCTCTATACCCTATCATATCTACTCATGGAGTCATGGGTCTTTTGCTGGCGAACGGCGAACCCGCATGCCTTTTACTAGGCCAGATTGGATCTCAACCCGCCTCGAAAGTAAAAGTTAGAAAAACTATCTCCAATGCTATTATGTAAGTTGAATATAGAGATAATGTGGCCAAAAAAAAGTTAGAGAATATAGAGTTGGGTTTCTAATTCTAGAAACTCTCCTAAAAATGCTGACTAAGATTTCTAACTCATTTCACCAATAAGATTAAAGCTTTCAACTATTTTCACCAATAAGATTAAACCTCATTTAATTGTAAAATAAATATGAGAGAGAGCGTAATAATTGTTTTATTATGATTGGACATAAAATTGATGCATATTTAATTTTAGATAATTGCATTGAAGATGTGAATATGCATTTCTCTAATTTTTTTTTCAAAAGTGGGCCCATAATAAATAGAAATGTTGATGTGGCACTATTTAGAAACTCAAATATACATATTTGCATTGGAGATGCTCTTATATTACCGAATATGCCCTTTCTTTAAATATTTAAAAAGTATTATAAATAAAATAATTATAAAACAAATAATTAATATATGTGGATCAAATATCAATTTCAAACCCTCGTTGGATCAAGGTTTCGTGCCCTCTCTCTCTCCCCATCCGGTTCATCATCATCATCATCTTTTTTTTGTTGTTTCTTTAAAAGATTTATGGTCATTAATGGTGCTTTTATTATATACCGGTCACCAAACACGCTTTATTCCGGTAATTCGAGATGAACTCTCAATGAGCTTGGGAGAGAAAAAATGTTGTCTAGTTTTTTGGCATTGTTCCTATGCTAAAAAAATCTGGAAATTTTAATCCATGGTACTTTTTGAATTTAGAAAGACTCGCACTCCTCCCAATGCCTTGTTCATTTTCTTAGAAGATTACTGACATTTATGATTCAATTTTTTGTATTTATTTGATTTTTTTTAGTTAAAAATGTTAAAAATTGGAAAAGGTAAAATAGTTTGAATTTTTTAGTTAAAATTGGAAAAAGTAAAGCAGTTTGATTTTTTTTATTACTTCCGGTAATTTTTATTTTATTATTATTATATTTTTGAATTAAAATATTAATAATTTATTTTAAGGGTAATGCTGTAATTTTGAAAATATATAAATTTTGGGATGTACATACGGTTTTAGAGGGGTGTAAATATCGTCACTCTTTTTTTTTTTTTTTAAATTCTTTTTTTTAATTAATTCTTCTTTTAATTTCTTTTGATCCCCACTCAATTTTTTATTGAATTTTTTAATAAAGTCTTTTTAAAAGGTTAAAAGACGAAAATACCCTTCTTCCGGTTAAGTTTGCCCAATTTTGACTAATAGCATGGGAGATTATTGCTAGTTAATAATAAAGTTATTTTTTATTGTCAAAAAGAGAACCTCATAGAGGTTGGCTACAATTTGATATTCCTTAAAAAAAAATTTTTTCATTTTTTCATTTTAAATTTAAGTTTATTATTATTATTATTATTATTATTATTATTATCAATTTACCTATTGTTAACCGCCTAAAAAGGTAGGGGTCCAAAGAAGAATTTTCCACTCGCATTAAGTAGAAGGACGTTACAAGGAGCATCCAGCTACCCCGGAAATGAACCAGGATCAATACACCAATACACGCTATCTATGAATCAAGACCGGGGTCGAGGTCACTCCAATCCCCGGATACTACCAGGAAACATTTAAGTCAAGGTCTAGAGGGCTTCGCTACCACAACATCCTAGTTCCCTGATACCTAAAGAGTATCGATGCCGCAGTTCAATGATGCATGATACCCCAGTATCATGACTCCCTCCAAGGATCGGTATAACAGGGGATTAGGACCACGTTACTAGAAGAACAACATGTAGTAACATCTAAATATAAGGAAAGTTGACTCTTCCCCGCCATTTGTGAACTCCATTTAAAATATGAATAGTCCACTCTGTCAGTCTCACCAAGAAGGGAAACACATCACTTGATTTTTTGGGATTATTCCCGCGCCTAAACAAAGCCACTATCAACATCTCTTTAATTGCTAAATTGATTGACTAAATTAACGGAGTGGACAGCAAGAAAATGGACCTATAAATATTACAGGACCCTCGAAAGAGAGGGGATCAGAGTTTTTCCACTTATCGACTAGCATGAGTTCGCTATCGTCTATTCTGTCAAAAACGCCATACCTAAACCCCCCACAAATCATCATTGTATCATTCAAACTGTATGTTATTTATCAATAAAAAGAGCTATTCCTCTGTCTTCATGATACATATACTGGTTTGTCCTCATCTCTAATCATTTTTGTATTTAACTCATTTTTGTTGGGTACGAATCGGTATCAAACGTGATATCTCTCCAACTGTGACCTACTAAAGTCATGGTTTAAAAGTTGTTAATTGGAAATCTACCCCTCTAACATTTTTCCATTAACACCTATTTACCCATATTGGTTTAAATTTTTTAACAAAACACTTAATGTCAAAGGTCATTTTGAGTATTCTTTTTAACGATACGGGGGATTTCAGGGAATATGGCAAACTAGGGACGGATTGTGACTAGTAATTAAACTAGAGGGGTGAAACGGGAAATATGGAAAACTAGAGGGAAATTTGATAGTATCCCTAAACTCTTAGTTGGATGTAGGGATGGCATTTTCCCCCAATTTCCCAAATCCCCATCCCCATCTGGTAGAAAAAATCATCCCTATTTTAGGATAGATCCCCGATCCCCATTTTCTCATTTTTAACCAAACCTTTTTTTTTGAAATATCGCAAGAGTTTGGTGCAATTTGCTCTTTAAATAATATAATATCTTGATTTTTTTTTTTTTTTTTTTTTTTTTTTTTTTTTTTTTTGTATAACCTGTTTATTAATCTCATGATTTAAAAAATAAATTAAAATTATACGGTCAAATATTGAATTATTTATACAAAAGTAAAGATAAAAAAATAGAGAAGAAAAGCTATTTTTAATATATAAAAGTGGTTGATGATATAGAACTAACATCATAAAACAATTATTTTGAAATTTAGAATGGGGTTTTAATTTTAGTCTCCCAGCTTGATTTGAATTTGATATAATTAAAAAATAAAAATGTGTAAACCCTGGAAATACATTAAGGAAAATCAAGGCAGTGAATGGCATTTGTGGCATTTTGAGAGAAAAGCAGGGGCATTAAAGTATTTAAAAAAGTGAATTGAATGGCGAATATTTGTGGAGAGTACCTGCGTGGATTGAGAAAGGAGATAAGGCAACAAGAGCAGCGGCCATTAAAGGAAAAGCCAAGCTCTTCCTTGTCCCATTAATACAAACTTGTTTTCGCTCCAATTCCAAAGCAGCTGCTGCGTTTCGCGTTTCTGCTTCCTTCCCATTTCCCTTCCATTCGAAACGTTTCAGTTTGCAAAAACAAAAGTGCATTTCTCGAAAGAAAAAGAAAGAGAGAGATTAAGACCTTTGTTGAGAGAGAAAACTTTGAAGAGTTGCAGGAGGAGACCACTGAGAGCAACGCCATTTATTTCTTTTCTATTGCGGAAATTTTTTATATATTTTTTTTAATCAGGGGAGGATTTCTATTGCGGATTTGGTACTTGCAAATTGCCATTTCGGACGTATGAAGTAAAATATAATATATATATATATATATTAATTTCGAATAATAATGCTACATTGTCAATAATTCTACATTGTCCGAATTTGGTATTTAAATCTGGTGTTCAAATCTGGCGCCCAAATGATGTGACATCAAAATAATTCATTTTTTAAATTATATTATATTTGCATGATTTAAATGAATGGATTATATTGATGTCATATCATTCGGACACCAAATTTGGGTAAAGTAGCATTTCTCAATTTCAAATAGAATAGATGGTTTCATTTTTAGATTTGGATCCCCTACTGATCTGATTTTTTTCTTGATCTTTTTAAAGCATGTGATTGGTGAATAATAAAGTGGTTGTGAAAACCAGTCATATCTTAATCACCCATTCATTGCAATACTTATGTGTAATGAGATTAGGTGAGGTCAAGAAAAAGATCAGATCAGTAGATGATCCAAATTTTTCATTTTTTTAGGGATATTATCAAACTAACCCATGTAGTTTGTCATAAACCCGGTATTTATCCTCTAGTTTTCGAAGGTCCTCATTTTTATTGGCTTATTTCGTTGACAAACCACAATTTGGGGTTTAAATTATGTAAGGGTAGTTTAGGGTTTCATTGTTCGTGATCAAGCTTAATTGGAATTCAAACCCTCAAGCTCAAGAGCTCATTGAAGGTATATCACTTGTGCTTAACCCTTGTTGAAGAGACTAGTTGCACACACACACTTCTCTTGCATGCATGTGTGTTCATTGCTTTTTGTGTGTATTCAATTAACTCTTCACACTTGCACAATTTTAATATTTTGATGTGCATTGTTAAGTTGTGCACTGGTCTCATTCCCGCGCAACTTCAAAGCACTAGCACTGGTCGTCATGCGCACACACCAGCGCATCTCGAGCAGAGGATTCGCACTAGTCATGCGCTGGTTGTCATGCGTACACACTAGCATATTTCAAGCAAAGCTTCTGCACTAGTCGTGCGCCTAACGAATAACGCACACATTAGCACACATGACGGGATCTGGACTGTTTTTTCCAAAACGACACCACTTCATCTAGGGCTTCTATATATATCTTCTTCTTCCTAGCTCATTTTTGTGAGCTCAAAAATAGATTGAAGTGAGAGAAACTCATCCCCTAGAGAGATAAACTCCCAAGAACTCATTTTTACTCACCCAAACCCATTTCCATGTGCATCAAACATCATCTAGCATCATCTAACTTCATCTAGGCTGTATTCTTGCATGAATCTTCTTCAACACACATGACTTGGTAAGTGGAACACCATTTTCATCCTTTTTAGTGTTCTTATTTAGCAAGAAAGCTCATTTATGACTTGTTTGCATCTAGACTAAGGGCTAGTTTGGTATTGCTTTTGAGAAGTTAAAATTAGTTTATTTCATAATTTTGACATAAAATGATGTTTGGTAAAACTTCCAAAGGTGATTAATTGATAATCTGGTAAGTATTGACAGTGATTTTGAGAAGTAGGTGGAAGGTTACTTTTTGAAAGTTGTTAACTGCCAAAAATGGCAGGGGTCCAAAGAAGAATTTTCCATCCATACCAAATATTATTTGAAGTAAGAAGACGCTATAGAGAATATCTAGCTACCCCAAGAAGAAGCCAAATCGATATGTCCAGATATATTTTCTACAAATCCATTTCAGGGTTAAGGGCACCTAGACTTTCCCAAGTGCCCGGAAATGGAGAAGGCAAGGTCCTAAGGACCCCGATACTTCGATATCCAGGTACCCCGCTACTGACTTATCCGGTATCCTAGTACCCTGATACTCGATACACAGGGAATATAGGTACCACGACCCAGCAGGATACAAGGTGCCTGGATACCCCGACCAGTCTACCAAGCAACAGAAGATCGAGATGAAAGGAAGACTACTAAGGAAGAAATGGACCGGTACATCAAGGAACCAGAATCAAGCTCCAAGTAAGACGGTATACACCAACATTTGAATGCAAGGAAAGTTGACTTTTCCCGCCATCTTTAAAGCTCCACTTTGAATGGAGTTAGTCAACTTTGTCAAGATTGCCAAGGAAGGAAATAAAATCACTTGATTACGGGCATCATCCCCATGCCTGAAAGAAGGCCACCATTAACTCCCCGTTAATTGCTTAATTGATTGATTAATGATCAGAGTAATGGACAAGAAAGTGGGACCTATAAATAATTGAAGACTCTCTGATCGGACTAAATATGGTATGATTTTGGCCCTCATTCCCGTCTTCTTATGCTACATTCTTAGGCATTTCCCCGTGTTTTAATGTTGTTAATTAAGTATTTTCAGGTATTTACAAAGTTCAAGGGCATTGAAGTAATTTGGAGAAACTGGGGGTAAAAGTGTAAAGTATGAGGAAAGATTGAAGTTACCACAAATAGGGAAGAGATCACGGGAGCATTCCGTAAATAACCACGCAAAGCAGACAGCGCGCCACGTCACTTAGTAATGCTATGCGTTTTGAGGTTGGACCTCTGATTGCGCCCCAAACCTCATCTAATTGCACCCCATTAGTGGCAAAAGAGCAGGCCGAGTGCAACCCGGCCCAATATCAGGTTGTCTTCAACCTCCAGCCACGCTTACCTCCATTAACGCACAGAAAACCCTAGCACTAGCAGTCACTTGAAGTGGGTCCTCCTCGCCTAATTTTTGACCGATTCCCAACGTAAAAGAACGGTGAGCTCACCGTGATCTGACCGGCACCGATTTCAGTGCACCTTTGTCTAATTTCATCCAAATCGCAAGTCCTCTTGTTTGAAGAACGTCGCCCTTTTTGTCGCCATTTAGTCATTCGATGTTGCCATGGCGACATGGACTTATTCTTGGCATCTGATGATGTCGCCCCAGTTTCACCCTAAGCGTTGCCATAATCAAAACCGCAAACAACACTGTGTTGAAGTCTAATTGTCTGATTTTAGGTGGGAAAATTACAAGAAAGCCACCTAGAGGGGCTAAAATGGCAAATTGATAAGTTCAGGGGGTCTTTTGGTAATTAGCCATTCGTGACCTAATTCAAAAATACTATAAATTCATCCCTATTTTCAATTTGAAAATCTATCCTATTCTCTCATACCTATCTATTCTTCAACCTAGGATCGCCATCAATCATCTCTCTCAAATTCCTCCATTTTCTATACTTGAACTCACCTTTTCCATCCAAACCTCAACATCAAATCTTGACTACTTCACCCCACCATTCCTCTCTTCCCATTCTCTACATCCTAATCCCTTTGTCACTCACCATTAGACACCCACCTATCTAGACACATCCCCTTCTACCACTCTTTGTACTAAGAAGCATCTAGGGAAGGAAAGGAATAAGCATTAAAGAAGGAGACCTAAGAATAATTTCCTTATTTATTACTCTATTTTCTTATTTGTAATTATGTGTAGCTAAAACCCCCAATCTAGGAGGTTGGTGTTAGGAACAAGTGGATTAGGGGTGCTTTTCAACTATCCTAAATAATCAATTTCATATAAATTAACCTCTTGTATTCTTTAGTATGTTTAGGTCATAACTATGAACCGTAAACATCTTCCCACCTCAATGCCTAACCGATTAAGGAAAGGGGGTCAAGGTGGGATTGGTTGTTTACAAGACAAAGTTTAGATTAATGTGGTTGATATACCCTCCACTAATCCATCCCATTCATTGGATTCTTTAATCACACTAGGGTGTCAATCAAAGGTGATTATATAATATATTATTCTAACAAGATTATGATTAACAAGTTGATATACCAAATTAATCACATAATGAAAAGAATCTACTGATAGAATAAATAGAAAACATATAGAGATTCAATTACAATATAGTCAAGCAAACCCCAAATCCAAATGTTCCTAACACCAACCCCGTAGATTGGGGGTTTTAGCTACACATAATTACAAATAAGAAAAGAGAGTAATAAATAAGGAAATTACCCTTAGGTCTCCTTCTTTAATGCTTGTTCCTTTCCTTCCCTAGATGTTTCTTAGTGTAAAGAGTGGTAGAAGGGGATGTGTTTAGATAGGTGGGTGTCTAATGGTGAGTGACAAAGTGATTAGGATGTAGAGAATGGGAAAAGAGGAATGGTGGGGTGAAGTAGTCAAGATTTAGTGTTGAGGTTTGGATGGAAAAGGTGAGTTTAAGTATAGAAAATGGAGGAATTTGAGAGAGATGATTGATGGTGATCCTAGGTTGAATAAGAGATAGGTATGAGAGAATAGGATTAGATTTTCAAATTGAAAATATGGATGAATTTATAGTATTTTTGAATTAGGTCACGAATGGCTAATTACCAAAAGTCCCCTTGAACTTATCAATTTGCCATTTTAGCCCCTTTAGAGGGCCTTCTTGCAATTTTCCCGCCTAAAATTAGCCAATCAGACTTCAACACAGTGTTGTTTGCGGTTTTTATTATGGCAACGCTTGGGGCGAAATTGGGGCGACATCATCAAGTGCCAAGAATAAGTCCCTGTTGCCATGGCGACATCGAATGACTAAATGGCAACAAAAATGGCGACGTTCTTCAAACAAGAAGACCTACGATTTGGATTAAATAAGATGGAGGTGCGCTGAAATTGGTGCCAGTCAGATCACGGTGAACTCGCCGTTCTTTTATGCTAGGAATCTGTCAAAAATGAGGCGAGGAGGACCCACTTCAGGCGACTGCTAGTGCTAGGGTTTTCTGTGCGTTAATGGAGGTATGTGTGGCTAGAGGTTGAAAACAACCTGATATTGGGCCGGGCTGCACCTGGCCTGCTCTTTTGCCACTAATGGGGTGCAATTAGAAGAGGTTTGGCGTGTAATCAGAGGTCCAACCTCAAAACGCACAGCATCACTAAGTGACGTGGCGCGCTGTCTGATTTGCGTGGTTATTTACGGAATGCTCCCCTGATCTCTTCCCTATTTGCGATAACTTCAATCTTTCCTCCTACTTTACACTTTTACCCCTAGTTTCTCCAAATTACTTCAATGCCCTTGAACTTTGTAAATACCTAAAAATACTTAATTAACAACATTAAAACATGGGGAAATGCCCAAGAATGAAGCATAAGAAGACAGGAATGAGGGCCAAAATCATACCATATTTGGTCCGATCAAATACCCCCAAACCTATCTTTTACTCGTCCTCAAGCAAAACAATCACAAATCAACCCCCAAAGACATGCATCAAGTCATTTCAAAGGCTTTCAATAAAGTTCAAACTCACTCTAGCAAGGATCTACTATCCAATGATTAACATGCGAAACCAAAAAATGAAGAGATTAACACAATGATGCATTAGTGAGGACTTAAACATGTAAGAGAATGTCAAGTAAAGATTAAGAACATGCCACTCTAGATATGATTATATGTAATGCAACCTTACATTCAAAATGCCAAAGCTTTAAAGCAAATGTGTTATTCGGTTTAGAATGTAATTCGCTTCGATCTAATCCTCACTGAAATCTCTCTTTTCTTCTCATTGATTCCTAGGTTTCGCTCAAAATACATATGCAATATGAATTCATGTCATGGATATCTAATTGATTGCATATGATGACATTTAAAATGCAATTTCTGAAAAGTGAGTCTCATGAATGGAATTGCAAGTCATGAATTAGAAAGAACATGTATCAACTAAATTTCACGAAGTGGACACTCCTGAAGATCATGAAGGTCTTTCTTTTGGTTGTAATGGGGCCTTAGGTGAATGGTGAAACAAAGAATGGGGCAATGGATAACAAAGAACTCAATGATTACACTAAGGCATACATTCTAATTTATGAGTTCCAATTGCTTCACACATATTGTTCACACTTTAGGCATCCAGGCTTACAATTTCAATTTTCTTGTGCATTATACTCTAGTTTTTCCTTTGAGTAGCTCATTCCACTTTCATTTCCTCTCTAGGCCAACTATGCCTAATTCTTGGTTCTCTTTTTCTCCTTTTTCTTTTCTTTACTTTGCCAACCTTTTTCTTTTCACTTCTTTTCTTTGCTTTCCTTTTTCTTTTCAAGTTTTCTTGCTTTGCAAGACTCTTTGCACACATTTACATGCCTAGGTACACGCCTTTACATTTTTAAGTACAAGATCTTACATTGATTTCCTAAGCCTTAGTAAATCATTTGGTCAAGGTAAGTCAATATTTGAAGGCTTATAAGGTTCATGTAGATGTGGTTCATGAATGAAAAGCTTAAAACGTGTTTGGCTTCAAAGGGGTTTAGGAGCACACACATTAGAGGGTTGGAAGTATTTTAGGCCAAGTAGTGGTTTACACATGCATTACCTAAACTCATTTCTAAAGGCTTGTCCACAAAGCAAAATAAAGCATCCACAAGCAGTCCATAATATTCTATGGCAAGCAACATTTTAAGTGCAAATGAGACATATACATGCTTGAATAAGTGTTTGAGAGTAGTGTTTCAAGAGTGAATATTTGACAACTTAAAATACGCTTTTTAAGGCCGTGTTTGTGATCCTCACGGTAATCTCCACTATTAATTCCTAGCCTTTAAGCAAGATTGATAATTCATCCTAACATTATGAGAAAAAGATTAACGCACAATGTTCAATGACACCCTAAGTGGCATGACATTAATCTAAACCAAACAATGGCAAAGATGCGCAATTCCTCACTACTCATGTAAAGCACAATCTCAACAAGCAAAGTATGCTTAAATATGGCATTATCGCAAGAATTTGAAAAATTCGGCTCAAGTTTTAAAACCAAGTAAAGTGAGTAAAGTGGTGTTGCGCAAATATACCCCCAAACCTAAATTGGACATTGTCCTCAATGTTCATGGGAGGCAAAATTTGTCAAAAGGC
Organism: Acer saccharum; assembly: GCA_030490815.1. Taxonomy (NCBI): domain Eukaryota; kingdom Viridiplantae; phylum Streptophyta; class Magnoliopsida; order Sapindales; family Sapindaceae; genus Acer; species Acer saccharum. Next base: position 33,405,223 of record CM059877.1, read on the forward strand.
GTAACCCACAAATCTAAAGCAAAGATGCGTATATGTCCATAAATAATCAATGTATTTTCAAAAATTTGGCAAAGTGCCTTCTCAACCTAATATGCTCAAAATTATCCAAAAAGATACCCAATCACGCATGGCATAATCCTCAATATTCCTATCATTCAAAAATCGTCAATTAAGCACATTCATCCTAAATCCACTATCAAAATTCATCTCACACCCTTATTCTAAGAAAAACGAAATAAAGATAAAAGAATTAAAAAAGGATGCGAATAATTAAAAACAAAATTTTAAACTATGAAAGAAATGTACCTGAGTGGGTTGCCTCCCACCAAGCGCTTGATTTAACTTCTAGGCAAGACGTGGCATGGTGTTTCGGCACTTCGAACTTCAAAATGTTGCCTTTCCTATAAGGATAATGTTCTCACCCTTTTTATGAGCATTCTTGGCTCGCTCGTCCCTCCAAGACTCGCAAGTTATCTTTGTTTCATCCCAAGAGATAAAGAACCTTGCTTTATCACACAAGCAACACAAACCTAGCTTCCTCAAGAAGCAATAGAAAGTCTACACACTCACAAAGCATATTAGAAAGTTCTTGGCAAATAAAAGCAAATCTACTCAATATATGCAATTGCCAACAAAAGCTTGAAACACCAATTATTCAAATAAACAAATTAAATAAACAAGACAAAAAGCATAAACATAACATGCGTGAAGATTTTCAACATTGTGCGTTTGGGGTGGGACTAGAATTAACTAAGGGTGGTTTGACCAAGTTTGGAAATTCTTTCTTTTTTTCAACCCAAACAAACTTGGGTGGTTTTTTTTTTATCTTTTCCTTTCTTATATTTCTCACTAAATGTACTTGGTCTTTCCTTACCCAAATCCTTTTAACTCATAGGTTGATTTTTCCTATTCCTAGCACCTCTCCTCTTCCTTTTTTAGGAATTGTATAATAATCATCTTTAAAATGCTCTCTCTTTGAACAAAAATAACACATAAGAGTTGAGTTAGGAAATCTCCCTCCATGCTGTTGACCTTGTGGTTCCGAATTCGAAATCTTTGTCAATGTCTTGACCACCTTCTCCACTCGGTCCAATGTAGTTACTCTCCTTGTCCCTTGCTATTTTAAGAGCTTTATCCTTCTTGTTAAGAGCTTCTTTTACTTCAACTAAGGCATTGACTTTGAGCTCAACTTCCATTTGCATTCTTCTTGACTTGTGAACAATCTCATCTTCCAATCCTTTTGATGAACTTGTCAAGCCTTGCAACTCCTTAAATGCCATAATCTTTTTAGCTTCAAGTCTCTTGATTTGTCCTTCCAACTCTTTGTTCATGTCGGAGACTCGCCATTTGTCTTCTTTAGTGTACCATTTTCTGCTCTGAGCGTCTTTACTTTGATTATGAGTTTCTTGTTCAATTCTTGAAGCTTATTCTCCTTTGTCATTTCCAAGGCTTTTTTGCCTTCTAACATTTTCTTCAAGATTTGTATCTTCATTTCATAATCCTTCCTCATTTCTTCTTGTTGTCGGGAAGTTGTCATCATTTTTTCTTGAAGTAGATCATTTTCTTTTTTCAACATATCCATCGCCATCCTTAGCTTTTCACTCATACTCAGAAGCTTCTTGTTCATCTCTAGCATGATCTTGCATATATCTTCTTCTTCTGATTGATACAAGTCTTTTTTGTAGTTTTGAGTTGTGGCCTTGATGGATTTGTTGAAATTTCCTTCAAATGCGAACTCTACTCCTTGCTCTAGACAACTAGCTAACATATAGTTATTTAAATTCTGTGTGATGTCCCGTTTAAAGGCTATAACATCTTGCATGAGCTCTCCCATCCTATCTTCCGATGACATACTCATCGGCGGGTAGCTTGGCCTCGAGTTTTGCATGAAGAAATCCATAGAGTCTGAAACACAAAGAACCAAAAACTACCCAAGCAATAAAAAGGAATAAAAGAGACCAAAAACAAATAATAAACTAAAAATTATTAAAACTAAACTAACCACTACAAAGAAAGTTAATATATTCAACTATCACTACCAATTCCCCGGCAGCGGCTGATCGCGCTCCAAATGTTTACATTTAGCGCCCCTTTTACCTTGTTTTTGTAACCATTTTCTAAGCATTTTATGTGTCTAAAATTGTAAATAAGTCATTTCAAGTAAATTTGGCATTTCAAGGGCATTTTTGTCCAAAGTGACAAAAAGAGGGCAAAATAGGCAGAAAACAGAAGAAGAGCAAGGCCTGGCGAGTTCATGCATTCTGCCTAGCGAGACATGTCCCACCACAGAAAGCCACCGTAAGCCTTGGCGAGTTCAGACACACCTTTCAGCTGAACAAATCTCGTTACACGAAGTCGTGGGAAGGACCATCCTATCATCCAGCGAGTTCATGCATTCTACCTAGGGGGAACAAAGCCACCACACAAAGCCGCCGTTAGCTCTAGTGAGTTCAGGCAGGAATCACGGAAAGACAAGTCCCGCGGAACAAGTTCGTGAAGAAAGAAGATGCAAGACGGCGGGTTCATCCCGCGGGAACAAAGCCGCCGCACATACCCGCCGACGACTCTGATGAGCTGCAAGTTGATCGAAGCTCACCCCAAAGCCAATCAAACCTGCCCCTTTTTCCACCTATTGTCCTTGGAAGGCCTTCTCTCTCATCCATGCACACATGCATGCCATTAACTACTCAAAGAAGTCTCTCAACATATACACTTAGACATATACGTAGATTTTTAGAGAGATAGTTAGAATAGATAGAGAGAGGGAGATATTATCAGATATTTTTCTCTTAGAAAAGAAGAGAAGATAGTTAGTTTCTTGGCTATTTTCTAGGTAACCAAACACCGTATTTTGGTTACTTAGTGTGATCACTTCAAGTTGCCATAGAAGAATTTGTTGCTTGGATTGCAAGGAGGGTCATTTCCACTTCACAAGTTTATCAATTGGTGATGTTTCCTTTGTTTGTATATCTTTGTAATCTTGATTCTATGTGTAACTAATTCCTCTTGTTAGGGGATTAGATGTAATTCTTGTATTTCCCTTGCTATATAATCAATCATATATATATATAATCTTCTCAAGTTATGCATATATCCTTTAATGCTTGTATGAGTGGTGGTTGCAACCACCAATCTTCTTTATGGTGCAATGATTTGATGAACTTGTATGCATAAGACCATTTATTGCATATTCCTATTATAGCATCTATGTTGTAGAGATTACTAGCTTGTAATTCTCTACTATTACTTGAGTAATTCTCATTAAATCACTTTTCTAATCATTAGATTGTGATTAAAGTGGAGGATTAGTGCTTAATAATTAACATGAATAGATGCATGTTAGGAAATGGTGATTGAACCTAATGAATGATTGATTAGATATTAGGGTTATACTTGAATGAATCTATTCCCTTAACAACTTTTAATCCAGAATTTGAAGCAAGTAGTTGTAATTGTTACTTAGCCAATTTTAATCTTAGCATAGTTAATGTGTTGATCATTAGTTAATTTAATCAAACTTGTTTTAGCATAATTAGAGAATTGTAGAGTTAAGCTATTTTAGGTGTATATACATTGCTAACCTCTTGGGAACGATACCCTTACTTGCTCACTACACTAGTTCAATGACTTGTGCATTTGCAATAGGGTCACCAGACTCGTGCGTCCCTTTAGTATAACCGAGGTAGAATAGGTTAATTTATAGTGACATTTGTAGAACCGGTTTGGACGCGTCAAAATCTATGGTGCCGTTGTTGGGGAGGCATTACGCCTTTTTCACATATTAGTTAATTGAATCTTTGCATAATCGTAGTAAATTTTTGTTTTGAGCACTTAACCTTTTGGTAGTTTATTGTAGTGTACTTTCAGGTTTCTTATCACGAATTGATGCACGGAAGATGATCTTTGGGAAGTCCGCTTGAACCTTTTGTTGAAAATATTGATCGCATAGCGAGGCTACCGACAATGACGGACAATCCTAGAGGACTATCCGACCTTGATAAAAGGTCAACCTCTTCTAGCAGTACATCCACTGGTTCAGAACACAGACATGATCAACGAATGATGAAGGAATTCTCATTGCCTACCATTGGATCACATCCTTTAGCTATATTGTTAGATGATGCCCAGAGGAATTACGAGCTAAAAAACTTGCACTACAACACACTTCCGCACTTTGGTGGTAACCTAAGCGAAGACTGCCTTCAATTCATGAAGGAATATTACAATGTGGTGACTACTTTTCCACTCAGGAATTTGACGGAGGATCACTTACACATGCGATGCTTTTCGTATTGCATGAGAGACGTTACTAAGAAGTGGCTCATGGCATTACTTGCAAGATCACTTACCACATGGAGCGGTGTTGAGCAAAAGTTTTTTGCCAAGTATTTTCCCTCATGGAAGACGAAGGAAATACGAAGTATGATAGCTGATTTCTAGGAAAGGGAAGGGGATGCGATTCATGAATCATGGGGTAGATTCAAGCTACTTTTAGCATAGTGCCCTCACCACGAGTATACTTTAGTATCACAAGTTCAATCATTCTATGATGGATTGACTGGCCTCTCACAAGCGATTGTGGATAATGCATGTGGAGGAGCGATGCGAGAGAAGACGGCATAGTTTGTGTTTGACAAGTATGAGATGCTTGAACAAAATTCCCAGCAAAGGAACTGTCATGACCCCACCCTTCCGGTCTCGCCATACATGGCCAGGCACCGGCGCTGAGCGCCATGAGGTGGGTTGGGTACCACCGGTCAACACACCCGTTGACCCAATAGTACCTATTAGTTAACATTTGGCCTCCCCCACTCTGGCTCGAACTTGGTACAACTACCAATCTTTGCCAAAGTGAGTACCATTGAGCTAATCATGGAAATGGCGAGTCAAATGAATGATATGAGTAAAAACATTAAGACACTCATGAGTAGGTTCGGGAAGCAACCTATGGTAACCGATCAGGTTTTCATAGAGAGAAACTGTGGGATGGACATGAATTCCATGGTTGAGCCAGTGCCACCCAGGAAGGAAGAATTACAAGTGGTGTATCCGCCACATCAGTCAAGACAGTTGGATGATCCATTCTCCAACACGTACAATCCGGGATGGGTAAGGCATCCTAACCTAAATTACGGTAACAACCATTGTTTGAATCCCTCGTTACCTCCACAGAACAACAACAACAACAACAACTGGTATCCACCTTAGGGACACCAACCAAGACTACAACAGAGTACGCAACCATGGAAGGTGAAGGAAAACTTACCTTGGCACCAACAAGGCCAGAGAGACAATGAGTACAGGCCCACTAATCAGTACCACACCAATGATTCTAACCACACCAGGATTACCTCTATGGAAGGAGTAGTCAAGACATTAAAGAGACAAATAGGGGAGTATGCTGAAGTTAGTCAAAAGAAGGAGCCTGGGAAGCTCCTAAGTCAGTTTGAGCAAGCTAAGGCAGCCACGGTACTTAGGAGTGGTAAGATACTTTCTAACCCATATCCATCTGAAATTTCTGACATTCTTGTTAATGTTTCAGTGAACAGGGAAGTGCCTAGTAAGAATGATCTTGATACCCAAGTAAGGATAGGAACGAGCAAGGGTCCGGAGATAGGTCACAAGGATATTTCGAGGATACACAATCTCCTAACCCGTATGTGCCTCCAATTCCATTCCCAGGAAGGCTTCAGAAGTCGAAATTGGACCAAGCCTTCAGGGAGATCTATGACATCCTACCAAAGGTGAATGTGAGCCTTCCTCTACTTGAGGTTATTGAGAAAATGCCCGCATATGCCAAGTTCTTTAAGGAGCTCAACTCAAAGGCAAGAAAGAAAGAGTTTCTAGAGAGAATAGTGATCTCCAAGGAAGCAAGTGCAGCCATAGAAATAGCATTGCCACCTAAGATGAAAGATCTTGGAAGTTTCATCATTACCATATCAGTCGGTGAAACTTGGAGGGAGAAGGCAATGTTAGACCTAGGAGCTTCGATCAACTTAATGCCTTATGCATTGTTTAAATACTTAGGATTAGAGGGATTGAAGCCGACTACCATGGAGTTGATATTAGCCGACCGCTCAGTACGACATCCAACAGGAGTGGTCGAAGATGTGTTAGTCAAGGTGGGAAAACTGATCATCCCAGCTGACTTTGTTATTCTAGAGATGGAGACTGATTCATCTAAGGCAAAGGAGATACCGATATTGCTAGGGCGACCGTTTATGTCAACTGCCAAGGCAATCATCGATGTCCACAAGGGACGGCTCTCTGTTAGGTTTATAGTTTGTGTTGGCATTAATTCCATATCAAAACGTGTTTCCCTTATAATGTTTAGTGGTTTGTATTTTTGAAGAATTAAGAAGATGAAGGATGTCTCAACCACAATTCATTCAAGAAGCCGGCATTTAAGAGATTTGTGCACCATTATTCAACGAAGGTAATAAAGGACCTCATATCTCTTACAAGGCTAGGCACACACACACACATGGCATTCTTGTGTGTTCCTTCATGATTAAACATCACTTATGTTTCACTTTCACACACATGACAAAATATGCTCATGCATTCTACTATATTGGTAAAACTTTGTTTATTGCATTTTCTAGGACTATGTCCGGAAACTAGCATATGTGTGTGTCTTTGTGATTGTATGTTTCTGTATTTTTATATTTGGACTTGAATATGATCTATTATGATTCCTTATTGAGTTCCAGTCGTTTCGGTTACTCATTCATTTAATTTCGAGTCCAAACGATGTAGCTACGCTACTTTTCGTTCTCATTCATTGAGTTGATTTCATCGACGTTTTCCGAGATGATTTCTCAACCGTTTTTGAAATTTGTGTAGTTGTCATCGTGCGTTAGAGAGTCACGGTTCGTAATCTAGAAACAGATTTGAAGTCGGAGTTCGGATGCCCAAGATACGGGCTAAAGAACCGAGGGAGCGCGTGAGAAGTCAGCCCAGGCCGTGAGGGAGGCTGTGGACCCCACGGCCAAGGGGGCTCTCTGCCCCCGTGAGGCCCACGCGCCCCCCACGGACAGGGGTGACGTGGCCTCACCTGATTGGCCCGGAATGCTTCTCTCTCCTCCTTTATCTTCCCTCCTCTCTTTCCATTTGATTTTTTTAAGAAGAAAATTAAGCAAATCCCTCAGTCCTCTCCTCTTCATTTTCTCATCTTCCAAACATCATATCTCCCCCATCCGGAGTCGGATTTGAGTGATTCGAATTGGAGAATGTTCGTAATTGAGTCCTCTATCATTTCTGAGTGGTTTGGTAGCTGATTGATCAAGTTTTCTGGTGGTTGGACACTGAAAACCGAAGCAGCTGTCAAGTCTAATGTATTGGACTAATCTTTGGGATTTCTTTCTTTTTAACCTTCAATTTGCTTGGGGTTTCTTCTTCTATATCTATGTTTATATTTGGTAAAAGCTATTGAGAAAGATAGCTTGATTATCATTCTAATTGAAAGTCAGTTTATAGACTAATGTTGACTAGTTTCTATGATTCTAGGTTTTACATATGTTTGTGAGTTGTATTGTGATTAGAATGGCATCTTAGGTTGTTTGGAACTTGATTGAATCAATTTTGTGATAAATGACCTTGAGATTTGATTTGATCCTTTGATTAATGAAATCTAGGATTATTGAATCTTGTTTGTGTTTTAGAGCAATCTAGGATTTGATTGATGTAAATCTGGAATCCTTGCTCTATATTTTTAGCTAGAATATTGATTGATCTAAATCTCATATATCTAGCATTTTATTGTATATTGATAGCATCTTGAATTTGTTCTTCATGAATATATTTTGATTCAAGTGTTGTATGTATGAATGAGACTTTGAGCTTATGTGTTTTGATGTTTCACATGCTTTAGGTTTTATTCGTGTATTTTGCATCTAGACTTGATTACTTGTGATATCACATGTTTAGGTCTATTTGTGCCATAGAATGTATTGATCACATGTTCTATGTTGTTTTGATTGTTTGCATCATTTGCATTCACATGATCACACTAGGAAGTCCTTGTAAAAGGCATGAAGTCTTGGTTAGAGTCGGGGTGACTCGGATAGCCAAGCAAGAAGACTTGCCTAGAGTCGGGATGACTCGGATAGGTAAGCAAGGAGTCATGGCTAGAGTCGGGAGGACTCGGATAGTCATGCATGGGAGGCTTCCTAGAGGCATGAGTGCCTCGGATAGGGAGTTGGCTATTGTATTGGTAGGCCTAGGCGTATGGTTAGACATAGACTCCGATAGAGCGGGGTACACGGGAGGTGTATGCACTCTTGAGGAATTTCTAATCTACCATCGATGTTGGTTTTGTGTGGTGTCCAATATATGGTGGTTTCGCATCATTGAGGGATTTCACACTTTCCAATAGGGTTGGGTAGGCTTAGACTTCACTAGGTTGGGTGAGCTAAAGATTGGTCACTTTATGAATGTTATATGTTTACTTTCCAATAATATAGTACCCAATGGTTGTAGTTCAACCCGTGGATGTTTCCTCCTTGGAGGTTTTACCACGTTAAAAAATCTCTTGTGTCAATTCTCCCTATCTCTATCTCTTTCTCTTATATTTTATTTGTACATTTTATTATCTTGTTTCATAATATTCACTTATGATGTATTGTGAAGCAAGACTTTGTATAGTGTGATTAGTAAACTCATTTTATTGATCAATTTTATTTCTATGATTCTTTTGTATATTGTATTTGTGTATAGTGATATTTGATCACTCTTGTAACTCATTGAACATATAGTGAAATACAAGTATTCTTTGTTATTGTACTTATTTGTTTGTTTACCTCATACAACTTGATGATGTATGTAGACCATGCTTGTATGATTACCTATTCATATTGTCTATGTATGTTGTCTCTTCTTAGTATATTTGTTGTATGTAAGGCAACCTTGAGGGACAAACGAAAGTTTGTTCAAGGGATTGAAAAAAGGCGTAAAAACCTATTCACCCCCCCTTCCAGGTATGCCTTAAGCAATTTAACTACGTTTGTATACTTTCACTCTCCATGACAGTTTTAGGTCAAACAGCTGAGTTTGAAGTGTTTGAATGCATGAAGAACCCGTTGAAGGGTAGTGTTTGTTTTAACATCGCAAGTGCCGAACAAGATGATGAACCCCACTCTACCTTTGGGGAGTACGTCGCACTCGCTTATAGTGAGGTGACTAACAAAACCCCGTTCTTGAAGCATGACTCATCAAGTTACGAAGATACCACTGCTCAACTCAAGGAAGAAAATCAGGAGTTGGTGGAGAGGAACTTCGAACTTACTACTAAGCTTGATGAGGCTTTAGAGGAAAATTATGCCCTCCAAGACAAAATTGAAGATGATTTTTCCCTAGTGAATGATGAATTCAGAGAAAGGAATGAGTCCTTGAGCAAGGAATTAGAAGGCAAGATGAAGGTCATGGAGGAGGAAATACATTCTAGGGACAAGGCCCTAGAAATCTTGAGAGTAAAAAGTAGGGAAACTCGAGTTGAGATTGCTATGCCAAGGATAGGTACCCCGGTCAAGTCTGAAGGTTTGGTGAAGCCACCTTCAAGGAAGACAATGCATGTATCACACGAGGAGCCCCATACTTTTACTCCGAAACCAAAACCAAGGAGGAAGCCAAGGAGAAAGAGCCGCATTAAACCTCTATAGTCTACATCGGGAGGTACATTCTCTACTTTTACTCCCATATGTCATTACTGCCATAGAATAGGGCATATTAGGCCTAATTGTCCAAACAAAAGATGGCAGGTTAGAAAACATGCAACCCCAATTCCCAAGGCCAATGTTAAGTCCATTTGGATCGAAAAATCCAAGTTTGAGGGGCTCGGTAGGAAAGTACCCCTTTGGGTCAAAAAGAAAGAAAAGGGGTATGTTGTTATTGAACCACCCATTCTAAATGGGGCATGGAGAAGGTGATTGAATTGATTCTTGTTTAAGTGTGCATAGATTTTATATCAAGAACACACTTAACAACATAGAAGTCTTTTACATTGTACATATTTGAGCTTTGAATAAATTGAATTGTTTTGATGTATGATTGGGAAAATTGAAAACCTAAATCGAGCTCTTGTGTACCTGACGAGCTTTGAAATTAAATCTTAAATGATAGGGTGGACAAAAGGAAGGTTTGGGGGTTTTAAAATTGATCGCACTCCAAATGTTCATATTTAGCGCTCTCTTTTCCTATCTTTTTGTGCTTGTTTCTCGGGTAAAACCGGGTATTTAACGGATTAAATAAGTGTTTCAGGTAATTAGGGAAGTTCAGGGGTATTATTGTCATTTTGGACAATTCAAGGGCAAAAGTGCAAGATTCGGAACATATATTGAATATTATGTGAATAAGGGAAAGCTTAGGGGTGCAGATTGTAATTCGCCAGCAAGGCATAGCATTAGCTGCCACGTCACCCCTGGAACGACGTCGTTTTGACTCAGCTTGCGTCACGCCTGATGTCAGCATGAGGTCAGGTTCTTCAGCTAGCCGGGTCGACCCCACCCAAGTATGACCCGGTTCAGACTCGGTTCGACCCGACAACTTCTCCGACCATTTTCTGGCCACTTTTTCGACGTTTCTCCGCCCAGATAAGAAGCCCACTCCACGCCGGTCACGATGGACCCACTTTTAGCCTCCCATGCAAAGGTTTTCAACTCCAACAAATCCTCCAAGTTTCCATGGCCATTCAAGCTTGCAAGCTCATTCTAGCGGCTTCCCTCCTGCGAACCAGAATGTCCAATCTCGCCAAAACTCCACGGTTTCATGCTGTGGGAAAGTACCCACAGTCCAAAAGGAAGAAACTCATTGCCGACTTCCATTTTTCCACTGCGAGCTTCGTCGATGGGCACAAACCCGCCGGCCAGTGATCCAAACCCACGAAGGACGATCGACTTGGAGGATATTTCATCCAAAATTTGCCCAAAACAGTTCCCTATATATGTGCATCCTTTTCCAACCTAAAACACACCTCCCAAAATATCCAAATAGCTTTAAAACCCTCCTAATAGTCTAGAATAGCTTATTATAGCTTAGAATAGTTTAGTGTAACTTAATTCTCACCAAGAACACCCACACCACCTTAGTTATTTTATGTAACTAAATATTGATGTTGGGAATTGGTGTACTTGTTATATTATCTATTATATTTGTTGATTATATATAGGTTGAGCTTCAATTCATATATGTGTTGATTGAATTAACTAATTAATTAACATATAATATAATTTAGATCATACATGAATAACTATTGATGTATGGGTCTTCATTAAAGGTTTTAGACCATCCTATGTGCTTAATAGAAATCAACTAATTAATTGGGTGATTAAACTTGTACACCAATATTCCAACATCCCAAGTCTCATTACCACTCTTGCAAGACCATTACATTAGATGGTAATTAGTTTAGTTAGCTAGTTTAATTTAGATTAAAACCATTTTAGTGTAATTGTAGTTTAATTAGTTTTAATTGATGTAGTGTAATTTAGATAAAGTGCCATCTTAGTTTAATTTAGTTATTAATTAGTTTAATTGCTTACTTACCATCCTCCTTTACTTTTCTTGCATCTTAGTTTAATTGCTTACTTGCCATCCTCCACCATTTACTTTTCTTGCATGTAAATATGTTGTAATTAGTGTAATTAGTATATAATATATAAGACTAGAACTGATAAAAGGTACCTCACATCCCTGTGGAACGAACCGTACTTGCTGCTATGCGATCGTAACGATCCGTGCACTTGCGGATAAACTCAAACGCCCATTTATTTTACGATAGTTTATAGAACTATCACGTACCAATTGTAGCACAATCAAAAATCCTCATTATAGGTTAAGCACATTCATGTAGATTAATCAATGTAGGAAATATGTGTTGTATTTTGTGTGTTTATTGTGCCATGTTGTGTAGGTGTTAGGAAATCAAGAAAAGAGAATGAAGGAATTGAAAATGAAGTTTGTTTTCACTTTGGCGAGTTCGTGTCGCTGGACATGTCCAGCCAGGCAGAGTGAATGAACCCGCAGGGATGCTTCTGAAAGACAAAGGAAGTTGGCGAGTTTATGCGGCGGGAAATGTCTAGCCGTCTAGAAGGCCAGAACTCGCGGGGGTATTGAAGGCCAATTATGGTGAGTTTGTGCTGTGGGAAATGTCCAGCCGTCTAGAAGATATGAACCCGTGGCAATTTGTTAACAAAGTTGGCGAGTTCCATCTCAGTGGGAATAAGGCCGCCATTTAGAAGAGACAAACTTGCCAGGAAAAAGAAGAATTGCAGGCTCATGCGGCGGGAATAAACCTACCAGGAACGAAGTCGTCGCAATCCCAAGTAATTAAAACACAGCGTTTGAGCCAAAAATTAGGCTCGGCGGGCATTAAGCCGCCATAACCTATTTCCTATAAATAGGGGTTGTCATTTTCACGAAAACTTTCCCCTTTTTCAAACTTTCTTCAATTTTCCTGCGTGACTCCACCAAACTTCTTCTCCAATCTTGCTCGAATCCATTCGAAAACACAAGGCAAAGGTAAGTCTTCTCAATCTAATCTCTCTTAAACACAAAATCATGTAAAAAAATCATCTAGAATTGCCCTAGGTTACGACAGTTAGGGTTCTTGCACAATTTTTTTTATTTTGATTGCATTATTTGAGATTGATTGTTGCTATTTGTGTTAATTATGCGTGCTAGGAGTAATTTCGACCACTATTCCCCAATTTTGCTTCAAAAATGGCAACTTCTCATGTTAGGGTTTGAATTTGGCCGAAAATTGTTTTACCAAATTGAGTTCTATGCTATTTGATTCTTGTGATGTTTTAATTGCTAGAAATTAGCATAGAATTATGCATGTTGATGGAGTGAGAGGTTGAATGCATGCCTTTGTTATTGATACATGAAGATTTGGAAGAATATTGAGGAGATTTGGGATGTAATTGTTAGTAAGGTTGTTGAAATTGTTTGATTGAGGAAATTGTGAAGTGTTGACAATAGAAATGTTGTGTGTGCAAATTGTGTGTGCACATTTGAATGATAGATTGTTTGATGTAATTTGTATATGCAATTGCAAGGGATAGAATGTTTAAGGATAATGCTTATATGTGGCATATTTGTGAATGCAATTGGCACCTATTTCCACTTGAACTTGATTGAATTGATTGCCTCATTTGATGAATTGCTTTGAGATTGGCACAAGCACATAGGCACATATATTACACATAGTTATAGAATGTTTTTAGATAAAATGTAGCTCTAAAATGTTGTCACTAACCCGAGAGCTAACTTGTTTGGAGTTATTGGTTGTGTTTTCTTTGCTATAACAACAGATGGCACCAAAGAGGAAAGCTCCCACATTCGAGAAGGGTGATTCGTCCCGAAAGGGAAAGGAAAAGTCTGCATGCCCAGAGAGGACAGCGGAGGAAATATTTAGGGAGAGACTTGAGGGCACCACTAGGCGGCCTATCATCATCAAGAGGGATGTGAACTTCAATGAATTGGGGCAAACGGTGATCTTCGACGAGATTCGCCGAAGGAAGTGGGAAGCTTATGTCTCATATCCAAAGAGGGCCAACCGAAGGATCGTTCAGGAGTTATACGCTGCTATAGATTCGGACGAGTTCGAGAATGGAGTTCCGGTAGTGATCCGAAGAAAGTCGATCTCCATGACAATGGCACAGATAAATGAGTGTCTCCATACTCAGAGCTACCCTCAGTGGGAGGACGGATACATGCCCAATGCCCTCTTCGAGCATTATGACAGGCAGTTCGAGATTGCCCTTACCAGGATAAAGGACATTCCCTGGGAAGGCACGAACCGCAAGGTCCATCAGAGGGAGCTAGGGTTCGAGGAGCACTTTTGAAGTATCTACTTCAGTTATTCCCTGGTGCCCAACAACCACCGGACAAGCTTGAAGAGCCACATAGCTATCATGCTCTACCAAATGAAGCACAGGTTGGAGTTGGATGTGGGGTGTACCATTGTGAGACGGATGGCAGAATCCGGAAGGAGATCAAACCCGAGCCTCGTTTTTCCTTGCTTAATCACCCATTTTGCACTAGAGGTAGGCCTTCGAGTAGACTTGCCATCAGATGGAATTCTGACATCCCTGGGGACCGTAGGCAGAAGGGCTTACAATGAGGCGGCCGAAGGAAAGCCAGGTATAGAGAGGCTTCTCAGTATACGTGAGCAGAGGGAGCAGAGGTTGGCCCAGCGTAGGGCAATCTCGAGTAGAGAACAGGAGAGATTGGATGCCCAGGCTCGAGAGGAATCTAATGTGGGAGTTGATGATGTTGAGTTTGAGGAGACAGAGTCTGAGAGAAAGATTGATGCACTAGAGTGGGAAAAGGGTATGATATAGTCCCATAAGGACTTGATGGAGTCCAATGCCACCCTAACATGGACTGTTCCCCGCCTCGCAAGGCAGGTGAGAGGATTGACTGGAGCAGTCGCACGATTGGTGGGCTACCAGATGGATGAGCCGAGTGATCACTTGAGTGATCAGGATGAGGAGCACCGTCAGAAGCGTAGGCACGAGAAGCCACCTACCACAGCCGAGACATCAGTTCTTCCATCATTTCTAGAGACAGGTATACCTAACCCCTTTACTTTTGTTGATATTGATGACTTATTTTTCAGTTCCATGGACCCTCCAGACCTATATCAGCAGAATGTCAATTTCATGGACTTATTATATGATGAGCAGTAGATCTTAAAGTAGGTGTTAGTGAGACCGGAGTTGGGGAGTAGTCTACCAGACCAGATGAGTGGGACATACCCGGAGGAGATGCTAGGACCATATCCGGAGGGAATGGTGGATCAGAAGCCGTTCCAGGAGCAGGTACCTGAGCATGCGGAGTATGTGGGGCCGTACGTGGTGAGCATCGAACTTCTTCCGGATGGATACGATGAAACAAGGACTCATCCGGCGGAGTACATTGTGGAGGAGCCTGAGTCACCGACGGGCATAGTTCCATATGTGGGGCCACCACCTCCATTTGAGCCTACTTTTTAGTACTCTGTTAAAGGATTTCAGTTCACCCCTTTAGACCCCAACAGCAGCAGTGGCACCAGTTATACCAGTGACGGGGACATTTCTGTTTGTGACAATGACATTCCCATTTAGATGGATTGGTACTCCGCATGGATTTTTGTGGGCGGAGCATTATTCCGCATTTTTGTATACCCAGTACTTTACTTGTGGGTTATAGTTACAGTATTTTTAGTTTCATTATTATATATATTGCTTACTTGCATATATTTTCGTAGTTAGTAACATGTTTAGATCTAAGTGTGGAAATTTTTGTATGGTTGATTGATAGTGACTAGGATATTTTGAAAGTAATGTGCATGGATAGGATATCATGTGTTTGTATATATAGGTTCCTTTTGCATGTGATTGGGAAGTTGTTTGTTGGCCAAACAACCAAATCGACAAACTCTTTTATTGTCTTCCGTGTGCGAACATTGGGACAATGTCGAGTTTAGGTTTGGGGGTGTGGCCACATTAACACTTTGCCAATCCTTCACATGATTGTACATAGTGTATATAGTGTTGTGTATATATTGTTTTCCTTAGTTGAATTGTGTAAAAAAAAAAATTTTTAATTTCAAAAACCTTCCGATTGAGCCAAGGGAACATATGTGTTTAAATAAAATGCTAAGATGTATGTGTTGATTAAGGAATTGTGCATGTATTGATCACTAAATTGTAGCTATCATAATGGCATTTCGAGATGACATTGCACATGGTGTAATAGTCCCTTTCTCTTTTGCCTAGTGATTAGAACTGAGCGCAAGATTGCATTAACCAATAGTGGAGACTACTCGTAAGGAACAGAGCCTAAATTTCACCTAATGAGGGTAAACACTTTTCTAATTGATACATGATCTCATTTGCATAATTGAATGCCATGAACAATAAAATTGTGGACTGCTTATTAGACTTGTATTCCCTCGTTAGATGGACTTCTGGAAATGATTCTGGGCATGTGTGCTTAGCTACCAAATGCCCAAACACTGTCCATGTTGCGATGTGTGCTCCAATTACCAATTTTGAGGCCAAACACAAACCTTTCTTTCCATCACACCCCAAAATTCCTTTTATGTCACTTGGAATGATGTTGTATTTTGATCAAAGGTATGCATGTTATAGATGCATTAGGATGATAGATTTCGAAATTCTGTGAATAGCGTGTACTTAGGCGATGATAGATTTTGTGCAAATTATGGTATATTAATAAAATATATATATATATATATATTTTTAGCACATCATTTATTTATAAGTGTTCTAATCTATGTATTAATTAGAACAAAAGAAAATGGAATCTTAGCCTAAACACTTGGAGACTTTATGATATTGAGCTAAGGAAGTGAAATCTAAGGTTGATCAAATACTTCAGAATTACAGTGATTCTTTCATATCACCCTTTGGCCCCATTACAACCATTGAAAGACCTAGTTGATCTTTTAGGAAGTCTAGCTGGGGAATGCGAGTTAAGCATGCTCTTTCCATGTTTGTGGCATATCAATTCATTCATGAAACAGTTTCCACAAGTTGTGCGTTAATTTTAATTGCATATGCGTTACATTTGATTCTTACATATATTCTTACTCGCATATGTTATCGGGGAGCAACTTAGGTTCTGAGAGAAAATCAGACTGAAATCTGGTAAGGATAGAGTCAAGGCGAATTGAGTTCTTGCTTTTGAGTGTTTTGTTTTTGAAACTGAGTATTTAGAGTGTGGGATGCACCTTGTCGCATGTTTTTGAGAGATGTAATTGTGCTAGCATCTAACCAGAGGTTTTTCACATGTTTATTTCTGACTCATCACATCTTTTAGCATATTTGTGAATTGGCTCTCGGAAACGTTTTAGTGTGCATTGTATATATTACGTACATAGTGGAATTGCGTTTTTAGTTTAGTTTCTAGCATTTATGGTTTGCTCGAGGACGAGCAAAAGTCAGGTTTGGAGGTCTGATCGGGCTCCAAATGTTTACATTTAGCGCCCTTTTTACCTCGTTTTTGTAATCGTTTTCTAAGCATTTTATGTGTTTAAAATTGTAAATAAGTCTTTTCAGGTAAATTAGGCATTTCAAGGGCATTTTTGTCCAAAGTGACGAAAAGAGGGCAAAATAGGCAGAAAACAGAAGAAGAGCAAGGCCCGGCGAGTTCATGCATTTTGCCCAGCGAGACATGTCCCGCCACACAAAGCCGCCGTAAGCCCTGGCGAGTTCAGACACACCTTTCAGCTGAACAAATCTCGCCGCACAAAGTCGCGGGAAGGACCATCCTATCATCCGGCAAGTTCATGCATTCTGCCCAGAGGGAACAAAGCCGCCACACAAAGCCGTCGTCAGCTTTGGCGAGTTCAGGCAGGAGTCACGGAGAGACAAGTCTCGCAGAACAAGTCCGCGAAGAAAGAAGATGCAAGACGGCGGGTTCATCCCGCGGGAACAAAGCCGCCGCACATACCCGCCGACGACTCTGATGAGCTGCAAGTTGATCGAAGATTGCCCCAAAGCCAATCAAACGTGCCCCTTTTTCCACCTATTGTCCTTGGAAGGCCTTCTCTCTCATCCATGCACACATGCATGCCATTAACTACTCAAAGAAGTCTCTCAACATATACACCTAGACATATACGTAGATTTTTAGAGAGATAGTTAGAATAGATAGAGAGAGGGAGATATTATTAGATATTTTTCTCTTAGAAAAGAAGAGAAGATAGTTAGTTTCTTGGCTATGTTCTAGGTAACCAAACACCGTATTTTGGTTACTTAGTGTGATCACTTCAAGTTACCATAGAAGGATTTGTTGCTTGGATTGCAAGGAGGATCATTTCCACTTCACAAGTTTATCAATTGGTGATGTTTCCTTTGTTTGTATATCTTTTGAAAGTATACAAACGTAGTTAAATTGCTTAAGGCATACCTAGAGGGGGGGGGGGGGGGGGGGGGTGAATAGGTTTTTACGCCTTTTTCAATCCCTTGAACAAACTTTCGTTTGTCCCTTAAGGTTGCCTTACATACAACAAATACACTAAGAAAAGACAACATACATAGATAATATGAATAGGTAATCATATAAGCATGGTATACATACATCACCAAGTTGTATGAGGTAAACAAACAAATAAGTAAATCAACAAAGAATACTTGTATTTCACTATATGTTCAATGACTTACAAGAGTGATCAAATATCACTATACACAAATACAATATACAAAAGAATCATAGAAATAAAATTGATCAATAAAATGAGTTCACTAATCACACTATACAAAGTCTTGCTTCACAATACATCATAAGTGAATACTATGAAACAAGATAATAAAAATATACAAATAAAATATAAGAGATAGAGATAGGAAGAATTAACAAAAGAGATTTTTTAACGTGGTAAAACCTCCAAGGAGGAAACATCCACGGGTTGAACTACAACCATTGGGTACTATATTATTGGAAAGTAAACATAGAACATTCACAAAGTGACAAATCTTTAGCTCACCCAACCTAGTGAAGTCTAAGCCTACCCAACCCTATTGGAAAGTGTGAAATCCCTCAATGATGCGAAACCACCATATATTGGACACCACACAAAACCAACATCGATGGTAGATTAGATATTCCTCAAGAGTGCATACACCTCTCGTGTACCCCGCTCAATCGGAGTCTATGTCTAACCATACGCCTAGGCCTACCAATACAATAGCCAACTCCCTATCCGAGAAACTCATGCCTCTAGAGAGCCTCCCATGCATAACTATCCGAGTCCTCCCGACTCTAGCCAGGACTTTTTGCTTACCTATCCGAGTCATCCCGACTCTTGGCAAGTCTTCTTGCTTGGCTATCCTAGTCACCCCGACTCTAACCAAGACTTCATGCCTTTTACAAGGACTTCCTAGTGTGATCATGTGAATGCAAATGATGCAAACAATCAAAACAACATAGAACATGTGATCAATACATTTTATGGTACAAATAGACCTAAACATGTGATATCACAAGTAATAAAGTCTAGATGCAAAATACAAGAATAAAACCTAAAGCATGTGAAACATCAAACACATAAGCTCAAAGTCTCATTCACACATAAAACACTTGAATCAAAATATATTCATGAAGTACAAGTTCAAGATGCAAACAACATACAATAAAATGCTAGAAATATGAGATTTAATCAATCAATATTCTAGCCAAAAATATATAGCAAGGATTCAAGATATAAATCAATCAAATCCTAGATTGCTCTAAGATACAAACAAATTCAGTAATTCTAGATTTCATTAATCAAAGGATCAAATCAAATCTCAAGGTCATTTATCACAAAATTGATTCAATCAAGTTACAAACAACCTAAGATGCCATTCTAATCACAATACAACTCACAAACATGTGATAAACCTAGAATCATAGAAACTAGTCCACATTTGTCTATAAATTGACTTTCAATTAGAATGATTGATATGAACCTCACCAAGAATAGTGAGACCCGGAACCAATATATGGTAATGAAGGATCGTTTTCTAATTAAAGTTTATAAAAACAAAGAAAATAAAGGATCGTGACCCATTATCTATATGGAGATAAGAACCAACGGTATCAAGAAGGTTGTAGACGCCACACTCAAGAAAGAGAAAGAAGGTGAGTGATAAGTCAAGGTTTGAACGCCATAAGGTAGAACCTTGATAAGTTCATAGTTCAATGAAGAACCAAGAGAAAAAGTTCTCTCAAATAATATTTTATTCAAAAGTCTAATCTCTCAAAATAATACATCAATGCGTCCTTTAAATACTAAGAAAATATCTAAACCCTAGACGACAAAAGAAAAGGAAATAAACTACTCAGCAAGTAATTGCATTACAATTAGGAAAGTAAAAGAATAAAAACTAGCAACTAGTTGACTTTGTTTGGGAAACAAATCAACTATTTACTTGGAAAATAATTATAAAAAGGAAATATGCTAAAATTCAGAATCCTCCAACCCTAGCTTATATCTAACACCATAATCAGCTCTTTATTAGGAAATATGCTGAAATTCGGACTCCTCAGCTCAAGTCTTCGCGTAACAAAGTAGATGGTTGAATTTGGGCCTGTTGTGATCTGTTACGGAGGACAAAGTCTTCATAACATCTGTAGAGCTCGTCTTGGGCTTTCCGAAAACATATTATAATAGACAATCCGACTTTAGATGCTCTCTGTAGAGGCCCACGAAGTTCAGCCCGGCGTCCAGCTCTCGTACAGCTCAAATCTTCGCGCAACAAGATAGATGGCCGAATTTGGGCCTGTTGTGATCTGTTACGGATGACGGAGTCTTCTTAACATCTATAGGGCTCATCTTGGGCTTTTCAAAAACATATTATAATAGACAATCCGACTTCAGATGCACTCTGTAGAGGCCCACGAAGTTCAGCCCGGATTTGGTCTTCATGTGGACTGAACTTGGACTTCAGCAACTCAGAATCAGCCCCCATTAAATGCTTCTTTGATCCTCTTGCCCCTTGTAATTGACCCAACTGGAACATGAAATGGATCCGTTGGTGAAGCTTCTTGATTCTCATCAATGATAATCAAGCTATCTTTCTCAATAGCTTTTACCAAACATAAACATATGATATGAACCTCACAAAGAATAGTGAGACCCGGAACCAATATATGGTAACGAAGAATCGTTTTCTAATTCAAGTTTATAAAAACAAAGAAAATAAAGGACCGTGACCCATTATCTATATGGAGATAAGAACCAACGGTATCAAGAAGGTTGTAGACGCCACACTCAAGAAAGAGAAAGAAGGTAAGTGATAAGTCAAGGTTTGAACGCCACAAGGTAGAACCTTGATAAGTTCATAGTTCAATGAAGAACCAAGAGAAAAAAGTTCTCACAAATAATATTTTATTCAAAGTCTAATCTCCTCAAATAATACATCAATGTGTCCTTTAAATACTAAGAAAAGATCTAAACCCTAGACGAAAAAAGAAAAGGAAATAAACTACTCAACAATTAATTGCCTTACAATTAGGAAAGTAAAAGAATAAAAACTAGCAACTAGTTGACTTTGTTTGGGAAACAAATCAACTATTTATTTGGGAAATAATTAAAAATAGGAAATATGCTAAAATTCGGAATCCTCCAACCCTAGCTTGTATCTCACACCATAATCAGCTCTTTATTAGGAAATATGCTGAAATTCGGACTCCTCAGCTCAAGTCTTCGCGCAACAAACTAGATGGCCGATTTTGGGCCTGTTGTGATCTTTTACGGATGCCAGAGTCTTCATAACATCTGTAGGGCCCGTCTTGGGCTTTCCGAAAACATATTATAGTAGACAATCCGACTTCAGATGCTCTCTGTAGAGGCCCACGAAGTTCAGCTCAGATTTGGGCCGAACTTGAACTTCAGCAACTCAGAATTAGCCCATCATTAAATGCTTCTTTGATCCTCTTGGCCCCTTGTAATTGGCCCAACCGGAACATGCAATTGATCCTTTGATGATGCTTATTGATTCTCATCATTCCCCCTCTCTTCAAAAGGATTCGTCCTCGAATCTTCACCGTAATGTTGTTGATAGCCTTCGACACTTCATCAAAGTCCTGAAAAAGAGAAACAAGAACACCTGGCCGAGAAGTTGGCTGATTTGAAAATAATGCCTTTTTGATCTCACTCTTTTTTGCATAGAAGTTCATTTGTTTTCTCTCTTTTTTTTCCTCATCGGCCGAGATTTCGTTTTTTGCTATTTCAATCTCTTTTTCTTTTGTCTCTCTTTCTTTTGAACTCTCACTCTCCTTTTTTACATCTCTCTTTTCTTTTAACCTCACTTGATCTTCATATACTTGTATTGGGGTTAAGGGTACAAGAGTGATTCGTTTTTTATTGAGTACAAAGGAGTATCTATTTGTATAACCATCATGAGTTACACGCCTATCAAACTGCCATGGTCGCCCCAAAAGGATATGACTTGCATGCATTGGTACCACATCACACAAGACTTCATCTTTGTACTTCCCAATGGAAAAAGACACCAACACCTGTTTAGTCACCTTGATTTCTTCACTATCATTTAACCATTGTAACTTATAAGGTTTTGGGTGCCTTAAAGTGGCCAAATTCAGTTTTTCCACCAAAATAGTGCTAGCCACATTAGTACAACTCCCCCCATCAATTATCATGCTACATACCTTATCATTAACATGGCATCGGGTGTGAAAGACATTGTCACGTTGTACCTCATCATCTTCCTTTGCTTGAGCACTAAGAGCTCTTCTTGCGACCAAAAGCTCTCCATCTTTGTGATCTTCGGAAGGATCGGCCTTGGCCTTGAAACTAGGCTGGTCATCTCTCTTGTTCCAATTCGGTTCCCATGATGAAGAAGAAGACGAATGTTGCCCAATTCGTGTGGAACCGTTCCTCTTCATTCGTTGATCCAACATCTCTGATAATAACTGATCAAACTTTTGTACCATGGCTTTGTAAAAAAAGATTGATATCAATCGTTTTCGGTACATCGTCAGACATATATATATATTTTTTTGAATCGAAATCTAATCAAGTTTTTTTTTTTTTTTTTTTTTTTTTTTTTGGTAACGGATCTGATCAACTTTTTTTTTTTTTTTGAATCAGAATTTGATTAAACTTTTTTTTTTTTTTTTGGTAACGGATCTAATCAACTTTTTTTTTTTTTTTTTTTTGGAATCAAAATCTGATTAAACTTTTTTTTTTTTTTTGGTAACGGATCTGATTAACCTTTTTTTTTTTTTTTTGGAATCAGAATCTGATTAAACTTTTTTTTTTTTTTGGTAACGGATCTGATCAACTTTTTTTTTTTTTTGATCAAACAAAATAAAAGAAATACAAAAAATAAAAAATAAAAATAAAAAAAGGGATAGATCAACCTGATTTAGAAGCCAAAGCTCTGATACCAACTGATATGAACCTCACAAAGAATAGTGAGACCCGGAACCAATATATGGTAACGAAGAATCGTTTTCTAATTCAAGTTTATAAAAACAAAGAAAATAAAGGACCGTGACCCATTATCTATATGGAGATAAGAACCAACGGTATCAAGAAGGTTGTAGACGCCACACTCAAGAAAGAGAAAGAAGGTAAGTGATAAGTCAAGGTTTGAACGCCACAAGGTAGAACCTTGATAAGTTCATAGTTCAATGAAGAACCAAGAGAAAAAAAGTTCTCACAAATAATATTTTATTCAAAGTCTAATCTCCTCAAATAATACATCAATGTGTCCTTTAAATACTAAGAAAAGATCTAAACCCTAGACGAAAAAAGAAAAGGAAATAAACTACTCAACAATTAATTGCCTTACAATTAGGAAAGTAAAAGAATAAAAACTAGCAACTAGTTGACTTTGTTTGGGAAACAAATCAACTATTTATTTGGGAAATAATTAAAAATAGGAAATATGCTAAAATTCGGAATCCTCCAACCCTAGCTTGTATCTCACACCATAATCAGCTCTTTATTAGGAAATATGCTGAAATTCGGACTCCTCAGCTCAAGTCTTCGCGCAACAAACTAGATGGCCGATTTTGGGCCTGTTGTGATCTTTTACGGATGCCAGAGTCTTCATAACATCTGTAGGGCCCGTCTTGGGCTTTCCGAAAACATATTATAGTAGACAATCCGACTTCAGATGCTCTCTGTAGAGGCCCACGAAGTTCAGCTCAGATTTGGGCCGAACTTGAACTTCAGCAACTCAGAATTAGCCCATCATTAAATGCTTCTTTGATCCTCTTGGCCCCTTGTAATTGGCCCAACCGGAACATGCAATTGATCCTTTGATGATGCTTATTGATTCTCATCAACATACATATAGAAGAAGAAACCCCAAGCAAATTGAAGGTTAAAAAGAAAGAAATCCCAAAGATAAGTCCAATACCTTTGATTCAACAGCTGGTTCAGATTTCAATGTGCAACCACCATAAAACTCAACCAATCAACTACCAAACCACTTGGAAATGATAGAGGACTCAATTATGAACGTTCTCCAATTCAAATCACTCAAATCCGACTCCGGATGAGGGAGATATGATGTTTGGAAGATAAGAAAATCTAGAGAGAAAAACTGACGGGATTCTTTGCAATTTTCTTCTTGAAAAATCAAATGGAGAGAGAGGAGGTAAATAAAAAGAGGAGAGAGAAGAGATTCCAAGCCAATCAGGTGAGGCCACGTCACCCCAGGCCGTGGGGGGCGCGTGGGCCTCACGGGGGCAGAGAGCCCCTCTGGCCGCGGGGCCCACGGCCACACATGCTCTCTCGCACGCTTCCTCGGTTCTTCAACCATATCTTGGGCATCCGAACTCCGATTTCGAATTCGTTTTTGGATTACCAACAGTGACTCTCTTACGCACGACGATAACTACACAACTTTGAAAAATGGTTGAGAAATCATCTCAGAAAACAATGATGAAGTCAACTCAACGAATGAGAACGAAAAGTAGCGTAGTTACATCGTTTGGACTCGAAACCTTATGTATGAGTAACCGAAATGACCGGAACTCAATAAGGAATCATAATAGAACATATTCAAGTCCAAATACAAAAACACGGAAACATACAATCACAAAGGCACACACATATGCTAATTTCCAGACATAGTCCTAGAAAATGCAATAAACAAAGTTTTACCAATATAGTATGAATGCATGAGTATATTTTGTCAAGTGTGTGAAAGTGATACATAAGTGATGTTTAATCATGAAAGAACACACAAGAATGCCATGTGTGAGTGTGTGCCTATCCTTGTAAGAGATATGAGGTCTTATATTACCTTTGATGATCAATGATGTACAAATCTCTTTAAAGCCAGCTTCTTGCATGATTTATGGTCAAGACATTCTTCGTCTTCTTAAATCTTCAATGTAAGAACCACTAAACATTACAAGAGAAACACGTTTTGATATGGAATTAATGCCAACACAAACTATAAACCTAACATCTTTGTAATCTTGATTCTATGTGTAACTAATTCCTCTTGTTAGGGGATTAGACGTAATTCTTGTATTTCCCTTGCTATATAATCTATCATATAGATATAATCTTCTCAAGTTATGCATATATCCTTTAATGCTTGTATGAGTGGTGGTTGCAACCACCAATCTTCTTTATGGTGCAATGATTTGATGAACTTGTATGCATAAGACCATTTATTGCATATTCCTATTATAGCATCTATGTTGTAGAGATTACTAGCTTGTAATTCTCTACTAGTACTTGAGTAATTCTCATTAAATCACTTTTGTAATCATTAGATTGTGATTAAAGTGGAGGATTAGTGCTTAATAATTAACATGAATAGATGCATGTTCGGAAATGGTGATTGAACCTAATGAATGATTGATTAGATATTAGGGTTATACTTGAATGAATCTATTCCCTTAACAACTTTTAATCCAGAATTTGAATCAAGTAGTTGTAATTGTTACTTAGCCAATTTCAATCTTAGCATAGTTAATGTGTTGATCATTAGTTAATTTAATCAAACTTGTTTTAGCATAATTAGAGAATTGTAGAGTTAAGCTATTTTAGGCGTATATATATTGCTAACCTCATGGGAATGATACCCTTACTTGCTCACTACACTAGTTCAATGACTTGTGCACTTGGAATAGGGTCACCAGACTTGCGCGTCCCTTTAGTATAACCGAGGTAGAATAGGTTAATTTATAGTGACATTTGTAGAACCGGTTTGGACGCGTCAGCGGCGCCAATTTTGATGAGGTCATTTTGGTGCTCAACAAAATGATGTTTTATGTTCTTTTGAAAACCGTATTTTAACCACTTAAAAATCCTTTAAGATAATATTTCTTAGCAAGTGGTAAGCAAGTTCCACAGGGAGATGGAGAATGTATTGGATCAATTGACTAATATTAAACAAGAAAATAAATCATTGAAAATGGATAGTTGTTTGGGTTTTACAACCCACAAAATTGCAATTAAAATAAACATACAAAAATGATATGAATAATAGAAGACTCAACAATCTTGATAAGAGAGATGATAAAAACAATTAATAGAAGTTAGGGAATAAATTGAGTTACCCATGAATTTGGGTAATGCTTTCAAGCCTCAATAATGACCAATCTCATTAATGCTAACCATTTGTTTTCTAAAGTGTGTTTAGGTCATTACTATGAACACTAAACACATTCTCACCTCAATGCATAACCGATTAAGGAGAGGTGGTCAAGGTGGGATTAGTTGCGTACAAATCAAGGTTTGGATTAATGGGGTTGATATACCCACCACTAATCCATCCTACTCACTAAGTGCTTCAACCAATCAAGGGTGTCAATCCAAGATTGGTTTCACAACAAATTATCCCACACAATATCATGATCTACTAGTGATATACAATAAAAATCACAATAAGCATAATATTTAAATATAAAGTGAAAAGGAAACAATTAGAGATTCAATTACAAATAGCTAAGCAAATACTCATAACCACAAGTTCCTTAAATCTATCCCCTAAATCAGGGGTTTAGTTACATATAGTTACACTCAAAAGAATAGGAAGTAATATTTAAGGAAATCACCCTTAGGCCTCCTTCTTTAGAGCTTGCTCCTTCCTTTCCCTTGATGCTTCTAGTGTCAAGAATGGTAGAAGGGGATGTGTATAGGTAAGTGGGTGTCTAATGGTAAGTGACAAAGGTATGGAAATGGAGAGAATGGAAAGAGAGGAATGGTTGAGTGTAGTAATCAAGACATTTGTGTTGAGGTTTTGAATGGAAAAGATAGTTCAAGTTTAGAGAATGGAGGAGGTTGAAAAGTGAGAAATGGATGAGAAACTAGGGTTAGATTTAGTAGAAATTCATGCTCTCTAAGAATGGTGTGTTGCCCAAGTTTGGAAGAAGAAGAATATATATAGTGGCCATAGACATGTACTGATAACTGCTTGGAAAATTTGATGTGGCAAGATGTCGCCACTTCATTGTCGCCACTTGTCATGGCGACACAAGGCGATAGACGGTTATGCCTTCTGAGATTCATATGTCGCCACATTCTTCATCTTTTTCGCCACATTGCAACTGGCGACTTAAAGTGGCGACATCCCCTGATGCTTTCAAAGACCTTCTGTCGCCATGGCGACACTTGTTGCGACATTTCTGTGTCGCCACTTCCCAAGTGGCGACAGTAAGTGGCGACGCTTGATTTCTTTCTGTGTCACCATATGTAAAATGAAGACATCAAGTGGTGATGACACCTGATTGAATTGGCCTAGAATAAATCCTTCTGTCGCCATGGCGACACAAGTGGCGACGATTTGTGGCGACAATGCCCTGTTTTGCCTACTTGTGCACTATTTGAATCAAACATCATATTTTCTTCACAAAAGCACTTGAGACCAAAATAAACCTGAAATGCTTAATTTAACACTATTAAATACAAGGACACGCTCGAGAATCAAGCATAAAGAGACGAGAATGAGGTACAAAATCATACCAAATTTGGCTTAAACACTCTCGAAAGAGAGGGGATCGGAAATCAGACTTTCAACCTACACCTTACAGCTTTCCCACTTATCGACTAGCACGAGATCGTCATCGCCAATCGTGTCTCCAAGCTCCATACCCAAACCTTCCAAAAATCACCATTTGTATTACATCACTGTATTGTTCAAAGTTATATATCATTTATTAATAAAACAGTATCATTTTCACCATTTCAATAAATATACTGTGTTAATAGGAAATTGACCCCTCTAACATTATCCTACTAACATTTTGGCACCGTCTGTGGGAAATATCCTCCCAATCATTTCCAGAAAAGCTATCTAGCTCTACCACGCAAGCAAGAAGATGAGACTCAGATCCTCTCAAGGGTAGCCCGACCCCTCGGGGCCCCAATCCCTCAATTCCACCCAGAAAGTTCAGAGACAGGAAAGGGGATCAAGGAATAACAACCCGGCACTGGTCCATCCACTAAATATGGGCTCCATGCCCCAGAATCTAGATGTCCAAGAAATTAATCGGGATATCCTGGAATAACAGGTTACTACCTACGTGGAAAGTATCTGCCTCCAGATGATCACCTAAGCGATACCCTTCGAAGCGCCCAGGATCGTAGGAGAGGCTAGACCGGGTACCCGGGTACCGGTCTTTGATAGACTTAGACCACCACTTACGGTTTCAGAACATCCGATAAATTTCAGACCCGATAGGTGAAGTCGTTAGTCGACATCCCTCCCAAGAGGAATCGACCAACAACTAAACCGGCAGCAGAGGTGAAGGCTCCATAGCCTGATGCTGGTGGTAGTACCGGACCTTGAAGGAACCCGCAAGGCAACTGTTCTCGGAAGGAGGAGCGTAAGGTGGAGACCGTGGAATCCAAAACTTCAAACAACAAGGACTTAGAGACCCGATCTAGGCATGATGGATCCAAGTGCCTTGAAGACCAGATGGCCAAGATGGTAAAGGAACTTAAGGAACTAAGGAAGGGAAAGCACTGAGGTACCTGGAAGAATCCCTTAGGGGAGATGAACTCACCTTTCTCAAAAAGGGTTAGGGAGGCAGAGTTACGTCCCAAGTTCAAAATGCCATCTTAGAAGTATTCCGGATCAGAGGACCCCGTGAGCCACACGGAAAGCTTTGTGCACTAGATGGAGATATGGAATGCTACCTGGTCAGCAATGTGCAAGATGTTCCCTTCAACCCTGATAGATTGTGCCAAGACTTGGTTTAAAATGTTACCTCTAGGTAGTGTGGATTATTTTACAAAATTTACCACAGATTTCTGTGCCTAGTTTCAAGGAATCAAACCTCATCCTAAGGACCCCGTCCTGCTCCAGTGCGTGATCCAAGAGCAGGGTGAGACGCTGAGGTCTTACGTGGAGAAATTCCATAAAGAAGTAATCCAAATGGGGGTGTTCGTCGAGAAGGAGACCTTGACCAACTTCCGAAGGAATCTATGGGCTGGCAGGCTATTCCGGTCGTTTGCTAAACACCCACCTGAAACTTACTAGGAGGCCTATGATAGAACATTGAAACAGGTGGGAGATAGACAAGCAACACCGGATCAAGGTCGAGCATGACAAGGCCCGATCAACCAAGCACCCAAAGAAAGAGGCTCTGAAGCTCGTGCTTGCTAAGAAGTTCCAAAATCACCCCTCAAACCGATCAACCTACCGGTCGCCTCCTTCCCCCCAACATCGGGATAGGTACCCCGTAAGAAGGACCCCGCCTAAAACAACACCCACACCAAGAGAGGTAGCACGGATAAAGGGAGAGGAGGACGGGTACAATCATTACACCCCTCTGAATGCATCCTGGGTGAAAATACCTACAAGGTTATACTAAACAACCTAGGGGGGTGAATAGGTTGACACACTAGTTTTAAAAACTCTTTCATGACTTATGTCAAAACCTTGGTGAGCATACAAATTAACCTTAAACATGATTGTTATGAGAAAACAATTAACACATGTATGATCAATTCACCACCCTTAGTATACAAAAACATATACCAACAAACAATATATCTCATATACAAAATATTCAATTAAGATCAAATTCCACAAGTTGTACTTTGAATATTACAATGTAAGTACACTAAGTAGAACTACTACAACTTGTTAATGAAGGAAATATATTAAAACCAAAACAAAGAATATATGTATTAATATTAATGTTCAATGTATATACAAATATCAATCTAAATACAACTATACAAAAGAATCAAAGAATAAGAGAATTGTATTTACACAAATGAATTGTATATACAAATATGATGAAAATGAACATTGATTACAAATCACACTTTACACAATCTTGCTTCCAAATATATCACAAGTGAATATTATACCACAAGATTAAAACATACACATAAACATATATAAAAGAGGGATAGAAAGAATTAACACATGAGATTTTTTAACGTGGTAAAACCTCCAAGGAGGAAACATCCATGGGTTGAACTACAACCATTGGGTACTTATATATATTGGAAGGTAAATTAGAAATTCCACAAAGTGACTAATCTTTAGCTCACCTACCTAGTGGAGTCTATGTCTACCCAACCCTATTGGAAAGTACGAAATCCTTCAATGATGCGAAGCCACCATATATTGGACAACATACAAAACCAACATCGATGGAAGATTAGAAATTCCTCAAGAGTGCATACACATCCTATGTACCCCGCTCTTTTGGAGTCTATGTCTATCCATACGCCTAGGCCTACCAACATATAAGCCAACTTCCTATCCAAGGCACTCATGCCTCTAGGAAGCCTCCCATGCATGACTATCCGAGTTTTCCCGACTCTAGCCATGACTTCTTGTTTGCCTATCCGAGTCCTCCCGACTCTAGATAAGTCTTCTTGCTTGGCTATCTGAGTCATCCCAACTCTAACCAAGACTTCATGCCTTTTACAAGGACTTCCTAGTGTGATCATGTGAATGTAAATGATGCAAACAATCAATTCAACATAGAACATGTGATCAATACATTCCATGGAACAACTAGACCTAAACATGTGAGAACACAAGTAATATAGTCTAAATGCCAAAACATGAATTAAACCTAGAGCATGTGAAAAACACCTAACACAAAAGCTCCTAATTTCATTCACACACATAACACTTGAATAAATCATATACATGAAGCACATATTCAAGATGTCATAAACACACACAAAAATGCTAGAATCATAAAATATATTCAATGAATATTCCAGCCAAAGATTTAGAGCATGGATATATTGATAAGTCAATTGAATCCTAGATGTCTCTAAAAACACATACAAGAGCCTTAATCCTAGATTTTATCAATCAAAGGATCAAAACACATTTCAAGGATTATTAATCATAAAATGATTCAATCAAGTCACAAATAATCCTAGATATCAATCTAATCACAATACAACTCTCAAACATGTGAAAAACCTAGAATCTAAGAAACTAGTTCACATATGTCTCTAATTAGACTTTTTGATTAAGATTGATTATGAAGCTATCTTTCTCTATAGCATTCATAATATGTACACATACATATAGAAGAAGAAACCCCAAGGTAATTGAAGGTTATAAAAGAAGAAATCCCAAAGATATGAACACTACCTTGGATTCACGAGCTGGTTCGATTTTCAGTGTGCAACCACCAGAAAAGTCAATCAAACAGCTTCCAAATCACTTGGAAAAGGTAGAGGACTCGATTACGAACAATCTCCAACTTGAATCACTCAATTTCGAGTTCGTATGAGAAAGTTATGATGATTTGAAGATGAGAAAAATTAGAGAGATTCTAGACGGGATTTCACACTTTTTCTTCTTGAAATCAAATGGGAGGTGTTGACGGTGAATTTTGAATCTTTGAAAAGTCAACCGCCAAACAATAACACGTAGGCAAATCGAAGCTCTAACCAATTTATGGTTGAATAATCAAAGCCTCTTTCCCCACGTGGATGTGATACGATTTGTTCGTATTTGAAAATAGTAATGTAGAAAAGCAGGAAATAAATAATAAATCAAACATAACACATGTTTTACGTGGTAAAACCCCAAGGCGGGGAAACATCCACGGTGCCGGTGACGGCGAGAAGAGCTCCACTTTAAATAGAATAATTACACACTCAATACTCACTTTCTCTCAAATAATTGTTTATGTTTCGTATCTCTTTTCTCATGTAAGTGTAAATTGCTCATGATGTTCCCTTCGATATAATGAATACATGGATGTATTTATAGGGTTCGATCTAGGGTTGCCCTAGTTTCTATCGTATAAGCGATGGACTCATTAATTACAGTCTTTGTAGGATTCTGGTAGAGTAGACCAATTAGGATTCGTTTCCCGTTTAGTGTTTATCCTTCTGGAAGCTTAGAGTTCTTTCCTAATTAGACTTTTCTGGTATTGGAGAGGAAATAGGGATATTTCCTTATCGGAATATTATCCTAAGATTTCGTATCTGTGCAGATCTCTTCCTGATATATATCGTGTATCTTGGTAAGCCTGTATTTCCCCTTTTTGGCTAAGTATTGATCTTTGGCCGAGCAGAATCTTGGCCGAGTGGACTCCTAGCTGAGTGGCCGAGCATGTTCCTAGCTGAATAGATCTTGACTGATTGAAACCTTTGGCCGAACAGATCTTTAGCCAACCAGATTTCATTTGTAGATGGCCCCTCATATGGTGTTGTCATGCATTCTTGTTCATTCATGTTGACCCTTTTGATAACGTGTCTCACATTTGACTTTTGATGACGTGGAATCACTATGTTTTCGCATAACCCGTTATCTTCGTTGATGTATCATGCTGACAAAAAACCCCTATAATAGGAGGGAATTTGGGAATTTAAAAGGAAGGAGAGAGAAGAGAGATATTGGCCAATCAAAATAGGCCAC
This sequence comes from Acer saccharum, assembly GCA_030490815.1. Classification (NCBI taxonomy): domain Eukaryota; kingdom Viridiplantae; phylum Streptophyta; class Magnoliopsida; order Sapindales; family Sapindaceae; genus Acer; species Acer saccharum. The sequence goes on from CM059877.1 coordinate 33,437,565, forward strand.
ATCAGCCTAGGCCCTTGTGGGGCGCGTGGGCCACACGGGACCAGAGGGATGGTCTGGCCTGGCCATGGGCCACATGGGACCAAAGGGATGGTCTGGTTGTGGGCCCCACAGCCTCCACACGGGGTGGCCTAGCTTGGCCACTTGGCCTCACTAGCTTCTCCCATGCACCACTCGTGTTCTTCAGCCGTATTTGGGCATCCGAACTCCGAATTCGAATTCGTTTTCAGATTACGAACCGTGACTCCCTCATATACAATGACGATTATGAAACTTTGACAAATGGTTGAGAATTCATCTTGGAAAATGATGACGAACACAACTCAACGAATGAGAATGAAAAATAGCGTAGTTACATCGTTTGGACTCGAAACTAAATGAATGAGTAACCGAAATGACCGGAACTCAATAAGAAATCATAAGAGATCATGTTCAAGTCCAAATACAAAAATACGAAAACAAATAACAACAAAATCACACACGTATGCATTTCCTAGACATAGTCCTAGAACATGCAAATTCCAATGATTATGAAATTAAAGCTAATGCATGAGCATACATTACCAAGTGTGTGAAAGTGATATGTAAGGTTCCCATTTGTTGATTGGCTCATTTCGTAGACAAACCACATGTTGGGGTTCTTTGTAAGGGTAGCCTAGGTGTTGGTAGGTTTGTTCGAAGCCCTTTGAAGAACTCGTCTTGATAAGCACCGAAGGTAAATTTCTATGTGCTTACTTGTCTTGAAGAGATAGTTGCACACACTCACAACTCATACATATGTTTAATCCTTGTATGTTGTGTGTCTTATTTGTGTGCTTTAATGTTCATTAACATCTCTTCTTGCATGTTAGTTTGATTGCATCTTGCATATCCAATTGCCTTGTCATGCATAGACTTAGGATTGCATTTTTGCATTGGGCGCTCCCAAAAGCGCTCTACAGAAGCGCTGTACGAACAGCCCCCGTTGAGCGCTATACAGACCTGATCGATTTAATTCGGTCGCTGTACGAGCGCTGTACAAAGCGCTGTACATGGCGCTCTACGTAGAGCGCCCCTCTGTTTTCCTCGTGAGAACAGAGCAGGGGCGATGTACAGGCGCTGTACAGAAGCGCCCTACGTGCAGCGCCCAAGGCAAATATGAGGCCAACTTATCAAAACGACCACACTTTGATTTGGCCCCCTATATATATGCCACTTTGACTTTAGGTCAATTACAAGAGTTCATATTCAGATTTTTATACTTAGGATATTTTTCAAAGAGAAGAAAAATTCCAAGAACTCATTTTTATTATCTCAAACACTTTTTCATGATCATCAATCATCATCTAGCATCATCTTTGATCATCTAGATGTCATCTTGCATGGATTCTTCATCATACTTTGCTTGGTAAGCTTTTCACTAATATCTTACATATTTTGTGTTTCTCTTAACAAGCAATCTCAATTAATTACTTGTATGTTATTTTATATACTTTGGATACAAGATTGAGATTAGTGTGATGTATGTTTGAGAAGTTGTATTGTGATAGCTAATTAGGTTTTGTGCTTAATCTTGATTAGCTAAACTATTTGACATGTCATTTAGTTTTGATATCTAGGATTGTTCTAATTGCATATTAATCATCTTAGATAAGCATATAGGGTTTCCCTTGCTCTATGTTGCATTTGGATATTCATATATTCACTTAGGGTTGTTATTCTCTTCATAGAGAAAGTAAGTCTTGTGTGTAGCATCCGGGATTAGATTGCTTAGATCACAAGCAAATTGGACTAGGTTCACTCATACCGGGATTAGGTAGGTGTGCGATTACTTCTGGGATTAGGTTGTAATCGTTTTACACATTTAATGGATTCGAGGTTCGAGTGTGGCTTACTTACTAACTCGTAGTTTTTCCCGTGAGGGTTTCCACGTAAAAATCAAGTCTTATTTAATTTCCGCATTTTATACTTGATTTATTGCTTTATCTATTTATGGGTAATTTCGTAATTTTGACTTAATACGAAAAATTGGGTAATAAGCTTAAAATCTATTCACCCCCCCCCCCCCCCCCCCCCCCCCCCCTCTAGATAGTTTTATACACACCGTGCTATAATTTGTTTCATGATATATAAATGATATTCAACCATGAAGGAACACACAAGAATGCTATGTGTGTGTGTGCCTAGCCTTGTAAGAGAAATAAGGTCTTATATACCTTTATAGACCGATGAAGCACATTTCTCCTTGAAGCCGGCATCTTGCATGAATTGTAGCCATGTCTTTCTTTGACGACTTGAATCTTCAATTCTTAAACCACTAAACATTACAAGAGAAACATGTTTTGATATGGAATACATGCCAAGACAAACCAAGAACCTAACACCGAGAAACCATATACCTCGCCATCCGCGAAAAAGGTTTGTGAAACAAATTAAGGCGTGTTCTAATTTAATCTGGAGAGGGGGGGGGGGGGGGGGGGGGGGGGGGTGGGTTGAATAAATTTTAACTGTTATTACTCAATTTTCGTGATTAGTCAATATTACGAAAATATTCCAATCTAGTCAAAACAATAAATCAAACATAATAGTGCGGAAATTAAATGACACTTGATTTTTACGTGAAAACCCTAATCCTGGGAAAAACAACAGGTTGTTATGTGCACCACACACGAACCTCGAATCCACTAATTGTGATAACGTTTACATCCTAATCCCGGTCAATAACCCGCTACAACTACCCGCATGCCTGTAAAAGTGGACCTAGTCCAATTGCTTATGTGAACACCTAATCCCGATAGTCACACAAGACTTGGTTCTCCGAAAAGATCAACACCCTAAATGAATATACAAGATATCCAAATATGCAAATAGAGCTAGGGTACACTAAATGCTTATCTAGGATTATATGATGACAATAAAATCAATCATAAATATGAAAATAGCTATATGACATGGCATACAACTTTAGCTATGTAGAGAATAACCAATCCTAGATACTGTAGCTATCAAAAACAATCTTAATCAATTTAATGAGATCAATTTAGCTAGATGGCATATTAGCATAAAATCCTAACTAACAAAAACAATCTAAATTATACAATGAGATTAATTAGCTAGATGGTATATAGACATTAAAACCTAACTATCACAAAATAACCCAATCAACACATCATCTCAATCATGTATGTAGAAATTAATCTAAAGCATACATATTATAAATGAGATAAATTGACAAGTAAGAACACTAATTATGTAAGATAATAGTGAACAATTACCATACCATGTGTGTTGAAGAAGACCCATGCATTAGCACATACTTGGTGCTTTCTCTCACTAGGGAATTCTTAATCTCTCATTAGGGTTTTGTAGCTTTTTGTTCCTTGAATACAAATGAGAGAAAGAGATGTATTTATAGCGCTTAGATGATAGCCCTATAAATTTCATGCATTTCCCTTCAAAAATGAGCTAAATCAGACTCCAAATGAGTGAGATATGGTCAAATTACGAAACAGGGGCAGAGCAGTGTGCTAGTCTATTGCGCTGGTATAGACCCGCGCAGTTACTAGCGCACTGGCAAATCAACATAACAACTTGATTTTTGAGCACCCCAAACCATGACCAAACAACATCAAAACCTTTCATATGATATACCGTTGGAAAGGTATGGATGTCTACTTTCTACTCCTTTTTATGGAATGACATTTCAATGTCTATAGAAAAAGTTATGGTCAATAGAGTGACCAAAGGTCAGACTTGGAAAACAACAGAGATGCCTTGTTTTAGTGGTCACTTTGGAGATATCAAAACCAATCCAAATGGTCATGAAATATTACGAATAATATACCGTTGGAAAGATATGTGTGTCTAGTTTGTACAAAAATTTTCAAAACTCATTTTGAATCTTTGTATAAAACGTTATAGTCACAGTACCATGCAAAGGTCGGTTTTTAAAACATTTGAAACATTGAAATCCAATATTTTGAAACTAGACACTTCACTCCAAACAACCAAACCAAATCTAACACTTATCCAAGAGAAGAATGAGACCTTCTCAAGTGGTCAACCATCGCGCTAAGACATGCACACCATCGTGCAAGCACGGACGTTTCCAATCACACAAACGGAAATGAATTACACCACACTTAAGACTAACATACATGAAGTGCAAGTGTGGGATGTGAATGCATCCTAATGCCTAGCATGTCATGGCATTGTCATTGAACAAGATGCACTCAATTAAAACATGCATGAATAGAATTCATGGCTTTGCATCCTAATGCCTAAACATGTCATAGCATTTCAATAAACTAGATGCAATCAAATAAACATGCATGAAGAGATATTCAAGAACATGAGTGCACACATATAAAAACACACAACATACAAGTATTAGAGATATGCATGAGTTGTGAGCGTGTGCAATTAGATCTATTCAAAGCAAGTAAGCACTAGAATATACCTTTGGTGCTTCTTTTCTTGAGGTCTTGAGAGGGCCTTGGTTGTGCAAATCATCAACCATCAAATGCCTAAGCTACCCTTACATCAAACCCCACATATGGTTTGTCACAAAAATAAGCCAATCAAACTTGAGGAACTTACAATCTCCCCCTTTGGCTATTTTGTGACATTGATCCTCATAACAAAATAGAAATCTAAGGGTCAACAATAGATTATTCTATATTACAAGAGAGAAGCCTAAACAAACTAGATCTTCAAACATTCCATCTCTTGTAGAATAAACCATCCCTGCAAATTAAGAGCTACACTTTGCAGACAAGTGTATGTGAGATGATCAAGTGAGATAAAAACAAGCATTTGCATTAAAGAATTTCACATTTAAAGAAAACATGCAACATTATGCAATGCAAATGTTCCCCCTCAACGGGTTACTCCCCCTAAATTTGTAAACTCCCCAATTATGCGAATTTGCTACTACAATTTAGCAATTAGTATTCTTCCCCTCACTACATACTTCTCCCCATTTTTGTCATGAGATGGGTAAAGGAGAATCCCCCAAATGGGTCACTTGTAGCAAAGAGAGATATGACATGGATTGTAAACAAGCATGATTCACACTTATTGAATTGAAAACATATATACATATGTGCAACCAAGCTTACTCAAGCAATTAAAAAAGAAGCATAAGATATTTCAAATTTTTGTATGTGACAAGTATGCAAAATGGCTCTCTTTGCTTGAGTTCTCCATATAGGGTCAATCACCAAAACTCATCACTTCACGAGACAAATCCCAATAGATCTATTTAGTGTTTTAAAACGAGTAGCATCTAAGGGCTTAGTAAATAAGTCCGCTAGTTGATCATTAGTACCTACATATTCAAGTACTATGCATTTATTCTCAACTAGTTCTTTTATGAAATGATGGAGATTGTCAATATGCTTAGTTCTAGAATGTTGCACCGGATTCTTGAAAATATTAATAGCACTCATATTATCACAAAAGAGGGTTAGAGTACCTTGATTGAATCCGTAGTCGATTAACATTTGCTTCATCTAAAGGAGTTGTGTGCATCCACTCCCCACGGCTATATACTTGGCCTCGGTCGTGGACAAGGAAGTCAAGTTTTGTTTCTTGCAAAACCAAGACACCAAATTGTTGCCTAGGAAGAAGCAACCGCCCGATGTGCTTTTCCTATCATCACAATTTCCTGCCTAATCCGCATCACTAATGCCTACAAGACTAGCATTAGTGTCAAAAGAGTACCAAATCCTATAGTTGGAAGTCCCATTCACATAGCGAATGATTCTCTTTACGGAAGAGAGATGATACTCCTTAGGATCCGATTGGTACCTAGCACACACACCCATACTAAAGGATATATCGAGTCTACTTGCGATTAAATAAAGCAAACTTCCAATCATGCACCAATAAAGAGTTTGTTTCACACTTTTTCCATTAGCATTCTTGCTTAGCTTCAAAGTGGTACTCATGGGTGTATCACAATGTTTGGCATTTTCAAGACCAAACTTCTTCACTAGGTTTTTGGCATATTTGGCTTGGGTTATAAAAATCTCATCATCTAAGTGCCTAATTTGCAAACCTAGGAAGTAACTAGCTCACCAACAAGACCCATCTCAAATTTATGAGACATAACATCAACAAATTGTTAGACCTTGGTGTTGTTAGTGGAGCTAAAAACAATGTCATCAACATAGATTTGAGCTATAAATAACTCATCTTTGTTTCTCTTGATGAACAAGGTCTTGTCAACACTACCCCTTGTGTAGTCATTGTCAACAAGAAATTGAGTGAGACACTCATACCAAGCCCTCGGTGCTTGTTTCAACCCATATAGAGCCTTTTTATGGTGATAGACATGGTTGGGGTGGTGTGCATCCACAAACCCCTTGGGTTGTTCAACAAACACTTCCTCTTGCAAGAAGCCATTGAGGAAGGCATTCTTGACATCTATTTGGTGCAATTTGAACTTGTGCACACAAGAAATGGACAAGAGAAGCCTAATGGACTTTAAAAGGGCAACGGGAACAAATGTCTCCTCAAAGTCGATACCCTTAATTTGAGAGTACCCTTGAGCTACAAGTCTAGCCTTGTTCCGCACTATGTTGCCATCCTCATCGGATTTGTTTCTATAAATCCACTTAGTGCCTATGACATGTGTGCTTTTAGGCCTAGGAACTAGAGTCCAAAACTCATTCATTTCGAATTGGTTTAGCTCTTCTTGCATGGCAAGAACCCAAAATTTATCATTTAAGGCTTCATCAACCTTTTTGGGTTCTACTTGAGAGGTGTAGCATGTGTAGCTAATGAGATTAGCTATTTGACGTCTAGTCCTAACACCCTCATTCATATCTCCAATGAGGTGGTGTGCATCCACAAACCCCTTGGGTTGTTCAACAAACACTTCCTCTTGCAAGAAGCCATTGAGGAAGGCATTCTTGACATCTATTTGGTGCAATTTGAACTTGTGCACACAAGAAATGGACAAGAGAAGCCTAATGGACTTTAAAAGGGCAATGGGAGCAAATGTCTCCTCAAAGTCGATACCCTTAATTTGAGAGTACCCTTGTGCTACAAGTCTAGCCTTGTTCCGCACTATGTTGCCATCCTCATCGGATTTGTTCCTATAAATCCACTTAGTGCCTATGACATGTGTGCTTTTAGGCCTAGGAACTAGAGTCCAAACCTCATTCATTTCGAATTGGTTTAGCTCTTCTTGCATGGCAAGAACCCAAAATTTATCATTTAAGGCTTCATCAACCTTTTTGGGTTCTATTTGAGAGGTGTAGCATGTGTAGCTAATGAGATTAGCTATTTGACGTCTAGTCCTAACACCCTCATTCATATCTCCAATAAGGTGGTGTGCATCCACAAACCCCTTGGGTTGTTCAACAAACACTTCCTCTTGCAAGAAGCCATTGAGGAAGGCATTCTTGATATCTATTTGGTGCAATTTGAACTTGTGCACACAAGAAATGGACAAGAGAAGCCTAATGGACTTTAAAAGGGCAACGGGAGCAAATGTCTCCTCAAAGTCGATACCCTTAATTTGAGAGTACCCTTGTGCTACAAGTCTAGCCTTGTTCCGCTCTATGTTGCCATCCTCATCGGATTTGTTCCTATAAATCCACTTAGTGCCTATGACATGTGTGCTTTTAGGCCTAGGAACTAGAGTCCAAATCTCATTCATTTCGAATTGGTTTAGCTCTTCTTGCATGGCAAGAACCCAAAATTTATCATTTAAGGCTTCATCAACCTTTTTGGATTCTATTTGAGAGGTGTAGCATGTGTTGCTAATGAGATTAGCTATTTGACGTCTAGTCCTAACACCCTCATTCATATCTCCAATGATGTCATCTTTATCATGGAGTTTTCTAACCTATGGAGCGGGTTCATTAGAGTCCAAGAGAGGAACTCTATCAAAAGGTTGAGTGGCCTCTTCATCAAGGTTCGACGTTCCATCATTAGGAGTCTCCATAACCTTCTCCAAGAGAGAGTCATCTTCTCTAGCAACCTCCTCCTCATGGTCAATAGACTTGAGCCTTTCATCATCAATGACAACATTGGATGATTCCATGACGCTTCGAGTCTTTAAATTAAAAATTCTATAGGCTCTACTATTCAAGGCATAGCCAATAAATATACCCTTATCACTCTTAGCATCAAACTTGCCAAGTTGATCACGATCATTCAAAATGTAGCATTTGCTTCCAAAGGAGTGGAAGTAGCTAACATTTGATTTTCTACCTCTCCACAATTCATAGGAGGTTTGCCTAGTGCTGGGCCTTAGGAAAACTCTATTCCCTATATAGCAAGCCGTATTGACTGTTTCGACCCATAGGTTCCTAGGGACATTGTTACTAAACAACATCACACGAGCCATCGGACTCTATTCTTCCTCTCAATAACTCCATTTTGTTGAGGTGTCATAGGAGCCGAAAACTCATGGGAGATGCCTAAGCTATTGCAATAGCTTTCAAAGACGGCATTCTCAAATTCTCTCCCATAGTCACTTCTAATCCATTTAATGCTTTTAATGTGAGAATTCATTTCATTTTGAATTTTAGTACAAAGCATTTTAAACTTATCAAAAGTTTCAGAATTTTCTCTAAGAAAATATGTCCATGTGAACCTAGAGAAGTCATCAACATAAACAAAAATGTATCTTTTTTCACCCAAACTCTCGGTTTGCATGGGACCCATAAGATCCATATGGAGAAGCTCTAGAGGCTCCTTGGTGGAGAGATACTTACCCTTTTTGTGCATGCTTTTGGTTTGTTTTCCTTGTTGGCAAGGTCCACAAACACCATTGACTTTCTTCCCAAGCTTGGGAAGGCCACGCACAACATCGAACTTATCTAAGATCCATAGATCATGATAGTTCATGTGGCCAAGTCTTTCATGCCAGAACTCAATTTGCTTATCCTTGGACACATTGTTTGAGACTATTCTAGCTTCAAGACAATAGCAATTGACATTAGATCTCATAAATTTCAATAAGGTTTGTCCATCGGGCTTTAGGATTGAGCAATCATTTTTACTAAACAAGACGGAGAGTCCTTAATCACTAAGATGAGAAATGCTTATCAAATTGGCTTTCAAGCCATCAACATATCAAGCATTGGACAAGAAGGGTAATCTAGGAATGGAAATGGTTCTTTTCCTTACGACTCTCTTTTTGGATCCATCACCAAAGGTGACACATCCTCCTTCCTCCATGACAAGAGTCTCGAAGAAACTCTTATTTCTCATCATGTGCCTAGAGCACCCACTATCTAAGTACCACACATTAGAGGAATTCGCCTTCAAGGCAATTTGAGCAACATTGCAAAAATATTCATCTCTTCTAATCCATCTAGGTGAAACACTTTTCTTCCTAGTGGTCAATGGTACATGAGCTCTAGATGTCCTAGGATAATGCAAATTACTTCTCTCATTCCTAGGTACATGCATCATGGCTCTATTATTTTTCTTCTCAATCATGCTTTTAGTTCTACACATTTTAATGTAGCGAAAGCAATTTGGTCTAATATAACCAATAATACCACAAAAGTGACATGTAAGTATGAAGTTAGGAATCATACATTGTCCTTGAGCATGCATATGAGCCTTCCCATGCCGTTGTGGTTAAAGTGGTTCATTACATCTTCGTTGTTGAACCGAAATAGTTTGCTTCCTTGATTGAACTTGCACGATTGGTCTCTTTCCTTTGTGAGCCATTTGTTGAGGAATGTTGACTTGAGGAGCTCTTGTGGGATGAGCTTGAGGTAGTCTTCTTGGAGCCACCTTCACTTGTGCACTATGTAAGCATTGCCCTAGATCAATCTTCTTCCTAAGAGTTTGCACCGGTGAAGCTTCATTCTTGCTCAAGCTCTTGACAAATACTGTCTTTTGAGGAGTAGAGGACTTCTTGCCATCTTCAAATCCTAGACCTCTTTTGTCACAAGGACTTTTCCCAACACTTAACATAAGGTCAAGTTTTTCGGTGCTAGAAGTCATCCTTGTCATTGATCTTTTAACCTCATCAAGCTCCCTCTTCAAACCTTCTTCATTCCTTCTAGATAAGTCTAACTCCTTTCTTAGCTTATCTTCATTTTCCACTGATCTCACTACTTCTTCACTCAAGTCATCAACCTTGATTGAAAGCTCTAAATTTTCTTCTTTCAACCTTCAGATTTCTCTTTTGTTCTTCAACCTTGAGCTTTCAAATTTGATCATGAAGTCTTCAAGATCAATTTTCTCCACATGTCTATTTGTGGAGTTAGATAAGGAGTCATTTTCACTTGAGTCAATTTCCTCTTGACTCCCTTCCTTTTCTTCACTAGAACCTTTGCTCTTGTGGGATGAGGCAAAGGCTATGAAGTTAGCCATGAGTTCTTTATCATCCGAAGACTTATCTCCATCATTGGAGTCATCACTTCCACTCCAAGTGGTAGCCATCACTTTACCCTTCTTGTTCTTCAAATTTCCACAATCGGGTGCAATGTGTCCTCTTCCACCACAGTCATAGCATTGGATCCCTTTCCTTTTGCTCTTCTCTTGCCTAGGCTCAAACTTTTTGAAGGGAGCCTTTTTCTTCAAGTCTTGGCCCTTGGATCCAAAACCCTTTTTCTCGGACTTGTAGAATTTCTTGAACCTTCTCATCAACAATGCCATGTTCTTGTCTGAGTCATCACTTTCCTCCTTTTCAACTTTGGAGGCTTTCAAAGCATTTCCCTTTTGCTTTTTAGGAGGTGTGGAGCTAGGAGCTTTCCTAGACTCGTAGGTGAGGAGTCTTCCAATAACCTCGCTCGGCTTCATGTCCTTATATCCACTATTTTCTTCTAAAGCCGTAACCTTCGATTCAAACCTATCAGGGAGAGATCTCATGATTCTCTGCTTGATTCTCCTATCCAAATACGGATCACCGAGTTGATGGCTTTGATTCACAATATCCATTAATTTGATTTCGAAATTATTGAAGCATTCGTTGTCCTCCATCCTTAGCAACTCGAACTGAGTTTGGAGGACTTGAAGTTTCGAATCCTTGACGACCTCGGTGCCCTTATGTGCAACCTCTAGGATATCCCATGCCTCCTTAGCAATCCTAGTGTTCTAAATCAGTTTATACTGATTTTCGTCCATTGCACATAGGATGGCATGCATAGCTTTCCTATTCCATTTCGAAGCTTCAAACTCTTGTGCATTCCATTGCGCCTTAGGCTTCAATACTTCTTCTCCTCCACCCGTAGGAGTCATCATAGGAAGATCATATCCATCTTCAACCGCCATCCATGCGTGGTCGTGAATTTGACATATGTAGGATTCCATCTTTCCTTTCCATGAGGAATAATTCAAACCGGTGAGAAGTGGAGGTCTTGTGCTTAAAGCCCCTTCATTACCACCACCGTTTCCACCATCGTTTCTACTCATAGTGTATAATGAATGGATGAATGAATGCAAAATGTATGAATAAACAAAAATCACACAAATGCAAAACACACTAAAATGAGCAAGGATCACCTACGTATATCTAAAAGGGAAGGGGGGGGGGGGGGGGGGGGTGTGAATAGATTACAGTGTGTTCAATATTAATCTAGAGGGGGGATGAATAAATTTTAATCAATTTTACCCAATTTTCGTGTATGGTCAAGATTATGAAAATAACCCTATCTAGTCAATTCAAATATAACAAGTGTAATATGTGCGGAATTTAAATAACACTTGATATTTACATGGAAACCCTCACGGGAAAAATCACGGGCTAGTAAGTGTGCCACACTTGAACCTTAAATCCATTAATTGAAATGGAGTTTACAACCTATGTTGACCTTATCAAACACTACGGTCAATAACCCCCCACTTCTACCCACGGGCCTTTAAAAGTGGTTTTAGTCCAATTTGCTTATGGCCTAAGCAATCTTAGCCACAAGTCTTACTTCTCAATGAAGAGATAAAATGACCTATGTGAATATATGATGATATTTAAAGAGCAAACAAAGCTAGGGAACATTAGATGCTTATCTATGATGATTAGATGACAATTAATGCAATCCTAGATATCAATAGCTAAATGACATGTCATAAAGCTTAGCTAAACATAGATTAGGCAATCATATGAAGCTATCACAAAACAACTCTCAAACAATAAATACACTAATCTCAATCTTGTATCTAGCATATATATGAATGATATACAAGTGATAAATGAGAGGTTGTTAAGAAAGACACAAAATATGTAAGATATTAGTGAAAAACTTACCAAGCAAAGTGTGTTGAAGAATCCATGCAAAATGATATCTAGATGATCAAGGATGATGTTAGATGATGATTGATGATCATGGAAAAGTGTTTGAGTAATCAAATGTGAATTCTTTAGTGAAATTTTTCTCTTGGAAAAATATGCTAAGTAAAAATATGATTTTTAACTCTCTTTCTCGACCTAAAAGAAAGAGGCCTATTTATAGTGTGTCAAATTGAAGTGACAACGTTTTGAAAAGTTTACAAACAATATGCCTTGACCGGTGTTCACCCGCTCTACGTAGGGCGGATGTACAACGGTTCACCTAGGAAATGAAGAACAATGTTCTTCGTGACCGCCCTCATAGGGCTAAATCCAGGTGACCTAGGGGCGGTTGCTCTCGAGTTTGGGCAAAACAAAAATTGATAAAAAAATCAACCAGTGGCACCGTTGTTCACCCACTCTACGTAGAGCGAGTGTATAGCGGGAAAGAGCAAAATTGCTCTGAGCCCCTTTTGGGCACTGTACGTAGAGCGCTTGTAGGGCGGCTAAACAACGCCCATACTAACACAGTGCATCCTTAAGTTCCATCATGACATGGCATTTTAATCCTAAGATGCAATCAATAAAATATGCAAGAAGAGATATTATATAAATATGGATGCACACATATAAAGACACACATTATACAGAAAGTATGGATATGCATGGAATGTGTGTGTGTGCAACTAAATCTATTTAAAGCAAAGCAAGCACATAGAAATTTACCTTTGGTGCTTCTTGTTAGGTTGATAATTAATGTTGGCATTAATTCCATATCAAAACGTGTTTAACTTGTAATGTTTAGTGGTTAGTAATTGAAGAATTTCGAAGACGAAGGACGTCTCAACCATAATTCGTTCAAGTTGCCGGCTTTTAAGAGATTCGGGCATTATCGGTCTACAAAGGTATTCAAAGACCTCTTATCTCTTACAAGGCTAGGCACACACTCACATATATCATTCTTGTGTGTTCCTTCATTATTTAATTTCATTTATATTTCACTTTCACACACTTGGCAAAATATGCTCATGCATTCATATTTAGTTAATAAACTTTGTGTTTTGCATTTTCTAGGACTATGTCCGGAAACTAGCATATGTGTGTGTCTTTGTGTTTGTATGTTTCCGTATTTTGTGTTTAGGATTTGAACATGTTCTTATTCAATGCCTTATTGAGTTTTGATCGTTTCGGTTACTCATTCATAAGGTTTCGAGTCCAAACAAGTTGACAATGCTACTTTTCGTTCTCTTTCGTTGAGTTGACTTCATCGATGATTTCCGAGATGATTTCTCAACCATTTTTCAAAGTTGTTAGTCATCATCGTGTGTGAGAGAGTCAAGGTTCGTAATCCGAAAATGGATTCGAATTCGGAGTTCGGACACCCGAGATACGGGCCGACTAACCGAGGGAGCGCGCGAGAGGACAGCCTAGGCCGTGGGCCACATGGGCTGGCCGTGGTTGAGGCCATGGGCCCCACGGCCTGGAGCAGCCTCTGCTCCCATGTGGGCCACGCGCCCCCCACGGCCAGGGGGTGACGTAGCACCACCTGGTTGGCCGAAAACCTCCCTCTCTCTCTCCTATTTCTTCCCTCTCTCTCTCCATTTTGAAAATTCAAGAAGAAAAATTCTGATTTCCCGCAATACATTCTCTCCATTTTTTCCAAACTTCAAAACACCATATCTTCCTCATCCGGAGTCGGATTTGAGTGATTCAAGTTGGAGAGTGTTTGTATTTGAGTCCTCTAACATCTCAAAGTGGTTTGGTGGCTGTTTGATCATGATATCAAGTGGTTGAACACTGATTTCCGAACCAGCTGCAGAATCCGAGGTATGAGTCTCAACTTTGGGATTTCTTGTTATTTGACCTTCCATTTGCTTGGGGTTTCTTCTTCTATATCTATGTTATTGTTTGGTAAAATCTATTTGAAAAGATAGCTTGATTATCATTCTAATTGAAACTCAATTTGTGGACTAATGTTGACTAGATTCTATGATTCTAGGTTTTACATATGTTTGTGAGTTGTATTGTGATTAGAATGGCATCTTAGGTTGTTTGATACTTAATTGAATTAATTTTGTGTTAAAATGACTTTGAGATTTGATTTGATCCTTTGATTGATAAAATCTAGGATTTGTGTATTTGTGTGTGATTTAGAGAATATAGGTTTTGATTGATGTAAATCTCAAAACCTTGCTCTATATTTTTGTCTAGTATATTGATTTATTTTAATCTCATATATCTAGCATTTAATTGTATATTGATAGCATCTTGAATTTGTACTTCATGAACATATTGTGATTCAAGTGTTATGTGTGTGAATGACACTTTGAGTGTATGTGTTAGGTGTTTCACATGCTTAGGTTTCTATTCATGTATTTTTGCATCTAGACTTGATTATTTGTGATATCACATGTTTAGGTCTATTTGTGCCACAGAATGTATTGATCACATGTTCTATGTTGTATTGAATGTTTGCATCATTTGCATTCACATGATCACACTAGGAAGTCCTTGTAAAAGGCATGAAGTCTTGGTTAGAGTCGGGATGACTCGGATAGCCAAGCAAGAAGTCTTGCCTAGAGTCGGGATGACTCGGATAGCCAAGCAAGAAGTATTGCCTAGAGTCGGGTTGACTCGGATAGGTAAGCAAGGAGTCATAGCTAGAGTCGGGAGGACTCGGATAGTCATGCATGGGAGGCTCCCTAGAGGCAAGAGTGCCTTGGATAGGGAGTTGGCTATTGTATTGGTAGGCCTAGGCGTATGGTTAGACATAGAGTCCGATAGAGCGGGGTACACGGGAGGTGTATGCACTCTTGAGGAATTTCTAATCTACCATCGATGTTGGTTGTGTGTGTTGTCCAATATATGGTGGTTCCGCATCATTGAGGGATTTCACACTTTCCAATAGGGTTGGGTAGGCTTAGATTTCACTAGGTTGGGTGAGCTAAAGATTGGTCACTTTGTGAATGTTCTATGTTTGCTTTCCAATAATATAGTACCCAATGGTTGTAGTTCAACCCGTGGATGTTTCCTCCTTGGAGGTTTTACAACGTTAAGAAAATCCCTTGTGTTAAATCTTCCTATCTCTTTCTCTTATATTTTAATTGTATATTTTATTGTCTTGATTCATAATATCCACATGTGATGTATTGTGAAGCAAGTCTTTGTATAGTGTGATTAGTGTATTCATTCTATAGATCAATTTGTATCTTTGATTCTTTTATATATTGTAATTTTTGTATAGTGACATTTTGATCACTCTTGTAACACATTGAACATCTTATAAAATACAAGCTTATTTTGTTGTTATGTTTATTTGCTATTTTACCTCACATAACTTGTTGATATACTTAGACGTTGCTCTTATGATTGTATTATCGTATTGTCTATGTATGTTTTCCTTGGCTTATTGTGTTGTGTGTAAGGCTACCTTGAGGGACAAACGAATGTTTGTTCAAGGGTTTGAAAAAGGTGTAAAAACCTATTCACCCCCCCCCCCCCCCCCCTTTAGGTATGCTTTAAGCAATTTAACTTCGTTTGTGTACATTCAATTGGTATCAGAGCGGGTCATCGGACGGCACTCGACGAGATCCGGTTTATACTTACGAGTGGATTGCTTAGGATTTTACTAGAATGGTTTTCCAAGATGATGTGATGACCAAAGGGGCTTCGAATTCTAGGCCTCCTCTTCTCAAGGGTCACAACTACGGGTTTTGGAAATTGAGGATGAAGGCTTACATCCGATCTATTGATGAGAGATCTTGGATGACCGCTGAAGAAGGTTACCTTGCTCCTAACAAGATTGAGGATGGAGTGACCGTTTCCAAGCCTAGGAGTGAGTGGTTTACTAATGAGTTTGAGTTAGCAAAATGGCATCATCGGGCGGTGAATACTATTTTTAGAGGTGTTGATAGTAGGCAATTTTCCTACATTCAAAATCTAGAAACCGCTAAGGAGGCATGGGAGGCTCTCCAAGTTACCAATGAGGGGACTAAAGCGGTGAAGAAGTCTCGTCTTCAATTGCTCACTTCCCAATTTGAGGTTTTGCAAATGGGTGAGGAAGACAAGTTTGTTGACTTCCAAGATAAGCTTCTAGACATCGCCAACCAATGCCAAGCACTTGGTACTCCTATCTCCGGTGAGAGGCTAAATTGGAAGATTCTTAGATCACTTCCAAAGAGGTTCAAAGCCAAGGTTACTGCCATTGAAGAGAGCAAAGACGTTTACGTCATGAGCATAGATGAGTTGCTAGGATCTCTTCAAACTTTTGAGGCGTGTATGAAACCAAAGGCTAAGAACAAGGGTTTAGCTCTCAAGGTTGTCAAGGAAGCTAGTAGTAGAGATGATGATGAGGAGATGTCGTTATTGGTTAGGAAGTTTAGGAAGTTCATGAGGAAAGGTGCCAAGTCAAGTGGCAAGTACTCAAGGGACAAGGAAGTCAAGAAGTCCTTTACTCCACCTCATGAGAGGAGTGGCCATGCTAAGAGCAATAGGAAGGTTCAATGCTTCAAGTGCAAGAAGCTTGGACATTATGCTTCGGATTGTCCTAGTGGTGATTCTAAGAAGGACAAGAAGGGAAAGGCTATGTCGGCTACATGGAGTGAAGATGATGCCTCTAGTGATGAGGAGAGCTCAAGTGATGAGTCTTCTAGTGAAGAAGAGCTAGTAAGCAACTTTGTTGCATTCATGGCTTCTCACTCTACTCTAGAGGATGTTAATCAAGATTCGTTGGATAAGGAGATTGATCAAAGTCATGAAGAGTGTTTAAGTGATAATCCATCCTACATTGATCTTTTGGCTAAGGTGAAGTTTCTTGAGGAGAAGTTGAAATTAGCCTTGAGTGAGATTGATGAGAAGGAGGACTTGATCAAGATTCAAGTGGATGAGTTTGTTGCTACAACTCGTAGGCTCTTGCGTGAAAAGAATGCTATTGAAAAGAAGCTTTGCGAAGTTGAGGGTATTTTGCTTGAAAAGGATAGGATCATCTCTAATATGAACTTAGAGAGCTCAAGTGTAGCGGTGGTTGAAGAGAAGCTCATAGAAGCATCTCTTCCTACTAGTGAAGCTATCATTGAAGAGAAAGCTCCTAAGAAGAGACATTCCAAGAAGAAGAACAAATTGAAGAATAAGGTACCCCTTGAAACTCCCATTTGCTCCACCACCACCGGAAGGTAAAATCTCTCCTTTTGTTCCCATATGTCATTTTTGCAATACCTTAGGCCATATCAAGCCCAAGTGCTATAAATTCATTGAATATTGCAACTTAGAAAATGCATCTAGGAATAAAGAGATTGGACCTAATTCTATGCATGCTAAAGCTTTTGAATATGGAAAGCATGATAATTTGTCAAAGCATGTTAAGAATGTCCGGAAGGTGAAGAATGCATATCCTACAAAATTTGACCATGCATGTGTTGCTAACAATGTTGAGAAAAAGAGTATTAAAGATATTATTGTGAATCAAGTTGTGAAAGAACTTTACTCTAGGTTCAACATTATGGTCAAAGAGAATCTTGATGATGTTCGTGTATGTCCACCCAAGACAAAATTTGTCAAGGGTGAGTGCTCTTACCATTAGTGTAAGTTGCACATGTGAGTTAGCTTTAAGACTAGTGTCGTTGATAAGAAGCTTAGCTTTTTACTTTGTATCTTTACAACTTGACATGAACTTAGCTATCTCACTTTGTTTGTTATGATAGTCAAAATTTGTTGATTAACTTTTGAGAAGTTTTTTTTTTGGAATCTACATGGTAACATATTTGTTATGGCTTTTAGAGAAAGTCAATTTTTTTGTTTGTTTGAGTTGGATTACATTGTCTTTAGTCTCTTGGAATCGACATACCTATAACTTGTAGTCATGAGGACTTACAAGCCAAGAGGACTCATAAAAAGGGTGAAGGCTTTGTATTTGGTGAAAATAGCTTGCGAAGGTATCTCTATATCATATTGCTTGCTTACTTGATTTTTCATATATCAACTCATTGTTTGTATCACATTCATGAAGCATGTCATAATTGAGAACTAATATAGTGTTTGTATGGTCCTCTTTGACATTTGCTAGTTTAAGATCTTTTGGTGATAAGTGTTCACATTGATCTTATTTCATGAAGTGTGTTGTTATTTGTATGATTGTTGAGTGGCTAATTTTTGAATAATGTGAGCTTCATATTCTTTGATAGCTACTCTCTTGAGAAGTAGAGATCTTAAGTAAGTCTCTTTACTTGCTTCTAGATCATGTGCTTTTAAGCCTTGAAATTGGTTTCAAAAATGCACTTTGCTTCTCTTGTATGTTTTGTTAAGTATGTTGAGCTTGATTGATGTTCGCTTTGGATACACCTTGAAGTCCTAAGGACTAGTACATTTAAAAATGACCAATGGTTGGTATCCATTTGCTTCGGCAACATAGAACTCAACGAGCACCCTCATGGAAAGGGCTACACACCTTGGTTGTGAAGCCACCCAATGTAGGAAAGGGCTACGCCATTGTGATGAGTGAAAGCCGCCATGAGGTGTATATGTTTATGTTAGAAAAATCAAAAAAGTGTTGAATTGAATCATAAAAAAAAAAAAATCTTTGATTCAAGCCTTAATAAAAAAAATAAAAAAAATAATAAATAAATAAAAGGCTTTTGGAGTATAGTTGAATAATCAAATGAGCTCGGGTTGACAAATAGAAATGGGTTGACGAGCCACATGCACACACACGCTCACATGTTGAAATATATTCTCTTTATAAGCAAAATTTCGGATGATAACCGGTTTGACCTTTTTATGGAAAGGCCTAAGATGAATAGATGTTGAAATTGTATGCATGCTTGATTATCAAACTACTTCTTTTCATATACTTGAAGCAAAATCTTCACACACTCACTTTTGCTTAATTAGTATTTGTGGTACTTTAGCAATTTTTGATGACATATGAGAGTGATTGAAAATCTTGATGTAACTCTCTTAGATATGTGAAGCTTATTTGCAAATCTAATAAAAATTGCTTGTGATGTGATTATGTGGTGATTTTTGTGAATATTTGTCTATCTTGATTTTAGATGAGGCACTTGTCAAGGGAGAGTATAATATGCTAAATTCTTGTTCTCTTTTATGACATGTTCACATGTTCTTCAAGGTTGTTAATTGTTGGCATTATTCTTACTTTTGATAAATCATGAAGATGCTATGATTAATTCTTATTTGCATGATGATTTATTGAATATAGTGTTTTGCCTTTGTATATGTTTATTGGTTTCTTATTTGTTTCTTTGTTTCCCCTCACTTTGGTTTTTAGTTTGTTTTGTGTAGCAAGATTATGGGAAAAGCAAAGAAGGTTGGTGGAAATACTTCTTCAACTCCCATTGCCAAGTCCAAACCTACAATTTCTTCCAAAATTTCCAAAGGTAAAAAAGTGGATGAATTGGGAATTTTTGGTTGCAAAAAGATAATTCAAGAAAGAGGTATTGACTTGGACTCTTGTGTTGGATCCTATGTTTATGATGTGCTTAAGAGTAGAAATTGGATTTCATGGGTGAACATGTTAGGAATCTCAAATGAGACCGTTGTTAGAGAGTTTTATCATGCTTACAAATCCGGTTCTACTGTGACTAGTGCTACTCTAAGCATAAGGAAAGTTGTCTTTAGAGTTTGTCCTAGAAAGGTTAATGAATTTCTTAATTTGCCCGATGATATTGAATCGGAATTCCTTGATGTTGATATCTTGGAAAACCTTGATTTAATGGGTAAGACTCTATGTGATGATAATAATTTTGTGTGGGGGAAATGTGCTTTTATTAGGCAAGGTGAGCTAACAAAAATTAGTGCTTTTTGGCATTTATTTGTATGCTCCGATCTTGTTGTTTCTACTAATGCTTCGGAGCTTAATAGAGACAAAATTAAGATTGTATATGCCTT
Organism: Acer saccharum; assembly: GCA_030490815.1. Taxonomy (NCBI): domain Eukaryota; kingdom Viridiplantae; phylum Streptophyta; class Magnoliopsida; order Sapindales; family Sapindaceae; genus Acer; species Acer saccharum. Next base: position 33,457,684 of record CM059877.1, read on the forward strand.
GATAACTAACCAACCTATAAACCTTGGTGAATTGCTTGTGGAGCAAATTGAAATTGTGGCTTGTACTAGTCGTTTGGACAAGAAATTGGCTTTTCCGGGGTTTATAACTCAATTGTGCTTAGCTAAAGGTGTGAGGAATCTTGATGGTGATGTTATGCTTCCTCCCTTAGAGAAGTTGAGTGAGAAACGTATGCCAACCATGTCGTACAAGGACAAGGGAAAGTCTAATGATGTACTTAGGCTTTTTGGTGATTCTCTTGATTCTAACCATGTCCCTAACTCACCCGCTCTTCCTAGTTGGGCTTTAAAATTAAGGAAAGAGGTTGAAGAATCTCATAGGTTGATTGAGGCGTCACAAAGGAAGATTGAAGACCTTAGTGCCAAGCTTGTTGCTCAAGATGAGAGGATCAAAGAGTTGGAAGGAAAATCAACTCCAACAAGGCAATATGTGAGATCTGCACACCGTTCTTCTTTCCTTGGTGGCACAAGTGGCTAGAGAGCATCATGAGGTATATTTTCTTATTCTTTCCCTTTGGCTTCATATCATGTCAAAAAGGGGGAGAAATATGAGAAACACATGGGAGAAATCTAGCTTACTTAGTCTTATGTTAGTTGTTTTATATTTTTGTATATTTGGTATCTAGCTTAAACTATATGGCATGTAATATTTTTTGTTGAATCTTGGCTTAGAATATATTGATGGATAGTATGTATTAAGGGGGAGCATACTTGATCCATTTGAACTTATATGTTACTATTTTCTTGCCTAAGATTGGATATTGCCATACTTGTTGTCTCTTAGATATTCTTGTGCTTTCAAGTTCTTTTTAGGTGATATCAAGAGAAGACAAAGATGAAGTTCAAGACTTGTTGTTATAATTTGTGTCTATATGTGTAACTCATTGTACTCATTGTGACCAAATTTTCTTTGTAATTGTTTTAGTGTTTGTTTAGGGGTTTTGACATGGAATTTGCCAAAGGGGAAGATTGTTAGGTTGATAATTAGTGTTGGCATTAATTCCATATCAAAACGTGTTTAACTTGTAATGTTTAGTGGTTAGTGATTGAAGAATTTCGAAGACGAAGGACGTCTCAACCACAATTCATTCAAGTTGCCGGCTTTTAAGAGATTCGGGCATTATCGGTCTACAAAAGTATTCAAAGACCTCTTATCTCTTACAAGACTAGGCATACACTCACACATATCATTCTTGTGTGTTCCTTCATGATTTAATTTCATTTACATTTCACTTTCACACACTTGGCAAAATATGCTCATGCATTCATATTTAGTTAATAAACTTTGTGTTTTGCATTTTCTAGGACTATGTCTGGAAACTAGCATATGTGTGTGTCTTTGTGTTTGTATGTTTCCGTATTTTGTGTTTAGGACTTGAACATGTTCTTATTCAATGCCTTATTGAGTTCCGATCGTTTCGGTTACTCATGCATAAGGTTTCGAGTCCAAACAAGTTGACTATGCTACTTTTCGTTCTCTTTCGTTGAGTTGACTTCATCGATGATTTCCGAGATGATTTCTCAACCATTTTTCAAAGTTGTATAGTCAACGTCGTGCGTGAGAGAGTCATGGTTTGTAATCCAAAAACGGATTCGAATTCGGAGTTCAGACACCCGGGATACGGGCCGACGAACCAAGGGAGCGCGTGAGAGGACAGCCCAGGCCGTGGGCCACATGGGCTGGCCGTGGTTGAGGCCGTGGGCCCCACGGCTTGGAGCAGCCTCTGCTCCCGTGTGGGCCACGCGCCCCCCACGGCCAGGGGGTGACGTGGCACCACCTGGTTGGCTGAAAACCTCCCTCTCTCTCTCCTATTTCTTCCCTCTCTCTCTCCATTTTGAAAATTCAAGAAGAAAAATTCTGATTTCCCGCAATACATTCTCTCCAATTTTTCCAAACTTCAAAACACCATATCTTCCTCATCCGGAGTCGGATTTGAGTGATTCAAGTTGGAGAGTGTTCGTATTTGAGTCCTCTAACATATCCAAGTGGTTTGGTGGCTGTTTGATCATAATATCAAGTGGTTGAACACTGATTTCCGAACCAGCTGCAGAATCCGAGGTATGAGTCTCAACTTTGGGATTTCTTGTTATTTGACCTTCCATTTGCTTGGGGTTTCTTCTTCTATATCTATGTTATTGTTTGGTAAAATCTATTTGAAAAGATAGCTTGATTATCATTCTAATTGAAACTCAATTTGTGGACTAATGTTGACTAGATTCTATGATTCTAGGTTTTACATATGTTTGTGAGTTGTATTGTGATTAGAATGGCATCTTAGGTTGTTTGATACTTAATTGAATTAATTTTGTGTTAAAATGACTTTGAGATTTGATTTGATCCTTTGATTGATAAAATCTAGGATTTGTGTATTTATGTGTGATTTAGAGAATATAGGTTTTGATTGATGTAAATCTCAAAACCTTGCTCTATATTTTTGTCTAGTATATTGATTTATTTTAATCTCATATATCTAGCATTTAATTGTATATTGATAGCATCTTGAATTTGTACTTCATGAACATATTGTGATTCAAGTGTTATGTGTGTGAATGACACTTTGAGTGTATGTGTTAGGTGTTTCACATGCTTAGGTTTCTATTCATGTATTTTTGCATCTAGACTTGATTATTTGTGATATCACATGTTTAGGTCTATTTGTGCCACAGAATGTATTGATCACATGTTCTATGTTGTATTGAATGTTTGCATCATTTGCATTCACATGATCACACTAGGAAGTCCTTGTAAAAGGCATGAAGTCTTGGTTAGAGTCGGGATGACTCGGATAGCCAAGCAAGAAGTCTTGCCTAGAGTCGGGATGACTCGGGTAAGTAAGCAAGGAGTCATAGCTAGAGTCGGGAGGACTCGGATAGTCATGCATGGGAGGCTCCCTAGAGGCAAGAGTGCCTTGGATAGGGAGTTGGCTATTGTATTGGTAGGCCTAGGCGTATGGTTAGACATAGAGTCCGATAGAGCGGGGTACACGGGAGGTGTATGCACTCTTGAGGAATTTCTAATCTACCATCGATGTTGGCTGTGTGTGTTGTCCAATATATGGTGGTTCCGCATCATTGAGGGATTTCACACTTTCCAATAGGGTTGGGTAGGCTTAGACTTCACTAGGTTGAGTGAGCTAAAGATTGGTCACTTTGTGATTGTTCTATGTTTGCTTTCCAATAATATAGTACCCAATGGTTGTAGTTCAACCCGTGGATGTTTCCTCCTTGGAGGTTTTACCACGTTAAAAAAATCCCTTGTATATTTTATTGTCTTGATTCATAATATCCACATGTGATGTATTGTGAAGCAAGTCTTTGTATAGTGTGATTAGTGTATTCATTCTATAGATCAATTTGTATCTTTGATTCTTTTATATACTGTAATTTTTGTATTGTGACATTTTGATCACTCTTGTAACACATTGAACATCTTATGAAATACAAGCTTATTTTGTTATTATGTTTATTTGCTATTTTACCTCACAGAACTTGTTGATATACTTAAACGTTGCTCTTATGATTGTATTATCGTATTGTCTATGTATGTCTTCCTTGGCTTATTGTGTTGTGTGTAAGGCTACCTTGAGGGACAAACGAATGTTTGTTCAAAGGTTTGAAAAATGTGTAAAAACCTATTCATCCCCCCCACCCCCCCCCCCCCCCCCCCCCCCCCCCCTCTAGGTATGCTTTAAGCAATTTAACTTCGTTTGTGTACATTTACTTCTTCTCTTGAGGTCTTGAGAGCCTAAGCTACCCTTACAATAACCCCAATTGTGGTTTGTCACCGAAAAAAGCCAATCAAACTTGAGGAACTTACACCCTCCAAGCTTGGCCATTGGCCTAGCTTGCTCCTCTCGCACTCCGCTCGCGTTCTTCGGCTATATCCAGGCCATTGAACTCCGATTTTGAATCTGTCTTTGGATTACGAATTGTGACTCCCTCACACACAATGATGACTACAAAACTTTGACAAAAGGTTGAGAATTCATCTCAGAAAATGATGACAAAGACAACTCAATGAATGAGAACGCAAAGTAGGGTAGCTACATCATTTGGACTCGAAACCTAATGAATGAGTAACCGAAATGATCGGGACTTAATAAGGAATCATATGAGATCATATTCAAGTCCAAAATACAAGAAACACAAACAATAAAACACAAGATCACACAAGTATGCCATTTTAAATTTCCCTTAAGTAGTAGTGTAAATATACCTAGAGGGGGGGTGAATAGGTATAGTCTCCAAATTCTTCCAATTTAAAAATAATGCGGAATATAACAAGGAAAATGCACACTTATTAGATTTAGCAAATGAATTGATTTCACTAATACAAGAGTTAATCAATTTACAAGATATGAAATCAATGTAAGATATGGAAGATAAAGAAAAATAAAAACAAAAATGAACACAAGTGTTTTTACGTGGTAAAACCTCAAAGAGGAAACATCCACGAGTTGATACCACAACCACCGGCAAAGCAATCCAATATGTGAAAAAGGACTTACACACTCAAGCTACCAACTCATGATATCCGCTCAAGCTATCAACTCCTAATCTACCCTCGGGCTAGTGAATCACCAAGCCTACTTCCTATCCGAGATGAATCCTACACCTCTAGAAAGCAACTTGAATGTACACAAACGAAGTTAAATTGCTTAAAGCATACCTAGAGGAGGGGGTGAATAGGTTTTTACGCCTTTTTCAAACCCTTGAACAAACATTCGTTTATCCCTCAAGGTAGCCTTACACACAACACAATAAGCCAAGGAAGACATACATAGACAATACGATAATACAATCATAAGAGCAACGTCTAAGTATATCAACAAGTTATGTGAGGTAAAATAGCAAATAACATAACAACAAAATAAGCTTGTATTTCATAAGATGTTCAATGTGTTACAAGAGTGATCAAAATGTCACTATACAAAAATTACAATATATAAAAGAATCAAAGATACAAAATTGATCTAAGGAATGAATACACTAATCACACTATACAATGTCTTGCTTCACAATACATCACATGTGAATATTATGAATCAAGACAATAAAAATATACAATTAAAATATAAAAAAAAGAGATAGGAAGAATTAACACGAGGGATTTTTTAACGTGGTAAAACCTCCAAGGAGGAAACATCCACGGGTTGAACTACAACCATTGGGTACTATATTATTGGAAAGCAAACATAGAACATTCACAAAGTGACCAATCTTTAGCTCACCCAACCTAGTGAAGTCTAAGCCTACCCAACCCTATTGGAAAGTGTGAAATCCCTCAATGATGCGGAACCACCATATATTGGACACCACACACAACCAACATCGATGGTAGATTAGAAATTCCTCAAGAGTGCATACACCTCCCGTATACCCCGCTCTATCGGACTCTATGTCTAACCATACGCCTAGGCCTACCAATACAATAGCCAACTCCCTATCCAAGGCACTCTTGCCTCTAGGGAGCCTCCCATGCATGACTATCCGAGTCCTCCCGACTCTAGCCATGACTCCTTGCTTACCTATCCGAGTCATCCCGACTCTAGGCAAGACTTCTTGCTTGGCTATCCGAGTCACCCCGACTCTAACCAAGACTTCATGCCTTTTACAAGGACTTCCTAGTGTGATCATGTGAATGCAAATGATGCAAACATTCAATACAACATAGAACATGTGATCAATACATTCTATGGCACAAATAGACCTAAACATGTGAAATCATAAATAATCAAGTCTAGATGCAAAAATACATGAATAGAAACCTAAGCATGTGAAACACCTAACACATACACTCAAAGTCTCATTCACACACATAACACTTGAAACACAATATGTTCATGAAGTACAAATTCAAGATGCTATCAATATACAATTAAATGCTAGATATATGATATTAAAATCAATCAATATACTAGACAAAAATATAGAGCAAGGTTTTGAGATTTACATCAATCAAAACCTATATTCTCTAAATCACAAACAAATACACAAATCCTAGATTTTATTAATCAAAGGATCAAATCAAATCTCAAAGTCATTTTAACACAAAATTAATTCAATTAAGTATCAAACAACCTAAGATGCCATTCTAATCACAATACAACTCATAAACATATGTAAAACCTAGAATCATAGAATCTAGTCAACATTAGTCCACAAATTGAGTTTCAATTAGAATGATAATCAAACTATCTTTTAAAATAGCTTTTACCAAACATTAACATAGATAGAAAAGAAGAAACCCCAAGCAAATGGAAGGTCAAAAAACAAGAAATCCCAAAGTTGAGACTCATACCTCGGATTTTGCAGCTGGTTCAGAAATCAGTGTTCAACCACTGGAAATCACGATCAAACAGCCACCAAACCACTTGGAGATGTTAGAGGACTCAAATATGAACACTCTCCAACTTGAATCACTCAAATCCGACTCCGGATGAGGAAGATATGGTGTTTCGAAAATCTGAAAAACTGGAGAGAATGTATTGCGGGAATTTCTGAAATTTTCTTCTTAATTTTTCAAATGGAGAGAGAGAGGGAAGAAATAGGAGGAGAGAGAGAGAGGCTTTTCGGCCAATCACATGGTGCCACATCATGCCCTGGCCGTGCGGGGCGCGTGGCCCACACAGGAGCAGAGAGTGCTCCAGGCCGTGGGGCCCACGGCCTCATCCACGGCTAGCCCATGTGGCCCACGGCCTGGGCTGTCCTCTCGCGCGCTCCCTCGGTTCGTCGGCCCGTATCTTGGGCGTCCGAACTCTGATTTCAAATCTGTTTCTGGATTACAAACCGTGACTCTCTCACGCACGACGACGACTATACAACTTTGAAAAACGGTTGATAAATCATCTCGGAAATCATCGATGAAGTCAACTCAACGAAAGAGAACGTAAAGAAGCATAGTCAACTTGTTTGGACTCGAAACCTTATGAATGAGTAACCAAAACGACCGGAACTCAATAAGGCATTAAATAAGAACATGTTCAAGTCCTAAACACAAAATACAGAAACGTACAAATGTTAGGTTGATAATTAGTGTTGGCATTAATTCCATATCAAAACGTGTTTTACTTGTAATGTTTAGTGGTTAGTAATTGAAGGATTTCGAAGATGAAGGGCGTCTCAACCATTATTCGTTCAAGTTGCCGGCTTTTAAGAGTTTCAGACATTATCGGTCTACAAAGGTATTCAAAGACCTCTTATCTCTTACAAGGCTAGGCACACACTCACACATATCATTCTTGTGTGTCCCTTCATGATTTTATTTCATTTACATTTCACTTTCACACACTTGGCAAAATATGCTCATGCATTCACATTTAGTTAATAAACTTTGTGTTTTGCATTTTCTAGGACTATGTCCGGAAACTAGCATATGTGTGTGTATTTGTGTTTGTATGTTTCCGTATTTTGTGTTTAGGACTTGAACATGTTCTTATTCAATGCCTTATTGAGTTCCGATCGTTTCGGTTACTCATTCATAAGGTTTCGAGTCCAAATGTGTTGACTATGCCACTTTACGTTCTCTTACGTTGTGTTGACTTCATCGATGATTTCCGAGATGATTTCTCAACCATTTTTCAAAGTTGTATAGTCCTTATCATGCATGAGAGAGTCACGGTTCGTAATCCAAAAATAGATTTGAATTCGGAGTTCGGACGCCCGAGATACGGGCCGACGAACCGAGGGAGAGCGCGAGAGGATAGCCCAAGCCGTGGGCCACAAGGGCTGGCCGTGGTTGAGGCCGTGGGCCCCACGACCTGGAGCAGCCTCTGCTCCCGTGTGGGCCACGCGCCCCCCACGGCCAGGGGGTGACGTGGCACCACCTGGTTGGCCGGTTTCCTCCTTCTCTCTCCTCCTATTTCTTCCCTCTCTCTCTCCATTTTGAATTTCTAAGAAGAAAATTTCAGTTTTCCCGTATATAGTTCTCTCCAATTTTTCCAAACTTCAAAACACCATATCTTCCTCATCCGGAGTCGGATTTGAGTGATTCAAGTTGGAGAGTGTTTGTATTTGAGTTCTCTAACATCTCCAAGTGGTTCGGTGGTTGTTTGATCATGATTTCAAGTGGTTGGACACTGATTTCCGAACCAGCTGCAGAATCCGAGGTATGAGTCTCATCTTGGGATTTCTTGTTATTTGACCTTCCATTTGCTTGGGGTTTCTTCTTCTATATCTATGTTATTGTTTTGTAAAATCTATTTGGAAAGGTAGCTTGATTATCATTCTAATTGAAACTCAATTTGTGGAGTTATGTTGACTAGATTTTATGATTCTAGGTTTTACATTTGTTTGTGAGTTGTATTGTGATTAGAATGGCATCTTAGGTTGTTTGATACTTAATTGAATTAATTTTGTGTTAAAATGACTTTGAGATTTGATTTGGTCCTTTGATTATTGAAATCTATGATTTGTGTATTTTTATGTGATTTAGAGAATATAGGTTTTGATTGATGTAAATCTCAAAACCTTGCTCTATATTTTTGTCTAGTATATTGATTGATTTTAATCTCATATATCTAGCTTTTAATTGTATATTGATAGCATCTTGAATTTGTACTTAATGAACATTTTTGTGATTCAAGTGTTATGTGTGTGAATGAGACTTTGAGTATATGTGTTAGGTGTTTCACATGCTTAGGTTTCTATTCATGTATTTTTGCATCTGGACTTGATTAATTGTGATATCACATGTTTAGGTCTATTTGTGCCATAGAATGTATTGATCACATGTTCTATGTTGTATTGAATGTTTGCATCATTTGCATTCTCATGATCACACTAGAAAGTCCTTGTAAAAGGCATGAAGTCTTGGTTAGAGTCGGGATGACTCGGATAGCCAAGCAAGAAGTCTTGCCTAGAGTCGGGATGACTCGGATAGGTAAGCAAGGAGTCATGGCTAGAGTCGGGAGGACTCGGATAGTCATGCATGGGAGGCTCCCTAGAGGCAAAAGTGCCTTGGATAAGGAGTTGGCTATTGTATTGGTAGGCCTAGGCGTATGGTTAGACATAGAGTCCGATAGAGCGGGGTACACGGGAGGTGTATGCACTCTTGAGGAATTTCTAATCTACCATCGATGTTGGTTGAGTGTGTTGTCCAATATATGGTGGTTCCGCATCATTGAGGGATTTCATACTTTCCAATAGGGTTGTGTAGGCTTAGACTTCACTAGGTTGGGTGAGCTAAAGATTGGTCACTTTGTGAATGTTCTATGTTTGCTTTCTAATAATATAGTACCCAATGGTTGTAGTTCAACCCGTGGATGTTTCCTCCTTGGAGGTTTTACCACGTTAAAAAATTCCTTGTGTTAATTCTTTCTATCTCTTTCTCTTATATTTTAATTGTATATTTTATTGTCTTGATTCACAATATCCACATGTGATATATTGTGAAGCAAGTCTTTGTATAGTGTGATTAGTATATTCATTCTATAGATCAATTTGTATCTTTGATTCTTTTATATATTGTAATTTTTGTATAGTGACATTTTGATCACTCTTGTAACACATTGAACATCTTATGATATACAAGCTTATTTTGTTGTTATGTTTATTTGCTATTTTACCTCAGATGACTTGTTGATATACTTAGACATTTCTCTTATGATTGTAACATCGTATTGTCTATGTATGTCTTCCTTGGCTTATTGTGTTGTGTGTAAGGCTACCTTGAGGGACAAACGAATGTTTGTTCAAGGGTTTGAAAAAAGGTGTAAAAACCTATTCAACCCCCCCTCTAGGTATGCTTTAAGCAATTTAACTTCGTTTGTGTACATTCAACAAACACAAAGACACACACATATGCTAGCTTCCAGACATAGTCCTAGAAAATGCAAAACACAAAGTTTATTAACTAAATATGAATGCATGATCATATTTTGCCAAGTGTGTGAAAGTGAAATGAAAATGAAATTAAATCATGAAGGAACACACAAGAATGATATGTGTGAGTGTGTGCCTAGCCTTGTAAGAGATAAGAGGTCTTTGAATACCTTTGTCGACCGATAATGCCCGAATCTCTTAAAAACCGGCAACTTGAACGAATTGTGGTTGAGACGTCCTTCGTCTTCGAAATTCTTCAATTACTAACCACTAAACATTACAAGTTAAACACATTTTGATATGGAATTAATGCCAACACTAATTATCAACCTAAAACAACTTCCTATCCAAGACATATCCTACACCTCTAGAAAGCAACTTCCTATCCAAGACGCTCATGTCTCTAGGAAGATTTCTTGCTTGCCTATCCGGATCCTCCCGACCCTAGACAAGTCTTCCTCGCTTGATTATACGAGTCCTCCCGACTCTAATTAAGACTTCCTTGCTCTATCCACAAAGCTTCACTCACTTTACTAGAGACTTCAACCTAATGCAAGGCTATGATCTACGTGATGCAAACACAAACAAATTAAGCTAGATGATCAATCAAGCAAAATGTACATGTTCAATGACAATCTAGAATACGCTTCCAACACACAATCACAAAATTATCTAGAAATCAAGACATGTAAATCAATAAGAACAAGGTATGAATATTCAATATATCACACTAAAAACCTAGTTCTTAGATCATGAAATAAAACCTAGAAAATAATATGAGACATATCATATATACATTTTCTAGAATCAATTTTGAAAGTCCTAGAGGTGTGTTATCAATATATTAATCTAGAGGGGGGGTGAATAGATTTTAGCTATTATTACCCAATTTTCGCATACAAGTCAATATTACGAAAATGACCCTACTAGTCAAAAATACAAACAAGTGTAATATAGTGCGGAATTAAAAATAACACTTGATGTATACGTGGAAACCCAACCACTGGGAAAAACCACGGGCTGTATAGTGCGCCACACTCGGAACTCGAAATCACTAATTGAAATGAAGTTTACAACCTATGTAGACCTCGTCTAACAATCCGGTCTGTAACCCCTCACTTCTACCCTGCGGGCCTTTATTAGCAACCCTATTCCAATTTGCTTGAGGCCTAAGCACTCTTAGCCTCAAGTCTTAATTCTCTAAGAAGAGATTATGCAACCTATGTGAATATGTATGAATATTCAAATAACAAACAAGGCTAGGGAACCTTAGATGCTTATCTAGGATGATGAGATAATCAATTAAAATCAATCCTAGATATCAAGTGCTAAATGACATGTCATAATAGCTTAGATAAACATAGATTATAAAAACCTAGATATCTATCACAATACAACACTCAATCAATTTATCACAATTAATTCTCTAATCTTGTATTTATCATATGATCAAAACATACAAGTAAATTAAAGAGAATAGCTTGATAATAAAAATAATCAAATAAGATGAACTTAATCAAAATCTTACCAAGCAAGTTGTGATGATGCAAATCCAATCATGGATGCATTCTATATAGTAATAGAAGATGCAATATGAAATATGATGCAAAAGGGATTTGATTTGAGTGGTTAAAGGTGAGTTCTTGATTTGATTTTCTCTCAAATCTCTCTTTCTCTCTCAAGAATATGGAGCCTCTCTCTTTAGGGTTTGATTTTGTGGCACACCTTAAAATGATGAGAAAGATATGTATTTATAATGCCCAAGTGAAACTATGTCGTTTTGGAAGAAATGGAAAAAATATGGGCATTTTCGCGGTACTCGCGTCAGTGCAGCAACTCAAGATTCGAGAGCTTCGAAACATGACCAAACGACATCGAAACCTTTCGTATGATATATCATTGGAAAGGTATGGAAGTCTACTTTCTACTCGTTTTTATAGAATGACATTTTGATGTCTGTAGAAAAAGTTATGGTCAATTGAGTGACCAAAGGTCAGAAACGGACAACAACAGAGTTGCCCTGTTTTGGTTGTAACTTTGGAGATTTTAAAACCAATCCAAACGGTCATGAAATATTACGAATATTATACCGTTGGAAAGGTATGGGTGTCTAGTTTGTACAGAAATTTTCAAAACTCATTTTGAAGCTTTGTATAAAAAGTTATGGTCACAAGACCATGCAAAGGTCAGTTTTGAAAAACATTTAAAACATTGAAATCTAATCTTTTGAAACTAGACACTTTACTCCAAACAATCAAATCAAAACTACCACTTATCCAAGAGAAGAATGAGACCTTCTCAAGTGGTCAACTATCGCGCTAAGACATGCACACCATCGTGCAAGCGCGGACGTTTCCGATCACACAAACGGAACGAATTACACCACACTTAAGACTAATAATGAAGTGCAAGTGTGGGAAGTGAATGCATCCTAATGCCTAAACATGTCATGGCATTTCAATGAACAAGATGCAATCAAAATAAAACATGCAAGAAGAGATGTTCAAGAACATGCATGCACACATATAAAAACACACAACATACAAGAATAAAATTTATGCATGAGTTGTGTGTGTGTGAAACTAATCTCTTCAAAGCAAATTAAGCACATAGAAGTTTACCTTTGGTGCTTATCAACCTTGAGGACATGAGAGGGTCTTGAGCTTGAATATCAATCACTTAAGCTACCCTTACATGCAATCCCCAATACGTGGTTTGTCCACGAAATAAGCCAATCAAGATATGGGAATCCTTACAAATTTCAAATAAAATCAAGTTTAGCACATATATGTTCAAGAAAAAATCACAAAGCTAAAACTCAATTGACAAATGATCAAACACCCCTAGCATATGATCTAACATCTTTCTTATCATATTTCATCAATCAAATAGTAAGAATCAAAGAGATGATCAAAGATGAAATGAAAGAGAAGAAGTTGAACAAACAACCTGACCACGTACTGAAAATCAAGCAACTGGGAACAATGACGAAGTCAACTGCCTCTGGAAATGCTTGGGGTTTGTAGCTCTCCTCAAGACCAACAATTTTGGCTTTTGAATCGATTGATTTCGAGTTCGTATGAGAAAGATATGATCAAAATACTAAAACTAAAATTGTGAAGAAAACTGCAGACACTACAAGAAAATTAGGGGTTAGTTGACAGTTAAAAACTGTCAAGAATGATATTCTTGATAGTTTTTACAACTGTCAACAAAGCCCATGTCAAGGATTACAATGACAGTTTTTTTTTTTTTTTTTGTTATTATTTTTTCTTAACAGTTTTTAACTGTCAAGATAATTTTTTTTTTAAAAAATTTTCATTATTTAATTATAATAACATTTTTTATTTTTATACACCACCACCCCCTGCCGGAGACCACCATCGCCAGCAAGCTGCCGCCGCCGGAGCTGCCGGACCACCACCTGCCGCCGCCGGAGTAGCCGCACCTGCCAACGCACTGCCTCCACCAGATCACCCCCGCCGGCCACACCTCCACCACCGACGCCGTTGCCCCACCAACACCGCCGGACTAGTCACCGCCACACCACCACAACCACCGCTGCCGGACCACCACCGCCAGCAACACCTCCATCGCCACCTCTGCCGGCGGACCAACAGCCGCCACACCACCACAACCACCGCTGGCCATCGCCACACCACCACCGCCGTCGGTGCCGGACGCCTCCTCCATCGGACTAGCCACCGCCTGCCATTGCCGGACCACCACCGCTTGCCGCCGCCACACCGCCACACCACCACAACCACCGCTGCCGGACCACCATCGCCGGCCACACCTCCACCGCTGTCGGTGTCGGACCACCGCTGCCGGACGCCTCCTCTGCCGGACCAGCAGCCGCTTGCCATTGCCGGACAACCACCTCCTGCCGCCGCCGGCCACCTGTGATAATAATAACAATTAAATGTTAGTAGTGGTAAGGAGTTCAACTCCTTACCACTTGACCAAAACACTTATATGTTTACAATTGAATAATATTTATATATAAACTATATAAGTTGTTAGAAATTAAACCTTATTAGATAAATTTAAATTTATTCAACTAATTAAAATTCTAATTTTCACGGACATATATTTAAAAATATTTATTAAAACTTTTAATAAAATTATATTTTTTAAAACATATATAGTTGAGTTATTAGTCAATACTCTATGGTCACGTTTGGTTACATAGTGGAATGGTAATCGGAATAGGAATGAGAATGAAAATGAAAATGCAAAGAAAAGGAAAACTAAATTTTTTGTTTGGTTGGAACTTTAGAATTAGTCTCTGAATCAGTATTATTTTGTTTTGTTAATAACATAATGGAATGAAGTTAACTGTATTTTGACCAAAATACCCCTAAGTATGAATGTATAATAGCATGATATATAACAGATAATAATAATAAAATATAAAAGTATATTATACATATAATTATATATTATTTAATATAATAATATAATAATATTATATATAATAATCTAATATATAAATATATTAGATTATCAATTTTTCTATTATCAGTTCGAACTGACAAAAGATATATCAGGACGAAAAATGTGGACCACTAGTTTTACATACTTTGACTAAAAGTGTATGCACTTGTCAAAACTTATGTAAAACTAGTGGTTCACATTCTTCGTCCTAATATATTTATTGTCAGTTCGAACTGATAATAGAAAGACTGATTAGATTATATATGTTTATATATCGTTATATATATTATAATAATATATTATTTTTGGAAAGGAGCTGAGGGTATTTTTGTAATGGGGTTGGGGCATATGAGGGTATCTATGGAATATAAATTTTAGTTTAGAATGGAATAACTTTCCATTGGTTTTTAGATGGAATGCCCATTCCACCAAAATGGTGGAATCCCCATTCTAATGGAATCACAATTTCAATGGAATCATTACATTTTAACAAACCAAACAAATTGAATGACTTTCTTTCAATTTTATCCAACCAAACATGGTCTATAGGAGACTCATGACATCAGTTGTAATAAACATGATTTGGAATACAACTCTTAGTACATGAGAGATATTTCTCAACATGTATCTTGCAATTTAATGAACAAATGTAAGACTTAGATTACTAATTTATATGGGTAATTTGATTATTAACATGTCTCTTAGTATGAAACAAGAGGGTGCAAAAAAAAAAAAAAAAAAACAATTTTTTAAAAATAAATAATTTAAAAGTAAATTTAATAACTTTAAAATTTTACTTATATCAGTTTGCCTAAAAACCGATATCTTACTGTAAAATAAATCCATATCGGGATTTTGTTTGGTGTTGAAAATATGAAGTAAAAGTTTAAAAAAATTATTAAAGATAATGAAAAAATTATATATTATGAATGTTTTATAATATATATTATATATTATACATTATTATAAATATATAATATATATTATTTAATATATATATTATATATTTATAATATTTATATAATATATATATATATATTTATATTTATAGAAAATCACATCTAATAATATAATAATAATATATATTTATAATATTTGTATAATATATAATATAATATATATAAATATAATATATTATTATATTAAATAATCTATAATATATTATATATTATAAAACATTCATAATATATAATTTTTTTTTTTTTATCTTTGATAATTTTTTTAAACTTTTACTTCCTATTTTCAACACCAAACAAAATCCTGATATGGATTTATTTTACAGTAAGATATCGGTTTTTAGGCAAACTGATATTGGATAAGTAAAATTTTAAATTTAATAAAGTTACTTTTAAATCATTTACTTTCAAAAAATTCAAAAAAATATTTTTTTAAAAATTGTTTATATATTTTGCACTCTCTTGTTTCATACTAAGTGACACGTTAATAATGCAATTACCCATATAAAATAGTAATCTGAGTCTTACATTTAATCATTAAATTGCAAGATGCATGTTGAGAAATGTCTCCCTTGTAATGAGAGTTGCATTCCAAATCATGCTTATTACAATTGATGTCACAAGTCTCCTATAGGCCATGTTTGATTGGATGGAATGGAAAGAAATTCATTCAATTCGTTTGGTTTGTTAAAATGCAATGGAATAGTGATTTCATTGGAATAAGGATTCAACCATTTGGTTGAATGGGTATTCCATCTAAAAACCAATGGAATGCCCTTCACTTCCAAACTAAAATTTTTATTCCATAAATACCCTCAATTCCAAAAATAATATATTATTATATATTATATTAATGATATATAAATATATATAATATATATGTATTATATATTATATATATATATATATTATACTATTATATATATATATATTATTACATATATATATTATATATAACATATATATATATATATAATATATTTATATAATATAATATAATACATATATAATATAATATAATATATACATATATATTATATATTTGTATTATATATTATTTAATATATTAATAATATATATAAAAAAATGTTTGTTATTTGTTAATAGTTTTTAACTGTCAACAATCCTTGACAGTTAAAAACTGTCAAGTAAGTTAATATATATTATATATTATTACATATATATATATTATATTTGAAACAAATTATAGCACGGTGTGTATAAAACTATCTAGGAGAGGGGGGGGGGGGGGGGGGGGGGGGGGGGGGGGTGTGAATAGATTTTAAGCTTATTACCCAATTTTTCGAATAAGTCAAAATTACGAATTTACCCCTAACTAGATAAAGCAACAAATCAAGTATAAAATGCGGAAATTAAATAAGACTTGATTTTTACGTGGAAACCCTCACGGAAAAAACCACGGGCTAGTAAGTAAACCACACTCGAACCTCGAATCCACTAAATGTGTAAAACGATTACAACCTAATCCTGGAAGTAATCACACACCTACCTAATCCCGGTATGAGTGAACCTAGTCTAATTTGCTTGCGATCTAAGCAACCTAATCCCGGATGCTACACATAAGACTTACTTTCTCTATGAAGAGAATAACAACCCTAAGTGAATATATGAATATCCAAATGCAACATAGAGCAAGGGAAACCCTATATGCTTATCTAAGATGATTAATATGCAATTAGAACAATCCTAGATATCAAAAACTAAATGATATGTCAAATAGTTTAGCTAATCAAGATTAAGCACAAAACCTAATTAGCTATCACAATACAACTTCTCAAACATACATCACACTAATCTCAATCTTGTATCCAAAGTATAGAAAATAACATACAAGTAATTAATTGAGATTGCTTGTTAAGAGAAACACAAAATATGTAAGATATTAGTGAAAAGCTTACCAAGCAAAGTATGATGAAGAATCCATGCAAGATGACATCTAGATGATCAAAGATGATGTTAGATGATAATTAATGATCATGAAAAAGTGTTTGAGATAATAAAAATGAGTTCTTGGAATTTTTCTTATCTTTGAAAAATATCCTAAGTATGAAATCTGAATATGAACTCTTGTTCTTGACCTAAAGTCAAAGTGGCATATATATAGGGGCCAAATCAAAGTGTGTTTGTTTTGATAAGTTGGCCTCATATTTGCCTTGGGTGCTGTATGTAGGGCGCTTCTGTACGGCGCTTCTGTACAGCGCCTGTACAGCGCCCCTGCTCTGTTCTCACGAGAAAACAGAGGGGCGCTCTACGTAGAGCGCCCTGTACAACGCTTATACAACGCTCGTACAGCGACCGAATTAAATGGATCAGGTCTGTACAACGCTCAACGGGGGCTGTTCGTACAGCGCTTTTGTAGAGCGCTTTTGGGAGCGCCCAATGCAAAAATGCAATCCTAAGTCTAAGCATGACAAGGCAATTGGATATGCAAGATGCAATCAAACTAACATGCAAGAAGAGATGTTAATAAGCATTAAGGCACACAAATAAGACACACAACATACAAGGATTAAACATATGCATGAGTTGTGAGTGTGTGCAAATATCTCTTCAAGACAAGTAAGCACATAGAAAATTACCTTCGGTGCTTATCAAGAATGAGGTCTTCAAAGGGCCTTAGCAATAACACCTACACTTAGGCTACCCTTACAAAGAATCCCCAACATGTGGTTTGTCCACGAAATGAGCCAATCAACAAATGGGAACCTTACAATATTATATAATATATATAATATTCATATATTAATATATATTATACTATATATTATATAATATATATAATATTAATATATTAGTATATATATATTATATTATATTAATATATATTATATATATAATATAATATAATATAATATATATATATATATTTTTTAAATTGGACTGATCTAAAGGGAAAAAACATCACAAACGATCATATGCTGAAAAACCCCTAGACAGTATCCATATATATAAAAGATAAAAGAAAAGAAAAAGTGACAAAAAGCAATAAAGCACAAAGACCCAAAGGGAAAACAACCCCAAACAAAAATAGGCACATAGGCCACACCAAAAAAGAAAAAGAAAACATTAAGAAAAACGAAAAGACTCCCGGCCCATGCAGTCATTGCCAACTAAAGAAGAACAGAACGGCGGGGCAAAGAACCACCAAGAATCAGCCTGAAGCTCCAAAGCATGCTTAGAAAGCGTATCTGCAACCTGATTCCCCTCCCTGAAAATATGGGAAACCTGAAAATCCATATGCGAGATCTGGAAGATGCAATGCTGCCACGCCTGATGAACCCTCCAAGGAACCATTTCAGAACGAGAAGAAAGAAGCTGAACCACATAAGAAGAATCGCTCTCCAGCCAGATACGATGCCACCCATACTTCCAAGCAAAATTAATGGCCAATGAGGCCGCTAGAAGCTCGGCCTTAAACGCAAAAACCTGACCAAGAGGAATAGCAAAACAACCCTTCACAAAGGCTCTACAGTTCCGAAAAATACCACCACAACCACCAACCCCCGGAGAGCCTAAGGCAGCGCCATCTGTATTCACTTTGATCCAACCAGGGGCCGGAGGTGACCAAACCACACTCTTGATCACTGGGGCTTTAGAAGGGCGACCCTGAAGACCAAAACGACGAAGAATCAAAAGGTCGTCCATACAATTACGCATACAACCAATCTCCAGGCGATTAGCCTCTGAAACCGCACGCCAAACCAAAGAAAGGACGGATCTAAAGTCCACTGACTTCCCTTCAAAGATCCACTGATTACGGGCAGTCCACACCCCCCATATCACTGCATGGATAGCCGCTTTCCATAAAATCCTAACTTGCTCACTAAAGGAAACTGACATGGCCTGCAAGAAGAAGGATTGCCAAGTATTGGTAGAGACACGTCGCTGGAAAGTCGAGAAAACTGCCTCCCAAAGAGCAACCGCCAGGGGACAATGAAGAAAAAGATGATCTGTAGATTCACTACTAACCCCACAAATACTGCAACGAGAAGCCAACTGGAACCCAGACCTGCAAAGGCGATCCTCAGTAGGAAGCCTGTTCAACATCAGACGCTAGGTCAAAGCTGAACGAGAAGGGGAAATAAAACGGGACCAAACATCCCTCCACCAAACAACCTGAGGAATATCACGAAGAAACTGGGAATAAGCAGCCTTGCAAGAAACACGACCATCCCGAGAATTAGCCCAAACAAGAGAATCCACAACAGGAGAAATTGCAATCCGATCAATCCGAAAACACAGATCCGGGAATCGCACGCGGAAACAACCGTCCAGCACCCATTTACCCTCATGAATAAAATCTGAGACCTTCGCCCGGAGCGGATTAGCTAAATAATCTGGAATCCCTAAAAGCTCCAAAATGGGAACCCCCAACCAATTATCCCGCCAAAAGTCCCTCTGAGAGTTTCTCTCCAATAAGCCAAATACCTTCCTTAAGAAGGGAACTATAATTCATCCGAAGAGAAGACCAAATCGAGGAGGTGACATACCCTCCACGAGGCTTCTGCAAATGCCTGAGATACCTCTCCCGAAGAAAAGTGAAAGCAAAACTATCAAAAGTCATAAACTTCCAAGTGAATTTCCGCAACAAAGAATCATTCAGCAACCCAAGATCTTTCAGACCAAGACCACCCTGAGAGTAAGGCCTACAACAACGATACCAAGCGACCCGAACCAACTTAGTCTCCTCACAGGAACCAGTCCACAAAAAGTTTCTCAACTTGCGGTTAATCAGAGACAGTAAAGAAAAAGGCCACTTGTAAATCATGAAAGAGTGTACAAAGGAACCAGTGATGACCGACCTGATAAGAGTAGCACGACCAGCCAGAGAGAGGGACTTGCCCTTCCATTTAGCGAATTTAGACAAGATCTTATCCGCAATAGGTCGTAACACAGCTTTTCGAGGCTTACCCCGAAATAAAGGGACTCCCAAATAAGAAAACGGAAGCTGCCCAATCTGCATACCAACCAGAGAGTGCAAACTACCAATCCGAGAGGGGGAGATAGAAGATCCGAAAAAAATTGAAGACTTACCCCAGTTAACTAACTGACCTGAAATATCACCAAAATCCCAAAAGCACCCATGATATGCTTCAAATTCTTTTGAGTACCTCTGCAAAAGATCAAAACATCATCTGCATAGAGCAAATGAGTTGGAGCCAAAAAACCCCTAGGGGAAGAAATCGGCAGAATCTTAGAAGAATCCACCAACCTCGTCAATAATCTACTAAGGAAGTCCTCTGCAATACCAAACAAAAGAGGAGAGAGCGGATCTCCCTGACGAACCCCTCTAGAGCAACAGAAATATCCTTCTGGGACCCCATTCAAAAGAACTGAAAGCCTAGAAGAACGAAGAATACCATCAATCCAATCCATAAAAACAGAAGAAAACCCTAAAGCCTGAAGCACTTTGCAAAGGAAAGACCAATCCAAGGTGTCAAAAGCCTTTCGGATATCAATCTTCATGGCCAAGTTACCCCCATAGCACTTCTTCTGCAACATATTCACACAGTCAGAAGCCAAAGCAATACAATCCTCGATATGCCGATCTCGAATGAATCTGAACTGTTGAGGAGAAATAATCCTGGCGGCAACCCGAGCTAAACAATCAGCCAAAATTTTTGAAGAAATTTTAAACAGAAAGTTACTAAGAACAATCGGTCGAAACTGATCAACCGAAATCGATTCCTTCAGCTTCGGAAGAAGAACAATGAAGCTGGAATTGAGACCCGGGAAAATAACTCCAGTGATGAAAAAATCCTGAATAGCAAGGACCACGTCACTACCTACAACATCCCAACATCTTTGATAAAATCTACCAGAAAACCCATCTGGCCCAGGGGCAGAAGCAGCATCCATAGCAAAGACCGCATCTTGAATATCCTCAGCAGATGGAATGCTAGTCAAGAAAGCATTCTCTATGGTAGTTACCAAGGAAGGAACCACATCATCTACAATAGATAAATCTCTCCCAACTCGAGAAACATCAGAGCAAAAGAGGTCAGAATAATAACTAATGATATGATCCTTGATGGTAAGCCGATCCTCCGAGAGAACCCCATTAATCGAAAGGGTAGATATAGCGTTACGATACTGCCTACGTTTGATAGAGGCATGAAAGAAAGATGTGTTACGATCCCCATCACGAAGCCACCTAACTCTAGACCGATCTCGAAGAAAGCACTCCTGTCTGCATAACAACACATCTAGCTCTGAATGAACACTCGCCTCGGCCATAAAAAGATCATCTGAAAAACCCCGGTTAGACAAATCCTCCTGAATAGAATGAAGCTCCGCACACTTCCCAGCAATGGCAGAGTTAAGATCCCCAAAAACCTCCCAATTCCAAGACTTGAGAGCCTTCTTCAATATTCTCAGCTTGTAGATAACAACTTGAGGAGGCCTACCCATAACAGGAGAGCTCCAAATCTTGCGAACAATAGCTATAAAATCAGGATGCTCTAACCACATGCTCTGAAACCGAAACGGCCTTTGACTAGAAACCTCCAAATCTGACAACCGAACCAACAACGGACAGTGATTTGAACATATACGGGGAAGAGCCACACATGAAATTTCCCGCCAACAGGAAATGCAACCATCTGAAACCAAAACTCTATCTAATCGTCTCTCAACTCTAGTGCGGGTACTGCGACCTCGAACCCAAGTGAATCGGGCGCCCTGAGAACGAATGCCAACCAAATCACAATCCTCAATCATTGACTTGAAATCCTCACAAGAACCACTGGGCAGGAGAACGAGAACCCAAAGCCTCATGAGCACCCAAAACCGCATTAAAATCCCCAACAACCAACCAGGAAGAAGAAACCAAACTATCCATATCTCGAAGAGACTGCCAAAGAGACCTACGAACCACTGTAGAAGTGCTCGCATAAACAAAAGTGTACCAGTGGACCCGAGAATCGATTGAGAGCGAAACAGTAAGTTGTTGATCATGACAGTGAACCATCTGAGCCTCAGGAAATGAAGCACAAGCAAAAACCCAAATAGTCGGAATCAACCCACCCCTATCATTCATTCCCACCAGACGAAGACCGAGCGAAGACCAGAAACCTGAAGAGATAGAGGAAAAAAACAACCATAGGCTCCGCAATACAAACCAAAGCAGGTCTATGTAAACGACACAACTCTCTGAGAACCCGTCTCGTGGACTCACCGCGGATCCCACGATAATTCCAAAAGAGAACATTAATCATCGGAAACCATCGGAGGAGCCCGGTATCCAGACTTTAAAGAAGCCAGCCTATGCTCAACCCTCAAAGCTCTCTGAGCAACCTCAACATCGGCTAACTCACTCTCTTCCATCTGGGAAGCCCATGAAGAATCTGCAATGAGACGAAGCTCAGCCTGAGATTCTGATAACGGACCCGAGTTCTGAATCTGCACCCTAGGATCCACAATCGAAGAACAAGAAAAATTGGATCCATCCTGTAAACAACTCTGATCCACAATGACAATCGGAGCTGAAGACACAATTGCCTCCTCAGATGGCTGATTGCCTGAATCCTCATGAACCCTAACTTGCCGACGAGCCGTCTGACCCGGACGAGAAGATGACCTAGATAAAATGGTAGAGACCATAGGGCGAACCTGATTGACGACCAAAGAACCCTGAACAACAGTCCTCGAATCATGCACCACCCCTACAACCGAACTAACAGAACTAACAGAACTAATAGAAGGAGTAACAACCGAAGAACTAGAAACCAGAACTGAATCAGTGACCCCATCATCAAATCCTGAACCCTTGCTATTCTGCAATGCCTGGGAAATCATTGGAGGAACCAAACTCGAAACCACTTCCGAAATAGCTGAGACAGTAGATGAAGACAGATCCGAAGAGTGAACCAAACCAGCGGACGAAGTGGATCCTGAGATCAAATTAGACCCTACTGAAGTATGGACAACCACTGAATCTTGACCACCTACGTCCTGGTGAATAGCTGAAAAAACATTGGATAACGGGACCTCCTCCTGAGATGTAATAACAGGGCGATAAACTGATTTAGAAGAACGGGTCCGAACAGGCTGAAAACCATCAACCCCAAAAACATTAGAATCCCCAGTTATATCCTGGGTTGATTTTGCAGAACTAGTCAGAGGAACCTTAGAAGATTTGTTCCAACGACAAGAACTAGGCAAATGACCTATAGAAGAACAAGTGGAGCAAAAAACCGGGAGATTCTCATACTCAACACCTATAAAAGAACTATGAAATTCATCCCTCTCCAGCAACACTGAAGTAGGCAGCACTGATGACACATCCACATCAACTAGAACTCTAGCATAATGACCAAAATCCCCATCACTAGTAGCCTTGTCTAACCGTAATGGAACCCCAATCCCTCTAGCCAAGTCAGAAATAATTTTTGGATGCCAGTATTCCCACGATAGATCAAATAGCCTAACCCAAACCTGAGCATTGGTGGACTTCTGTAGCGATGGGTTAAAATCCGGGACCCAAGGCTGTAGACTAAGAATACCTGGCTTTAGATGAACTGAACCTAACCCCCAGACATGAGTCTTATCAGTAGGAGACTTCAAAGAATCTGATAATAGCCTCTCCCCAAAGATATAAGTCGCCAATCAGAATTTAGCATCCAATGCTTGCTAAGTCTTACCTTAAGATCCACAAGCTTCCAAGGCCGCTCACCACTAGAAAGCACCACACGACCAATAAGAGCATTCCTGCACAACTCAAGACGGGCCTGATAAGCAATCGGATCCACCCGAACAGAAACATACCCCCCCTTCTTAGAGGGAACTGATGGCACCGGTAAAGTCTCAACAGGAGAAGATTTGAAGAGACCCGCAAAAGACTTACCACCCTGGACCATAGGTGTTGAACTCTGAATGAGACCTGTAACCGAATCAGGAACAATCATCAAAACACCCCCCTCAGGCTGAGGAAGAATCGACCCACCAACCAAAGAACACATCCCACCAGATGCGAGAGGAACAACCCGAGAAGATGAATTCAATCCACTCACTGTACTCAAACCAATTTGACTATGCAAGGTGGAAGACACTGCCACCGAAGATGAAAGAGACAAAGCGGCCTCCATGCACATAGGATCCATAGAGCTCGATAAACCGTAGCGGAAGTTACTGTAGCAAATCACTGTAGCGGGATACTGTAGCAAAATCACTGTAAGGACTGTAGCGAATCACTGTAGTGGAACACTGTAGCAGCGACGGAAACACTGTAGCGGCGATAGAACACTGTAGCAGAACTATAGCAGTAAACAAGACTGTAGCGGAAACACTGTAGCAGCAGCGGAAACACTATAGCGGGGGCACTGTAACATTGACGGAAACACTGTAGCATTGACAGAACTGTAGCGGGCACTGTAGCGGTGACACATTTGGTGTAAACATTTGGTATAACACATTCACACATCTCATAGTATGCTCATGCATTGATCTTGTATAGACAAACATTGTAGAATTGCATGCTTGTGTGAATATGTGTTTATTTGTTTGTGTATTTTGTGTTTTAGACTTGAAAATGTTCTTATTTGATGCCTTATTGAGTTTCGGTCGTTTCGGTTACTCATTCATAAGGTTTCGAGTCCAAACGATATAGCTACGCTACTTTTCGTTCTCATTCGTTGAGTTGACTTCATCGTCATTTTCTGAGATGATTTCTCAAACCATTTTTCAAAGTTGTGTAGTCTTCGTCGTGCGTGAGGGAGTCACGGTTTGTTATCCGAAAACGGATTCAAAATCAAAGTTCAGATGCCCAAGATATGGTTTGAAGAACATGAGAGTGCGCGGAGAGAGGTTAGAGTGGCCAAGAGACCACGTGAGCCACCCCATGAGGGAGGCCATGGGGCCCACGGCCAGGGACCCTCTCTGGTCCCGTGAGGCCCACGCGCCCCCCACAGGATGGGTGACGTGGCCCTCTCGTATTGGCCCTGAAAACTCTTCTCTCTCCTCCTTTTAATCACTCCTCCTTCCCTCCAAAATAGCTGAAGATTTTTGAAGAACACTTGAACGTTTATGCAGAATTTTCTTCAATTTTAGTTTTAGTATTTTGATCCTATCTTTCTCATACGAACTCGAAATCAATCGATTCAAAAGCCAAAATTGTTGGTCTTGAGAAGAGCTACAAACCCCAAGTATTTTTAGAGGGAGCTGACTTTGTCATTGTTCCCAGCAGCTTGATCTTCAGTACGAGTTCAAGGTTGTTTGTTCAACTTTTTTTTTTTCAATTTCATCTTTGATCATCTCTTTGATTCTTACTGTTTGATTGATGAAATTTGTTGAGAAGTATGTTAGATCATATGCTAGGGGTGTTTGATCATTTGTCAATTGATTTTTAGCTTTGTGACTTTCTTGAACATATATGTGCTAAACTTGATTTTGTTTGAAATTGATTCTAGAAAATGTTTATATGATATGTCTCATATTATTTTTTAGGCTTTATTTCATGATCTAAGAACTAGGTTTTTAGTGTGATATATTGAATATTCATACCTTGTTCTTATTGATTTACATGTCTTGATTTCTAGATAATCTTGTGATTGTGTGTTGGAAGCATATTCTAGATTGTCATTGAACATTTACATTTGCTTGATTGATCATCTAGCTTAATTTGTTTGTGTTTGCATCACTTGCATCACTTAGATCATAGCCTTGCATTAGGTTGAAGTCTCTAGCAAAGTGAGTGAAGCTTTGTGGATAGAGCAAGGAAGTCTTGATTAGAGTCAGGAGGACTCGGATAATCAAGTAAGGAAGACTTGTCTAGGGTCGGGAGGATCCGGATAGGCAAGCAAGAAATCTTCCTAGAGACGTGAGCGTCTTGGATAGGAAGTTGCTTTCTAGAGGTGTAGGATACATCTCGGATAGGAAGTAGGCTTGGTGATTCACTAGCCGAGGGTAGATTAGGAGTTGATAGCTTGAGTGGATATCATGAGTTGGTAGCTTGAGTGTGTAAGTCCTTTTTCACATAGTGGATTGCTTTGCCAGTGGTTGTGGTATCAACCCGTGGATGTTTCCTCTTTAAGGTTTTACCACGTAAAAACACTTGTGTTCATTGTTGTTTTATTTTCTTTATATTCCATATCTTACATTAATTGCATATCTTGTAAATTGATTAACTCTTGTATTAGTGAAATCAATTCATTTGCTAAATCTAATCAAGTGTGTATTTTCTTTGTTATATTCCGCATTATTTTTAAATTGAAAGAATTTGGAGCCTATACCTATTCACCCCCCCTCTAGGTATATTTACACTACTACTTAAGGGAAATTTCAATATATATATATATTATATTATATATATATATTATATATAATATTAATAAATTAGTATATATGTATTTTATATAATACATATAATAATATATATATTATATATATATATAATATAATATAATATAATATATATGTTATATATATATATTATATTATATTATATTATATTATACATATATATATATTATTATATGTATTATATATAATATTATATAATATTATATGATATAATATATATGTTATATATATATATATATTATATTATATTATATTATATGATATATATATATATATATATTATTATTATATGTATTATACATAATATATATAATATAATTTAATATATTAATAATATATATAAAAAATGTTTATTATTTGTTGACAGTTAAAAACTGTCAACAATTCTTGATAGTTAAAAACTGTCAAGAAACTCAATAACTGTCAAGAATTGTTGACAGTTAAAAACTGTCAACAAATAACTGTCATTAAAGGCCTATTTTCTTGTAGTGAGAATTTCTTGGAAAATGTTCTTCAAGTTCTTCAAATGTTTTGGAGGGAAGGAGAAGTGATTAAAAGGAGGAGAGAGAAGAGATTTTCGGGCCAATCAGCAAGGGCCACGTCACCCACCCCGTGGGTGGCGCGTGGGCCTCATAGGGCCAGAGAGGGCCTCTGGCCGTGGGGCCCACGCCCTCCCTCACTGCGTGGCACACGTGGCCTCTTGGCCACTTTCATGTCTCTCACGCACTCTCACGTTCTTCAGCCGTATCTTGGGCATCCGAACTCCGATTTTGAATCTATTTTTGGATTACGAACCATGACTCCTTCACGCACGACGACGACTACACAACTTTAAAAAATGGTTGAGAAATCATCTCAGAAAATGACGATGAAGTCAACTCAACGAATGAGAATGAAAAGTAGTGTAACTACATCGTTTGGACTCGAAACCTTATGAATAAGTAACCGAAACGATCGGAACTCAATAAGGCATCAAATAAGAACATGTTCAAGTCCAAAACCCAAAATACACAAACAAATAAACACATATTCACACAAGCATGCCATATCAAAGAGATAGTCACAAAGCATGCAATTCTACAATGTTTGTCTATACGAGATCAATGCATGAGCATACTATGAGATGTGTGAATGTGTTATACCAAATGTTTGAACCACGATGCAGGGACACACATGTATGAATTGTGTGTGTGTGCGCTAACGCCTTGCAAGAGGATAGAAGTCAAGATATACCTTTGACGCTTTTCACCTCTTGAAGACGACTTTTGCACTAGATGTTGCTCTTCACCTTTTAAGCTTCATTTCTTCAAAGAATATCCTAAGCAACAACTAATACAAATATAGAGCGTTTTGCAATGGAATCAAGCCAATACAAATCATAAACCTTACACCATTTCCTAGACATAGTCTTAAAACATGCAACTCTACAATGTATGACAATATGAGTTCAATGCATGAGCATACTTCAATGGTGTGTGAATGTGTTATACCAAATATAGCACAATGATGCAGGGACACACATGAATGAATTGTGTGTGTGTGCGCTTACGCCTTACAAGAGGAAGAAGAATCTTGATACCTAGCATCCAAGTACACGATGTTCCCCTTGAAGACGATATTTGCATGAGACGTTGCTTTTCTTCTTTGAAGCTTCTTTTCACCAATAACAACCTAAGCAACTAATCAATACAAATAAAGAGAGTTTTGCAATGGAATCAAGCCAACAAAGATCTAGGATCTTACAAATATGAAGATTCTCCAACTTGAATCACTCAATTCAGATAAGAGATGAGAGAGTTATGGTGTTTGAAAGTTGAGAAAATCTTAAGAGAAAATTCTGCACATTTTCATCTTTTTATTTCTTAGAATGAACAAGAGAGAGAGGGAATATTTAAAAGAGAATGAGAGGGAAAGTGGGGGTGGAGGAGTGGGGACCACTTAAGGGTTGCCACATGGGCTCCCCGTGGAGGCGTGTGGCACCACGGGGCCAAAGGGCTGCCCATCCTATGCGCCTGCACGAGAAAGAGCCCTTGTGTCCCATTTCCACTTTGCTTTCCTCCTACGTGCATCCTTCACGTTCTTCGACTGTTCTCTAGCCTCCGAACTTCCAATTCAAATCTGTTTCCAGATTACGAACCATAACTCTCTTACACACGAGGACGAATGCGAAACCTTGACCAAAAACTTGGAACTCGACTTGATACACAAGGACGAAAACCAAGGACGATAAAAGCATGAAAAGTTTCGTAACTTTGTATGAGTAACTCGAAAACTAATGTATGAGTAACCGAAACGTTAGGAACTCAATGTAGAACAATATGAGAACACGTTCAAGTCTGATACTAGTAAAACACAAACAAAAAAAACACAAGATCACACAAGTATGCACTTCCTATAGATAGTCCTAGTACATGCAATTTTACAATGCTTGTTGAAAATACATATAAAACGTGTCTAATTATATCTAGGAGGGTGAATAGATATTAATCAAGTTAATTACCAATTTTTCTTGATTAGTCAATATTCAATAAAACCCTATCTAGTCAAAAACAACAATCAAGTGTAAAGTGCGGAAATTAAATAACACTTGATTTTTATGTGGAAACCTTCAACAAGGAAAAACCATAGGCTGTTATGTGCGCCACACACGGTCCTCAAATCCTCTACTTGTAATGGTGTTTACAACCTAGGTTGACCATGTCAAACCCTACATGGTTACTAATCTACCACTACTACTCAACGGGCCTTTAATAGCGATTATAGACCAAGGTGCTTGAGCACTACACACGGTAGTTGATGAGGTCGTTTGTGCACATCAAAACAATATATATATATATATATGTGTGTGTGTGTGTGTGTGTGTGATCTTTTTGAAAATAATGTTTTACCACTTTGGAATCCTTTTAGGATAGAAAACTTAGTAAATGGTAAGCTAGATTCGTTCCACAGGGAAATGAAGTAATAGGTAAGATTGATTAACTAATCTAAGATGCGATAATATAAATCATAATAAGTGGATAGTATGTGATTTAATGTACCACCAAAAATACATAAAGTAAAAGTAACAAAAGTGATAGGCAAAATAGAAGCTCAACAATCTAAGATAAGAATAGTGGGTGTAAACAATTAAGAGATACGCTAGGGGATTAATGAAGTTGCAAGTGGATTAGGGGTGCTTTTCAAACTATCTTAAAGAACCAATCTCATATGAATTAACCTCAAAACAAGGTTTGGATTATTGTGGTTGGTATTCCCTACAATAATCCATCCTATTCATTGAATTCTTTAATCAAATAAGGTTGTCAATCCAAAGGTGATTATATAATAAAATATTCTAATAAGATTATGATTAATAGGTTGATATACAAATCAATCATATAGTGACAAGAATTTAAAGATATAATAAATAGAAAATACATAAAGATTCAATTAAAATATAGTCAAGCAAACCCCAAGTCCAAATGTTTCTAACACCAACCCCCTAGATTGGGGGTTTTAGCTACACATAGTTACAAATAGGAAAAGAGAGTCATAAATGAGGAAATCACCTGTAGGTCACCTTCTTTAATGCTCAATCCTCTCGCTCCTTAGATACTCCTTTGTGCAAAGTGTGATGTATGTCAAATGGTGTGTGACTAAGGTAATATGGTGAAGAACATGGCAAGAGAGGAATGGTTTAGTGAGGTAAGATAGATTTGGTGTTGAGTGTTTGATGGAAAAGGTAGTTCAAGGTTAGAAATGAAGGAATTTGGAAGTGAGAATTATGGAAGAGAAACTAGGTCTAAAAATGCTAAGTAAAAGTGTGCTTTCTAAGACTGTATATTTTTGTGTGTCTTCAAACTCAGAGAAGAGGGATATTATACTGGTCTTGATTTTATGCTGAAAATCGCTTGGAAAGCTGATGTGGCAGGATTGTCACCATGGTCACCTCATGGCGACATACTGTTACGCTTTCTAAGATCCAATTGTCGCCACGAGCATCTTTTTCGCCCTTTTGCAAATGGCGACACTAAGGAATTCTGGGTGATGTCGCCATGGCGACATACAAATGGCGACACCTGATGCATAATTTCTTGAGTATTTCTTCTGTCGCCATGGCGACCTCAGGGCGACATCATGGCGACAATTGTGCTCTAAATAATGCCTCCCTGTCGCCATGGCGACCTTTCTTTGGTAAGTGGCAAAAATGCCCTGTTTTCATGTCTTTATGCTCACCAAGATCCTCCTCTTCTTCACAAATGCCCTTGAGGCCTAATAAGACTTGAAACACTTGATTTGATGACATTAATTATGGGGAAATGCCCGAGAATAAGCACAAAGAATAGGAAATAAGGGTACAAAATCGTACCATATTTGGTCCGATCAAATACCCCCAAACCTATCTTTTGCTCGTCCTCGAGCAAAACAATCATCAATCAACCCCTAGATATTCATCAAGATATTTCACAATTTTTCAAATAAGTTCAAATCATCCTAGCAAGGTTTTACCAGCCATTGATTGATAAGCGAAACCAAATAATGAAGAGATTAGAACAATAATGCACTAGTGAGGACCTATTCATGTAAGAAAATGTCAAGTAAAAATTAAAAGCATGCCATTTTTAGATATGATTGCACGCAGTGCGATCTTACATTCAAAAATGCCTAAGTTTCAAAGCAAGGTACTATTCAGTTTAGAATGTAATTCGCCTTGATAGCTAGTCTTTACCGGATTCTCTCATTTCTTCTCTGAGATTCCTAAGCTTTCCTCAAAAGTACATATGCAATATGAGTTAATTTCATGAATATCAAATTGATTGCATATGATGTCATTTAAAACGCAATTTTTGAAAAATGAGGTCCCATGAATGGAGTTGCAAATCATGAATTAGAAAGAACATGCGAAAACCACAATTCACAAAATGGACATCCCTAAAGATCGTAAAGGTCTTTCTTTGGTTGTAACGGGGCTTGGGTGAATGGTGAGTCAAATAATGGGTCAAATAGATCACAAGGAACCTAATGATTATACTTTCGGCATACATTTTAATTACAAGTTCCACTTGCTTCACACATTCGTTTATGCCTTTGGCGCCTATTGCTTACAATATCATTTCAAATGCATATTCACTACTCAAACTTTTCTTAAGTAGCCTATTCAATTCTAAACCCTCTATCTAGGCCAATTGTGCCTAATTCATATTTTTCTTTTTCTTTTATCTTTTTCTTGGCTTTGCCTTTCTTTTCTTTTCTTTTGCATAAATCTTTTTCATTTCAATATTTTTCTTTTCTTTTTCTTTTTCTTTGCTTTGTTATTCTTTTGCATTTCAATACTCTATACAAAATTACATGCCTAGGTACATGCATCAACATTTTCACATAAAAGAGCTTACATTTATAACCTAAGCCTTTAGCAAGATCATTTGGTTGAGGTAAGTCAACTATGTAGGCTATATGGTTAATTTAGATATGGTTCACAAAATGAAAAGCTTAAGATGTATTTGGTTTCGAAAGGGCTTAGGAGCACACACATTTAGAAGGTATGGAAGTATTTAGGCCAATTTACGGTTTTCTTCACATGCATTGCCTAGAGTCCTTTCTAAAGGTTTGTCCATGAGCAAATCAAAGCATCCACAAGCAGTCTATAGTATTCTATGATATGAAATTTTTGAGTGCAAATGAGACCTATAAATGCTTAAAAGAGTGTTTGAGAGAGCGTGTTTAAAGAGTGAATTTTCGACAACTTAAAATATGCTTCTTTTAGGTTGTGTTTGTGATCCTCTCGGGAATCTCCACTATTAATTCTTAGCCCTTCAAGCAACAATGATAATCCACCCTAACATTATGAGAAAAAGATACACGCGCTTTGTTCAATGAAGTCCCAAATGGCATGACATTAATTTAAACCATACAATGACAAAGATGCACAATTCCTCTCTACTCATGTAAATCATAATCTCAATAAGCAAAGTATGCTCAATATGGTATTATCGCAAAAATTTGAAAAATCGGCTCTAATTGTAAAACCAAGCTAAGTGAGTAAAATGGTGTTGCACAAATATACCCCTAAACCTAAATTGGACATTGTCCTCAATGTTCATAGGAGGTAGAATTTGTTTAAATAGCGCAACCTACACATCAAAGAAAAAATTGATATATGCATAAATTCATCCTAATATCCACAATCATCCAATCAACAAAATTATGCAAGAAAGTACATACATCCTAATCCTCTACCAGAATTTCAACACACACTCTTATTCTAAATCAAAGTGAAAGGAATTATTAATTTCCCGTATTCACGTGCGTGTCTTTTAAATATGACTTCGAGGGTATGTGAATGGGTTGTTAATCCGTTATTACCAAATTTTTGGGATTAGTCAATATTACAAATATAACCTCAATTCACAAACAATAAATCAAGTGTAAATGTGCGGAAATATAAACGACACTTGATTTTTTACGTGGAAACCCAAACTGGGAAAAACCACGGGCTAGTAAGTGCGCCACACTCGAACCCCGAATCCACTAATTGTGATAATGTTTACGACCTAATCTCGGTAAATAACCCGCTACCACTACCCGTAGGCCTGTAAAAGTGGATCTAGTCCAATTTGCTCATGTGAACACCTAATCGCGATCATCACACAAGACTTACTTCTCCGAAGAGATCAAACCCTAAGTGAATATGCAATGATATCCAAATATGCAAATAATGCTAGGGTACACTAAATGCTTATCTAGGATTATATGATGTTAATAAAATCAATCCTAGATATAAAAATAGCTATATGACATGGCATACAACTTTAGCTATGTTAAGGATAACCAATCCTAGATACAATAGCTATCAAAGACAATCTCAATCATACAATGAGATTAATTAGCTAGATGGCATATTAGCATGAAATCCTAGCTATCAAAAAACAATCTCAATCATACAATGAGATTAATTAGCTAGATGGCATATAACCATTAAAACCTAGCTATCACAAAATAACCCAATCAATACATAATCTCAATCATATATGTAGAAATTAATCTAAAAGTATACATGTTATAAATGAGATAAATTGACAAGTTAGAACACTAATTATGTAAGATAATAGTGAACAACTTACCATACCATGTGTGTTGAAGAAGAACCATGCATTAGCACATACTAGATGTTCCTAGATGATACTTAGAGGATTATTTATGCATGTGGAAATGGGTTGGGAGAGTTAAAGAAGCAATCTTGGTGTTTTCTCTCACTAGGGTTTTGTAGTTTTGTTCCTTTTTTACAAATGAGAGAAAGATATGTATTTATAGTGTTTAGATGATAGCCCTATAAATTTCGTGCATTTCCCTTCAAATGAGTGAGATAAGGTCAAATTACGAAACAAGGGCGGAGCAGCGCGCTGGTCCATTGCGCTGGTATACTACCCGCGCACTGGTAAATCAGCACATCAGCTCGAGATTCGAGTGCCCCGAAACAAGACCAAACGACATCGAAACCTTTCGTATGATATATCGTTAGAAAGGTATGGATGTCTAATTTCTACTGCAATTTACGAAATGACATTTTGATGTCTGTAGAAAATGTTATGGTCAATAAAGTGACCAAAAGAAAAAACAGACAACAACATAGTTGCCCTGTTTTTGTGGTCACTTTGGAGATTTAAAAACCAATCTAAATGGTCATGAAATATTATGAATAGTATATTGTTAGAAAGGTATGGGTGTCTAGTTTGTCCTGAATTTTACAAAACTCAATTTAAATCTTTTTATAAAAAGTTATGGTCACAAGACCATACAAAGGTCAATTTTGAAAAACATTTAAAACATTGAAATTCAATCTTTTGAAACTAGACACATTACTCCAAACAACCAAACTGAAACTACCACTTATCCAAGAGAAGAATGAGACCTTCTCAAGTGGTCAACTGTCGCGCTAAGACATGCACACCATTGTGCAAGCACGGACGTTTTCGATCACACAAACGGAAACGAATTATATCACACTTAAAACTATCATACATGTAGTGCAAGTGTGGGAATTGAATGCATCTTATGCCTAACATGTCATGGCATTATCATAGAACAAGATGCAATCAATTCAACATGCATGAATAAAATTGGCTTTGCATCCTACTGCCTAAACATGTCATGGCATTTTAATAAACTAGATGCAATCAATTAAAACATGCAAGAGGAGATGTTCAAGAACATGCATGCACACATATAAAACACAGAACATACAAGAATAAGATTTATGCATGAGTTGTGTGTGTGTGCAATTAGATCTCTTCAAAGCAAAAAAACACTAGAATATACCTTTGGTGCTTCTTCTCTTGAGCTCTTGAGCGGGCCTTGGTTGTGCAAAACACCAACCATAAAAACCTAAGCTACCCTTACATCAAGCCCCAATATGTGGTTTGTCCACGAAATAAGTCAATCAATAAATGGAAATCCTTACACAAAGCAAAATAAGAAGCGGAAATGGAATAAAATGAAAAATACGAGCATAAAGATAAAAGCAAATACGATAATGAAATAACTAATAAAACAAGGAAATAAAACAAGAGTGCTCAAAATATCCAAATCCAAATATGATGCACATGTGATAGCTCAAAAGTAATGTCTAGATGATGGTGGTGGTATCACTCTGACTCCTCCTCCGACTGCTTCGGCTTAGCTCTAATGCTCTATCCTTCCCTCTCGGGTCCTTCCTCCTTTGCTCTCTAGCCGCAGCTGCTCTCCAAGCCTGCTCATCTCTCCCTCTCCTATGTGCAGCTACCTCATCTACTACAGGACCTCCCATAGAACGAACTCCCTGATCGGTGAGTGAACGGGCTAGAGCTAGCTCAAACTGAGCTGCCTCCTTAGCAGCAGACCGTGTAGTCTATAGAACAGGGTCTGGTGCAATGACACTAGGTGCTGCTCCTGTGGCTAGAAAGGATGGAGTCTCTGTGACTAGCTCGGTAGTCCTCCTAGGTCTTTTGACATATGGAGTGAGTCTAACTCTTGACGGAGCTTTGTGAAGCCTGTGATCACGGTCTCACTCAAATCCCTAACCAGACTCTCCAAAGTCGTCTGCCTAGTAGTGATGTCTGACTGCTTCCTCTTTAGGGCCTTCTGCCTAGCTTCCAAAGCCAAACCATCAGCATGTAGAATATCAAAGTCAGTGGTCTGAGTGCCCATAATGCGCTCTACACCATCTAAAATCTGAAGACCTATAGGTTGACTAGGATCGTTAAAAACAGCGGGGTGCCTAACATTCTTATCATTATCGAAGCGCTCCTCATCTGGAATCACTCTATCAAACTCTCCCTCGACATTCGTGCCAGCCTCTGGTCTATGCGCTCTCCTCTGTTTCCCAATGGGTGGTCTCCCCATATCTCTAGGCAATCCAAATCCACGCTTGTTTCACAAGTGACGCCATGTAGATAAATCCATATCAGATGTAGGGGGTTTAAACACATCCCCAGATAAATCCACACCTGCCAATCTGCATGCGTCTGTAATCAGGCATGGAAAAGGAAGAATATCTGACTCTGACTCATTTCGCCCAATCCTCTGAATCTCCATCTTTATTATAACTCCCACATCAATGGGCTGCCTTAAATGGAACTATATACCTGTGGGAAACTGACCTAAGTGAGGAGTTGAGGAAATGTGCCAAAATGCGGGATCATTCCTCAAGTTGGACTGTTTGAGAGCGTGTCTCCTAGCCATCCAAATCGTCATAGGAACAATTGTCAAAGTGTTTGCGAAGTCTATCGAATTTTTCACATACAAAGGGTTTGTGGTAATCCCCTCTACCATACGTTCTTGTAACTCCTCGAAATCCAACAATGTGGTCCCAAAATAGATGTTAATGTCCCCAGCGTTTAAATAAACGGGAACCCCTCTAACCAAAACAAGACCACCTCTTATGAATTGATAGAACCAAAATTGGTACGATTTTGGCCCTTATTCCTGTCTCCTTATGCTTGAGTCTCAGGCATTTCCCCTTATTTTAATATTTCTCCTTATGAATTGTGTGTTCCTTCATGATTTAATTTCATTTACATTTCACTTTCACACACTTGGCAAAATATGCTCATGCATTCATATTTAGTTAATAAACTTTGTGTTTTGCATTTTCTAGGACTATGTCTGGAAACTAGCATATGTGTGTGTCTTTGTGTTTGTATGTTTCCGTATTTTGTGTTTAGGACTTGAACATGTTCTTATTCAATGCCTTATTGAGTTCCGATCGTTTCGGTTACTCATGCATAAGGTTTCGAGTCCAAACAAGTTGACTATGCTACTTTTCGTTCTCTTTCGTTGAGTTGACTTCATCGATGATTTCCGAGATGATTTCTCAACCATTTTTCAAAGTTGTATAGTCAACGTCGTGCGTGAGAGAGTCATGGTTTGTAATCCAAAAACGGATTCGAATTCGGAGTTCAGACACCCGGGATACGGGCCGACGAACCAAGGGAGCGCGTGAGAGGACAGCCCAGGCCGTGGGCCACATGGGCTGGCCGTGGTTGAGGCCGTGGGCCCCACGGCTTGGAGCAGCCTCTGCTCCCGTGTGGGCCACGCGCCCCCCACGGCCAGGGGGTGACGTGGCACCACCTGGTTGGCTGAAAACCTCCCTCTCTCTCTCCTATTTCTTCCCTCTCTCTCTCCATTTTGAAAATTCAAGAAGAAAAATTCTGATTTCCCGCAATACATTCTCTCCAATTTTTCCAAACTTCAAAACACCATATCTTCCTCATCCGGAGTCGGATTTGAGTGATTCAAGTTGGAGAGTGTTCGTATTTGAGTCCTCTAACATATCCAAGTGGTTTGGTGGCTGTTTGATCATAATATCAAGTGGTTGAACACTGATTTCCGAACCAGCTGCAGAATCCGAGGTATGAGTCTCAACTTTGGGATTTCTTGTTATTTGACCTTCCATTTGCTTGGGGTTTCTTCTTCTATATCTATGTTATTGTTTGGTAAAATCTATTTGAAAAGATAGCTTGATTATCATTCTAATTGAAACTCAATTTGTGGACTAATGTTGACTAGATTCTATGATTCTAGGTTTTACATATGTTTGTGAGTTGTATTGTGATTAGAATGGCATCTTAGGTTGTTTGATACTTAATTGAATTAATTTTGTGTTAAAATGACTTTGAGATTTGATTTGATCCTTTGATTGATAAAATCTAGGATTTGTGTATTTATGTGTGATTTAGAGAATATAGGTTTTGATTGATGTAAATCTCAAAACCTTGCTCTATATTTTTGTCTAGTATATTGATTTATTTTAATCTCATATATCTAGCATTTAATTGTATATTGATAGCATCTTGAATTTGTACTTCATGAACATATTGTGATTCAAGTGTTATGTGTGTGAATGACACTTTGAGTGTATGTGTTAGGTGTTTCACATGCTTAGGTTTCTATTCATGTATTTTTGCATCTAGACTTGATTATTTGTGATATCACATGTTTAGGTCTATTTGTGCCACAGAATGTATTGATCACATGTTCTATGTTGTATTGAATGTTTGCATCATTTGCATTCACATGATCACACTAGGAAGTCCTTGTAAAAGGCATGAAGTCTTGGTTAGAGTCGGGATGACTCGGATAGCCAAGCAAGAAGTCTTGCCTAGAGTCGGGATGACTCGGGTAAGTAAGCAAGGAGTCATAGCTAGAGTCGGGAGGACTCGGATAGTCATGCATGGGAGGCTCCCTAGAGGCAAGAGTGCCTTGGATAGGGAGTTGGCTATTGTATTGGTAGGCCTAGGCGTATGGTTAGACATAGAGTCCGATAGAGCGGGGTACACGGGAGGTGTATGCACTCTTGAGGAATTTCTAATCTACCATCGATGTTGGCTGTGTGTGTTGTCCAATATATGGTGGTTCCGCATCATTGAGGGATTTCACACTTTCCAATAGGGTTGGGTAGGCTTAGACTTCACTAGGTTGAGTGAGCTAAAGATTGGTCACTTTGTGAATGTTCTATGTTTGCTTTCCAATAATATAGTACCCAATGGTTGTAGTTCAACCCGTGGATGTTTCCTCCTTGGAGGTTTTACCACGTTAAAAAAATCCCTTGTATATTTTATTGTCTTGATTCATAATATCCACATGTGATGTATTGTGAAGCAAGTCTTTGTATAGTGTGATTAGTGTATTCATTCTATAGATCAATTTGTATCTTTGATTCTTTTATATACTGTAATTTTTGTATTGTGACATTTTGATCACTCTTGTAACACATTGAACATCTTATGAAATACAAGCTTATTTTGTTATTATGTTTATTTGCTATTTTACCTCACATAACTTGTTGATATACTTAAACGTTGCTCTTATGATTGTATTATCGTATTGTCTATGTATGTCTTCCTTGGCTTATTGTGTTGTGTGTAAGGCTACCTTGA
The DNA here is from genome assembly GCA_030490815.1 of Acer saccharum. NCBI lineage: Eukaryota > Viridiplantae > Streptophyta > Magnoliopsida > Sapindales > Sapindaceae > Acer > Acer saccharum. Next base: position 33,496,628 of record CM059877.1, read on the forward strand.
GGGACAAACGAATGTTTGTTCAAAGGTTTGAAAAAGGTGTAAAAACCTATTCATCCCCCCCCCCCCCCCCCCCCCCCTCTAGGTATGCTTTAAGCAATTTAACTTCGTTTGTGTACATTTACTTCTTCTCTTGAGGTCTTGAGAGCCTAAGCTACCCTTACAATAACCCCAATTGTGGTTTGTCACCGAAAAAAGCCAATCAAACTTGAGGAACTTACACCCTCCAAGCTTGGCCATTGGCCTAGCTTGCTCCTCTCGCACTCCGCTCGCGTTCTTCGGCTATATCCAGGCCATTGAACTCCGATTTTGAATCTGTCTTTGGATTACGAATTGTGACTCCCTCACACACAATGATGACTACAAAACTTTGACAAAAGGTTGAGAATTCATCTCAGAAAATGATGACAAAGACAACTCAATGAATGAGAACGCAAAGTAGGGTAGCTACATCATTTGGACTCGAAACCTAATGAATGAGTAACCGAAATGATCGGGACTTAATAAGGAATCATATGAGATCATATTCAAGTCCAAAATACAAGAAACACAAACAATAAAACACAAGATCACACAAGTATGCCATTTTAAATTTCCCTTAAGTAGTAGTGTAAATATACCTAGAGGGGGGGTGAATAGGTATAGTCTCCAAATTCTTCCAATTTAAAAATAATGCGGAATATAACAAGGAAAATGCACACTTATTAGATTTAGCAAATGAATTGATTTCACTAATACAAGAGTTAATCAATTTACAAGATATGAAATCAATGTAAGATATGGAAGATAAAGAAAAATAAAAACAAAAATGAACACAAGTGTTTTTACGTGGTAAAACCTCAAAGAGGAAACATCCACGAGTTGATACCACAACCACCGGCAAAGCAATCCAATATGTGAAAAAGGACTTACACACTCAAGCTACCAACTCATGATATCCGCTCAAGCTATCAACTCTTAATCTACCCTCGGGCTAGTGAATCACCAAGCCTACTTCCTATCCGAGATGAATCCTACACCTCTAGAAAGCAACTTGAATGTACACAAACGAAGTTAAATTGCTTAAAGCATACCTAGAGGAGGGGGTGAATAGGTTTTTACGCCTTTTTCAAACCCTTGAACAAACATTCGTTTATCCCTCAAGGTAGCCTTACACACAACACAATAAGCCAAGGAAGACATACATAGACAATACGATAATACAATCATAAGAGCAACGTCTAAGTATATCAACAAGTTATGTGAGGTAAAATAGCAAATAAACATAACAACAAAATAAGCTTGTATTTCATAAGATGTTCAATGTGTTACAAGAGTGATCAAAATGTCACTATACAAAAATTACAATATATAAAAGAATCAAAGATACAAAATTGATCTAAGGAATGAATACACTAATCACACTATACAATGTCTTGCTTCACAATACATCACATGTGAATATTATGAATCAAGACAATAAAAATATACAATTAAAATATAAAAAAAAGAGATAGGAAGAATTAACACGAGGGATTTTTTAACGTGGTAAAACCTCCAAGGAGGAAACATCCACGGGTTGAACTACAACCATTGGGTACTATATTATTGGAAAGCAAACATAGAACATTCACAAAGTGACCAATCTTTAGCTCACCCAACCTAGTGAAGTCTAAGCCTACCCAACCCTATTGGAAAGTGTGAAATCCCTCAATGATGCGGAACCACCATATATTGGACACCACACACAACCAACATCGATGGTAGATTAGAAATTCCTCAAGAGTGCATACACCTCCCGTATACCCCGCTCTATCGGACTCTATGTCTAACCATACGCCTAGGCCTACCAATACAATAGCCAACTCCCTATCCAAGGCACTCTTGCCTCTAGGGAGCCTCCCATGTATGACTATCCGAGTCCTCCCGACTCTAGCCATGACTCCTTGCTTACCTATCCGAGTCATCCCGACTCTAGGCAAGACTTCTTGCTTGGCTATCCGAGTCACCCCGACTCTAACCAAGACTTCATGCCTTTTACAAGGACTTCCTAGTGTGATCATGTGAATGCAAATGATGCAAACATTCAATACAACATAGAACATGTGATCAATACATTCTATGGCACAAATAGACCTAAACATGTGAAATCATAAATAATCAAGTCTAGATGCAAAAATACATGAATAGAAACCTAAGCATGTGAAACACCTAACACATACACTCAAAGTCTCATTCACACACATAACACTTGAAACACAATATGTTCATGAAGTACAAATTCAAGATGCTATCAATATACAATTAAATGCTAGATATATGATATTAAAATCAATCAATATACTAGACAAAAATATAGAGCAAGGTTTTGAGATTTACATCAATCAAAACCTATATTCTCTAAATCACAAACAAATACACAAATCCTAGATTTTATTAATCAAAGGATCAAATCAAATCTCAAAGTCATTTTAAACACAAAATTAATTCAATTAAGTATCAAACAACCTAAGATGCCATTCTAATCACAATACAACTCACAAACATATGTAAAACCTAGAATCATAGAATCTAGTCAACATTAGTCCACAAATTGAGTTTCAATTAGAATGATAATCAAACTATCTTTTAAAATAGCTTTTACCAAACATTAACATAGATAGAAAAGAAGAAACCCCAAGCAAATGGAAGGTCAAAAAACAAGAAATCCCAAAGTTGAGACTCATACCTCGGATTTTGCAGCTGGTTCAGAAATCAGTGTTCAACCACTGGAAATCACGATCAAACAGCCACCAAACCACTTGGAGATGTTAGAGGACTCAAATATGAACACTCTCCAACTTGAATCACTCAAATCCGACTCCGGATGAGGAAGATATGGTGTTTCGAAAATCTGAAAAACTGGAGAGAATGTATTGCGGGAATTTCTGAAATTTTCTTCTTAATTTTTCAAATGGAGAGAGAGAGGGAAGAAATAGGAGGAGAGAGAGAGAGGCTTTTCGGCCAATCACATGGTGCCACATCATGCCCTGGCCGTGCGGGGCGCGTGGCCCACACAGGAGCAGAGAGTGCTCCAGGCCGTGGGGCCCACGGCCTCATCCACGGCTAGCCCATGTGGCCCACGGCCTGGGCTGTCCTCTCGCGCGCTCCCTCGGTTCGTCGGCCCGTATCTTGGGCGTCCGAACTCTGATTTCAAATCTGTTTCTGGATTACAAACCGTGACTCTCTCACGCACGACGACGACTATACAACTTTGAAAAACGGTTGATAAATCATCTCGGAAATCATCGATGAAGTCAACTCAACGAAAGAGAACGTAAAGAAGCATAGTCAACTTGTTTGGACTCGAAACCTTATGAATGAGTAACCAAAACGACCGGAACTCAATAAGGCATTAAATAAGAACATGTTCAAGTCCTAAACACAAAATACAGAAACGTACAAATGTTAGGTTGATAATTAGTGTTGGCATTAATTCCATATCAAAACGTGTTTTACTTGTAATGTTTAGTGGTTAGTAATTGAAGGATTTCGAAGATGAAGGGCGTCTCAACCATTATTCGTTCAAGTTGCCGGCTTTTAAGAGTTTCAGACATTATCGGTCTACAAAGGTATTCAAAGACCTCTTATCTCTTACAAGGCTAGGCACACACTCACACATATCATTCTTGTGTGTCCCTTCATGATTTTATTTCATTTACATTTCACTTTCACACACTTGGCAAAATATGCTCATGCATTCACATTTAGTTAATAAACTTTGTGTTTTGCATTTTCTAGGACTATGTCCGGAAACTAGCATATGTGTGTGTATTTGTGTTTGTATGTTTCCGTATTTTGTGTTTAGGACTTGAACATGTTCTTATTCAATGCCTTATTGAGTTCCGATCGTTTCGGTTACTCATTCATAAGGTTTCGAGTCCAAATGTGTTGACTATGCCACTTTACGTTCTCTTACGTTGTGTTGACTTCATCGATGATTTCCGAGATGATTTCTCAACCATTTTTCAAAGTTGTATAGTCCTTGTCATGCATGAGAGAGTCACGGTTCGTAATCCAAAAATAGATTTGAATTCGGAGTTCGGACGCCCGAGATACGGGCCGACGAACCGAGGGAGAGCGCGAGAGGATAGCCCAAGCCGTGGGCCACAAGGGCTGGCCGTGGTTGAGGCCGTGGGCCCCACGACCTGGAGCAGCCTCTGCTCCCGTGTGGGCCACGCGCCCCCCACGGCCAGGGGGTGACGTGGCACCACCTGGTTGGCCGGTTTCCTCCTTCTCTCTCCTCCTATTTCTTCCCTCTCTCTCTCCATTTTGAATTTCTAAGAAGAAAATTTCAGTTTTCCCGTATATAGTTCTCTCCAATTTTTCCAAACTTCAAAACACCATATCTTCCTCATCCGGAGTCGGATTTGAGTGATTCAAGTTGGAGAGTGTTTGTATTTGAGTTCTCTAACATCTCCAAGTGGTTCGGTGGTTGTTTGATCATGATTTCAAGTGGTTGGACACTGATTTCCGAACCAGCTGCAGAATCCGAGGTATGAGTCTCATCTTGGGATTTCTTGTTATTTGACCTTCCATTTGCTTGGGGTTTCTTCTTCTATATCTATGTTATTGTTTTGTAAAATCTATTTGGAAAGGTAGCTTGATTATCATTCTAATTGAAACTCAATTTGTGGAGTTATGTTGACTAGATTTTATGATTCTAGGTTTTACATTTGTTTGTGAGTTGTATTGTGATTAGAATGGCATCTTAGGTTGTTTGATACTTAATTGAATTAATTTTGTGTTAAAATGACTTTGAGATTTGATTTGGTCCTTTGATTATTGAAATCTATGATTTGTGTATTTTTATGTGATTTAGAGAATATAGGTTTTGATTGATGTAAATCTCAAAACCTTGCTCTATATTTTTGTCTAGTATATTGATTGATTTTAATCTCATATATCTAGCTTTTAATTGTATATTGATAGCATCTTGAATTTGTACTTAATGAACATTTTTGTGATTCAAGTGTTATGTGTGTGAATGAGACTTTGAGTATATGTGTTAGGTGTTTCACATGCTTAGGTTTCTATTCATGTATTTTTGCATCTGGACTTGATTAATTGTGATATCACATGTTTAGGTCTATTTGTGCCATAGAATGTATTGATCACATGTTCTATGTTGTATTGAATGTTTGCATCATTTGCATTCTCATGATCACACTAGAAAGTCCTTGTAAAAGGCATGAAGTCTTGGTTAGAGTCGGGATGACTCGGATAGCCAAGCAAGAAGTCTTGCCTAGAGTCGGGATGACTCGGATAGGTAAGCAAGGAGTCATGGCTAGAGTCGGGAGGACTCGGATAGTCATGCATGGGAGGCTCCCTAGAGGCAAAAGTGCCTTGGATAAGGAGTTGGCTATTGTATTGGTAGGCCTAGGCGTATGGTTAGACATAGAGTCCGATAGAGCGGGGTACACGGGAGGTGTATGCACTCTTGAGGAATTTCTAATCTACCATCGATGTTGGTTGAGTGTGTTGTCCAATATATGGTGGTTCCGCATCATTGAGGGATTTCATACTTTCCAATAGGGTTGTGTAGGCTTAGACTTCACTAGGTTGGGTGAGCTAAAGATTGGTCACTTTGTGAATGTTCTATGTTTGCTTTCTAATAATATAGTACCCAATGGTTGTAGTTCAACCCGTGGATGTTTCCTCCTTGGAGGTTTTACCACGTTAAAAAATTCCTTGTGTTAATTCTTTCTATCTCTTTCTCTTATATTTTAATTGTATATTTTATTGTCTTGATTCACAATATCCACATGTGATATATTGTGAAGCAGTCTTTGTATAGTGTGATTAGTATATTCATTCTATAGATCAATTTGTATCTTTGATTCTTTTATATATTGTAATTTTTGTATAGTGACATTTTGATCACTCTTGTAACACATTGAACATCTTATGATATACAAGCTTATTTTGTTGTTATGTTTATTTGCTATTTTACCTCAGATGACTTGTTGATATACTTAGACATTTCTCTTATGATTGTAACATCGTATTGTCTATGTATGTCTTCCTTGGCTTATTGTGTTGTGTGTAAGGCTACCTTGAGGGACAAACGAATGTTTGTTCAAGGGTTTGAAAAAAGGTGTAAAAACCTATTCAACCCCCCCTCTAGGTATGCTTTAAGCAATTTAACTTCGTTTGTGTACATTCAACAAACACAAAGACACACACATATGCTAGCTTCCAGACATAGTCCTAGAAAATGCAAAACACAAAGTTTATTAACTAAATATGAATGCATGATCATATTTTGCCAAGTGTGTGAAAGTGAAATGAAAATGAAATTAAATCATGAAGGAACACACAAGAATGATATGTGTGAGTGTGTGCCTAGCCTTGTAAGAGATAAGAGGTCTTTGAATACCTTTGTCGACCGATAATGCCCGAATCTCTTAAAAACCGGCAACTTGAACGAATTGTGGTTGAGACGTCCTTCGTCTTCGAATTCTTCAATTACTAACCACTAAACATTACAAGTTAAACACATTTTGATATGGAATTAATGCCAACACTAATTATCAACCTAAAACAACTTCCTATCCAAGACATATCCTACACCTCTAGAAAGCAACTTCCTATCCAAGACGCTCATGTCTCTAGGAAGATTTCTTGCTTGCCTATCCGGATCCTCCCGACCCTAGACAAGTCTTCCTCGCTTGATTATACGAGTCCTCCCGACTCTAATTAAGACTTCCTTGCTCTATCCACAAAGCTTCACTCACTTTACTAGAGACTTCAACCTAATGCAAGGCTATGATCTACGTGATGCAAACACAAACAAATTAAGCTAGATGATCAATCAAGCAAAATGTACATGTTCAATGACAATCTAGAATACGCTTCCAACACACAATCACAAAATTATCTAGAAATCAAGACATGTAAATCAATAAGAACAAGGTATGAATATTCAATATATCACACTAAAAACCTAGTTCTTAGATCATGAAATAAAACCTAGAAAATAATATGAGACATATCATATATACATTTTCTAGAATCAATTTTGAAAGTCCTAGAGGTGTGTTATCAATATATTAATCTAGAGGGGGGGTGAATAGATTTTAGCTATTATTACCCAATTTTCGCATACAAGTCAATATTACGAAAATGACCCTACTAGTCAAAAATACAAACAAGTGTAATATAGTGCGGAATTAAAAATAACACTTGATGTATACGTGGAAACCCAACCACTGGGAAAAACCACGGGCTGTATAGTGCGCCACACTCGGAACTCGAAATCACTAATTGAAATGAAGTTTACAACCTATGTAGACCTCGTCTAACAATCCGGTCTGTAACCCCTCACTTCTACCCTGCGGGCCTTTATTAGCAACCCTATTCCAATTTGCTTGAGGCCTAAGCACTCTTAGCCTCAAGTCTTAATTCTCTAAGAAGAGATTATGCAACCTATGTGAATATGTATGAATATTCAAATAACAAACAAGGCTAGGGAACCTTAGATGCTTATCTAGGATGATGAGATAATCAATTAAAATCAATCCTAGATATCAAGTGCTAAATGACATGTCATAATAGCTTAGATAAACATAGATTATAAAAACCTAGATATCTATCACAATACAACACTCAATCAATTTATCACAATTAATTCTCTAATCTTGTATTTATCATATGATCAAAACATACAAGTAAATTAAAGAGAATAGCTTGATAATAAAAATAATCAAATAAGATGAACTTAATCAAAATCTTACCAAGCAAGTTGTGATGATGCAAATCCAATCATGGATGCATTCTATATAGTAATAGAAGATGCAATATGAAATATGATGCAAAAGGGATTTGATTTGAGTGGTTAAAGGTGAGTTCTTGATTTGATTTTCTCTCAAATCTCTCTTTCTCTCTCAAGAATATGGAGCCTCTCTCTTTAGGGTTTGATTTTGTGGCACACCTTAAAATGATGAGAAAGATATGTATTTATAATGCCCAAGTGAAACTATGTCGTTTTGGAAGAAATGGAAAAAATATGGGCATTTTCGCGGTACTCGCGTCAGTGCAGCAACTCAAGATTCGAGAGCTTCGAAACATGACCAAACGACATCGAAACCTTTCGTATGATATATCATTGGAAAGGTATGGAAGTCTACTTTCTACTCGTTTTTATAGAATGACATTTTGATGTCTGTAGAAAAAGTTATGGTCAATTGAGTGACCAAAGGTCAGAAACGGACAACAACAGAGTTGCCCTGTTTTGGTTGTAACTTTGGAGATTTTAAAACCAATCCAAACGGTCATGAAATATTACGAATATTATACCGTTGGAAAGGTATGGGTGTCTAGTTTGTACAGAAATTTTCAAAACTCATTTTGAAGCTTTGTATAAAAAGTTATGGTCACAAGACCATGCAAAGGTCAGTTTTGAAAAACATTTAAAACATTGAAATCTAATCTTTTGAAACTAGACACTTTACTCCAAACAATCAAATCAAAACTACCACTTATCCAAGAGAAGAATGAGACCTTCTCAAGTGGTCAACTATCGCGCTAAGACATGCACACCATCGTGCAAGCGCGGACGTTTCCGATCACACAAACGGAAACGAATTACACCACACTTAAGACTAATAATGAAGTGCAAGTGTGGGAAGTGAATGCATCCTAATGCCTAAACATGTCATGGCATTTCAATGAACAAGATGCAATCAAAATAAAACATGCAAGAAGAGATGTTCAAGAACATGCATGCACACATATAAAAACACACAACATACAAGAATAAAATTTATGCATGAGTTGTGTGTGTGTGAAACTAATCTCTTCAAAGCAAATTAAGCACATAGAAGTTTACCTTTGGTGCTTATCAACCTTGAGGACATGAGAGGGTCTTGAGCTTGAATATCAATCACTTAAGCTACCCTTACATGCAATCCCCAATACGTGGTTTGTCCACGAAATAAGCCAATCAAGATATGGGAATCCTTACAAATTTCAAATAAAATCAAGTTTAGCACATATATGTTCAAGAAAAAATCACAAAGCTAAAACTCAATTGACAAATGATCAAAAACCCCTAGCATATGATCTAACATCTTTCTTATCATATTTCATCAATCAAATAGTAAGAATCAAAGAGATGATCAAAGATGAAATGAAAGAGAAGAAGTTGAACAAACAACCTGACCACGTACTGAAAATCAAGCAACTGGGAACAATGACGAAGTCAACTGCCTCTGGAAATGCTTGGGGTTGTAGCTCTCCTCAAGACCAACAAATTTTGGCTTTTGAATCGATTGATTTCGAGTTCGTATGAGAAAGATATGATCAAATACTAAAACTAAAATTGTGAAGAAAAACTGCAGACACTACAAGAAATTAGGGGTTAGTTGACAGTTAAAACTGTCAAGAATGATATTCTTGATAGTTTTTAACTGTCAACAAAGCCCATGTCAAGGATTACAATGACAGTTTTTTTTTTTTTTTTGTTATTATTTTTTCTTAACAGTTTTTAACTGTCAATAATTTTTTTTTAAAAAATTTTCATTATTAAATAAAACATTTTTATTTTTATACACCACCACCCCCTGCCGGAGACCACCATCGCAGCAAGCTGCCGCCGCCGGAGCTGCCGGACCACCACCTGCCGCCGCCGGAGTAGCCGCACCTGCCAACGCACTGCCTCCACCAGATCCCCCCGCCGCCACACTCCACCACCGACGCCGTTGCCCCCACCAACACCGCCGGACTAGTCACCGCCACACCACCACAACCACCGCTGCCGGACCCCACGCCAGCAACACCCATCGCCACCTCTGCGGCGGACCAACAGCCGCCACACCACCACAACCACGCTGGCCATCGCCACACCACCACGCCGTCGGTGCCGGACGCCTCCTCATCGGACTAGCCACCGCCTGCCATTGCGGACACCACCGCTTGCCGCCGCCACACCGCCACACCACCAAACCACCGCTGCCGGACCACCATGCCGGCCACAACACCTCCAACCGCTGTCGGTGTCGGACCACCGCTGCCGGACGCCTCCTCTGCCGGACAGCAGCCGCTTGCCATTGCCGGACAACAACCTCCTGCCGCCGCGGCCACCTGTGATAATAATAACAATTAAAGTTAGTAGTGGTAAGGAGTTCAACTCCTTACCACTGACCAAAACACTTATATGTTTACAATTGAATAATATTTATATATAACTATATAAGTTGTTAGAAATTAAACCTTATTAGATAAATTTAAATTTATTCAACTAATTAAAATTCTAATTTTCACGGACATATATTTAAAAAATTTATTAAAACTTTTAATAAAATTATATTTTTTAAAACATATATAGTTGAGTTATTAGTCAATACTCTATGGTCACGTTTGGTACATAGTGGAATGGTAATCGGAATAGGAATGAGAATGAAAATGAAAATGCAAAGAAAAGGAAAACTAAATTTTTTGTTGGTTGGAACTTAGAATTAGTCTCTGAATCAGTATTATTTTGTTTTGTTAATAACATAATGGAATGAAGTTAACTGTATTTTGACCAAAATACCCCTAAGTATGAATGTATAATAGCATGATATATAACAGATAATAATAATAAAATATAAAAGTATATTATACATATAATTATATATTATTTAATATAATAATAATAATATTATATATAATAATCTAATAATATATTAGATTATCAATTTTTCTATTATCAGTTCGAACGGACAAAAGATATATCAGGACGAAAAATGTGGACCACTAGTTTTACATACTTTGACTAAAAGTGTATGCATTGTCAAAACTTATGTAAAACTAGTGGTTCACTTCTTCGTCCTAAATATTTATTGTCAGTTCGAACTGATAATAGAAAGACTGATTAGAATATGTTTATATATGTTATATATTATAATAAATATTATTTTTGGAAAGGAGCTGAGGGTATTTTTGTAATGGGGTTGGGGCATATGGGGTATCTATGGAATATAAATTTAGTTTAGAATGGAATAACTTTCCATTGGTGTTTAGATGGAATGCCCATTCCACCAAAATGGTGGAATCCCCATTCTAATGGAATCACAATTTCAATGGAATCATTACATTTAACAAACCAAACAAATGAATGACTTTCTTTCAATTTATCCAACCAAACATGGTCTATAGGAGACTCATGACATCAGTTGTAATAAACATGATTTGGAATACAACTCTTAGTACATGAGAGATATTTCTCAACATGTATCTTGCAATTTAATGAACAAATGTAAGACTTGATTACTAATTTTATGGGTAATTTGATTATTAACATGTCTCTTAGTATGAAACAAGAGGGTGCAAAAAAAAAAAAAAAAAAACAATTTTTAAAAATAAATAATTTAAAAGTAAATTTAATAACTTTAAAATTTTACTATATCAGTTTGCCTAAAAACCGATATCTTACTGTAAATAATCATATCGGGATTTTGTTTGGTGTTGAAAATATGAAGTAAAAGTTTAAAAAAATTATTAAAGATAATGAAAAAATTATATATTATGAATGTTTTATAATATATTTATATATTATACATTATTATAAATATATAATATATATTATTAATCTATATATATATATTAAATTTATAAATATCTATATATATTATTTTATAGAAAATCACATCTAATAATATAATAATAATATATATTTATAATTTGTATAATTATAAATAATATATATAAATATAAATATTATTATTAAATAATCTATAATATTATATATTATAAAACATTCATAATATATAATTTTTTTTTTTTTATCTTTGATAATTTTTTTAAACTTTTACTTCCTATTTTCAACACCAAACAAAATCCTGATATGGATTTATTTTACAGTAAGATATCGGTTTTAGGCAAACTGATATTGGATAAGTAAAATTTTAAATTTAATAAAGTTACTTTTAAATCATTTACTTTCAAAAAATTCAAAAAAAATTTTTTAAAAATTGTTATTTTGCACTCTCTTGTTTCATACTAAGTGACACGTTAATAATGCAATTACCCATATAAAATAGTAATCTGAGTCTTACATTTAATCATTAAATTGCAAGATGCATGTTGAGAAATGTCTCCCTTGTATGAGAGTTGCTTCCAAATCATGCTTATTACAATTGATGTCACAAGTCTCCTATAGGCCATGTTGATTGGATGGAATGGAAAGAATTCATTCAATTCGTTTGGTTTGTAAAATGCAATGGAATAGTGTCATTGGAATAAGGATTCAACCATTTTGGTGAATGGGTATCCATCTAAAAACCAATGGAATGCCCTTCACTTCCAAACTAAAATTTTCCATTAACTACCTCAATTCCAAAAATAATATATTTATTATATTATATTAATGATATATAAATATATATAATATATATGTATATATATTATATTATATATATATATATATATATATATATATTATTACATATATATAGATAACATATAATATATATATATAATATATTTATATAATATAATATAATACATATATAATATAATATAATATATACCTATATATTATCTATTTGTATTATATATTATTTAATATATTAATATAATATAAAAAAATGTTTGTTATTTGTTAATAGTTTTTAACTGTCAAAATCCTTGAAAGTTAAAAACTGTCAAGTAAGTTAATATATATTATATATTATTACATATATTATATATTTGAAACAAATTATAGCACGGTGTGTATAAAACTATCTAGGAGAGGGGGGGGGGGGGGGGGGGGGGGGGGGGGGTGTGAATAGATTTTAAGCTTATTACCCAATTTTTCGAATAAGTCAAAATTACGAATTTACCCTAACTAGATAAAGCAACAATCAAGTAAAAATGCGGGAAATTAAATAAGACTTGATTTTTACGTGGAAAACCTCACGGAAAAAACCACGGGCTAGTAGTAAACCACACCGAACCTCGAATCCACTAATGTGTAAAAACGACTTACAACCTAATCATGGAAGTAATCACACACCTACCTAATCCCGGTATGAGTGAACCTAGTCTAATTTGCTTGCGATCTAAGCAACACCTAATCCCGGATTGCTACACATAAGACTACTTGCTCTATGAAGAGAATAAACAACCCTAAGTGAATATATGAATATCCAAATGCAACAGAGCAAGGGAAACCTCTATGCTTATCTAAGATGATTAATATGCAATTAGAACAATCCTAGATATCAAAAACTAAATGATATGTCAAATAGTTTAGTAATCAAGATTAAGCACAAACCTATTAGCTATCACAAACAACTTCTCAAACATCACACACTAATCTCAATCTTGTATCCCAAGTATAGAAAAAACATACAAGTAATAATTGAGAGGGCTTGGTAAGAGAAACAAAATAGGAAGATATTAGTGAAAAGCTTACCAAGCAAAGTATGATGAAGAATCCATGCAGAGACATCTAGATGATCAAAGATGCTGATTAGATGATAATTAATATCATGAAAAAGTGTTTGAGATAATAAAAATGAGTTCTTGGAATTTTTTATCTTTGAAAAATATCCTAAGTATGAAATCTGAATATGAATCTTGTTCTTGACCTAAGTCAAAGTGGCATATATATAGGGGCAAATCAAAGTGTGTTTGTTTTGATAAG